>CM026081.1:8235000-8835000 GCA_014839685.1 Anableps anableps
ACACAGAGACAGACAGGACAAACTACTAGATATCCAAAGATGATATATTTATTGACTTTCATTTATAAATTGAGTGGATAATGCAACCATAAGGGGTCACAAGCCAGTGATTTCTTGTACCGGTCCCAAGTCCAGTTCATTGCAGAGGATTGTGTCAAGAAGTGAATCCGATGTAAAACCTAAGCCAAATCAAACTGGAAAAGATTTTTGGATAAAGTGGATAAATTATCTGAAAGTTAAAATTGACAAATTTATAGGAAGTCCAGATTGGCTTTAAGTTGTCAATTGCAAAGTCTACCAAAACAAACTATTGTGTTGTGCTGCATTACAATGGAACCTCTGAGGAATGTATGACTTTTTTTTTTTTTACAGTAAATACTTCAAAGAAGTTCAGGGGTAAGTTGTTTTGGGGGCTTGTTGTTTTTTGGTACAAAGAGAACAAAACATGATTTTGAAGTTTTCATTATGCTATATCATAGAAGAGAAACTGAGACATACATGTCCATTTTTTAATCTGTTTTCAGGCATGGACAATTAAAAACAAAATCATTACATTTTCGAAAGTCTGAAAATCAAAAATCTTTTAAACATTCAAAAATGAACATTTGAAACTGAATATTCTTTAACTTAAATTGAATTAACTTTATCAGATCAATTCTGTTCCTACACTGAAATAAGTATTAACATCTCTAGGATGATAGAAGTTCCTTATCTAGAGCTAGTGTCTTTTGTACCTCAAATGCTGATGAGCTTGATCTTCATAATGTGGCTTTGTTGCTTCTAGCATGTGTTTAAAATTGATATAACAGAATTCAGTCAAAGGTCTCCAGGTTTAAAGTCTGCCAAGACATTTGTTAAGGCTTTAGCTTGGCCTGATTTTTTTTTTTCTTCAAATGGCTGTTTGAATACTACAAACTTTTTATTTGACTCACCTTTGTTTATCATCACTGAACTAGACTGAGAAACTGTAATGGTTGTAAGCACGATTATTTAATTTTAGTGGAGAGTCATTAGGCTCTGGAAAGTCAGTGTTCCCAATGTGTTACCATTTAAAAATTCCATGGCAGAATTAAAATCTGTGCCCATAAAAGTATTTGTACAGGGTGATACCAACACTCCATTTATTGAGCATGCATGCACTGTGAACAAAAAGGTCCACATAAAAAAAAAAAAAAAAAAACATCAATCAATCTTTATGTATAAGGAAATTTCATACACAACAAACATGATGTTACAGCCCTATCATAATCATACATCTAAACCTTTGTAAATAAGACTTTTAATAACCTCAGTTGGGATAAAAAGAAAAAGGGTGGGATTGAGCAGAGAAGGTGAAATCAGAGCAGACACAAGACCAAAGAAGATTTTTTTCCATCTTAAAACATCTCTGATCCTAAAAGAGCTTCATAAATATTATCTTGCTGTTATAACTTTTGCATGAAACAGGCATTTACAGAGAAGTTACTAGCTATTTACAATGAAGAGTTGGTTTATTACCAACAGTGATTGTTTTGATATAAGCAGTATGGTTCACAAAGTGCCACACCTTTAAGGATCAGCAGAAGCATTAAAAAGTTATCTGTCAGCTGCACCCTAAATGAATTTTCTAATCCCTATCTGCATGGCCAGTCAGGGGTGTGGGAGACATCCCCTGGTGTTGTACTCAGGGTAGCAAAAAATGTAAAAAAAAAAAAAAAAAAAAAAAAAAAAAAAAAAAAAAAAATATATATATATATATATATATATATATATATATATATATATATATATATATATATATATATATATATATCTGGAAATCTAAGTTGGCGAAAGCTTGGATGTGATTCAAAGGTTTTGGAATTATGCAGAATTAAAGGGCCATTTTATTTTTCATTTTTTAAGGAGTCTGGACTGCATTTGATCACCTCTAGTTCAATATGTAAAATATTTACATGGATCAAACCTCAACTGGACAACTGGACAATTACAATTTAAAATTTATGTAGCCTTTTTCTGTGAAAACACGCACGCACACACGCACACACACACACACACACACACACACACACACACACACACACACACACACACACACACACACACACGTTTTCAAATGCATTTTTTAAATTAGGACCACTGTATTTGAAACAAGACATTTAAATACAACGTATACTCTGATTAAATACAGACTCTAAGAGATGGTTCGATTTTTCAAAACTTTAGCCTAGCATTGAGAACAAGACTCAGAACAGATGAATTTGGAGTAGTTTTATTAGTCTCAGCAATGTAAAGGCTTTATAAGAGTTCTGACATGAAACACTAAAGTTTTGAGAGTGGAGTTGCTTTAATATAAAAGAAATTATTTTGACTGGTCACTGCTGTGGCAAGCCTTAGTTTAACTTTCTTAACCTAATGTATATAATCAACTTTGAGTATAACTCATGCCCAGAACAAGGACAAAGCAAAATTACATCAAATTTCTTTTATACTCCATTTAATACTCATGCCTTCAGTATTGTTTTCTCTGTGATCCAAAATTCTATTTTATTTTCTTGAACTTCCTTCAAAAACTGCGGCAGATTTTTTATGTTTGCTGCAACACAACTGAGCTTGTTATTTTACTGAAGCTGTCGCTCTTCTACCAAGCCTGATAAAAACATTGGTTGTCTTCACTGTTCCCTGGAAGTCAGATAATCCTCTTAAGAAGAAACTGCAAGCCCAAAGTTGGGAATTTCTCCCATTAGTCACCCTCCAACAACATACACAAGCAGCACACAGTGGTGGTACATTAGCCTCATACTCTAAAATAGAAGACATGAATAAAATTTTCAAAAATCGTCCTCAATCAATGTCAATTAATGGCTAAAACATTGTAATCTCTCTGAGGGTTTGTACTTGAGACTATATTCTGTGTGTACATATCTTAGTGGGCTGCATATGCAAAGCTCTGCACTTGCCTTCATATTGCCATGCTTCATTTATCTGCCATTAGCAGAATTAATGACTATGGGTTTCTGCCAGGGAAAGAATATGGCCCCTTTCCAAAATAATGGTACAGTAAACATCTCTGTGAGCAACTCAAAGGTTGCTGAGAGCTCAAGGTGCAGGAATGATAGTGGTGAGACAAGGGGACGCAAATGAGGATTAGAATAAGTGACACATGCTAAGAAAGAAAAAAAAAAACAAAACTAAAAGAGAATGAAGTGATGCAGGCAGGGCAAGCCAATATTAGAAAGCAAAACTTGCATGTGAGAAGTACTGTAATTGGTATCTCTGGGTGAGTAACAAATGTCACAGAAGAGATGGAGAAGCAGAGACACAGATGCTACAGCTCTAAAGATGAATTAAAAGAAGGCCTGACTGTGATAACTATTTTTAGATCTGTGATTCCATGCTAATTAAAATATGTCATTCTACAGTTTTGTTTTGTTGTAGTTATGTTTGTCTTTTTTTTAAATTTTTTTTTTAGGTTTTATAAAAATTACCTTTTTGACTAATACTGAAGACTCTGGTTTCATGAATACAAAGATGGAGAAAAATTACCTACAAGACAATGTTTTTAAAATACATTCCCCCATTGAAAAACGTAATTGACAATTGCTTCTTTGGCAGGATTTGCTGAAGATGCACCAACAAAGAAGTAAACTGATTTCTTGTCTTTGGTAAATGGAGATCTTCTGTTTTCACTTTGCATTCACGATTCAAGACCCCTCTTACACCACCTTAAGACCAAAACTCTTCATTAAAAATCTGGCACAATGTGGAGGATTTCTGCAGGTAACTAAAACACATGTTTGAATGAAATTAGGTATTTTAATTTTTTTGCAGTCCATCGAAGTTCAAATTTTTTTGGAGATCCTATAGGGACTGTGCAGAGGTCTCAAAGTCTGTTGTAAACAAGCCATAACAAATATCTATTTATTTACTTAACTGTTTTAAAAATCTTTCAGCCTCAAAACTTGTTCCCAGAGTCCTTTTGCACTGTATTGCATGGCATAAAACTGCTTTAAAAGAATGCATTTCTTTCTCTGGTAAGAAGAAATTCTCATGGAGAAGAAGTGAAAAAGCAATGTTGTATAGCTGGAAAAAAAAATGGTGAAAAAATAGACTCCATGTTCACTGCAACATCTACAAAGAGAGACTGCAGAGTTACAACTTACAATTAAATCATGCAAGGGAATCCTTCTTTTCTGAATCAACAAAAACATTAACAATGCTCAGGCCTTGTTTGCCAAACTACAGAAAAAAATCTTCTTCTTAGAAGAATAGAATAGAATAGAATAGAAATGCCCTTTATTGGTCTATAGTTTGGAAATTCAGAAATAACAGCAACAAGGCAATTAAGGAATGTAGGTTCACACAAAGATAAAAGTATAAAAAACAAAATTAAGAATAATATACTATACAGTAAGGACATAATTATAACATAAAATACTGTGGAGATGAATTGAAAATAGCATACTCCAATCCAAGGAATTTAACCTTTTGTGATAAGAAGCATAAGAAGCATAGCTTGGCCATTCAGTAGTACTCACAAAACACTATTGAGGATTGATTATGTAATTCTTTACAAAGCAAAATGAAATGTTCAGAAATGCTCACCTTTCAAATATGTCACTCTATGAGTTACTATAGTGAATAAAATAGTCATATGATAAACCATATGATGATTTATCATCATATGGTTGCTTACAGCAATGTGATTTAGTACTTCTAGTAATGAATTACCATTAACCTAGGTCACTATTAATTTAAACTACAACGAAACACTACAAGTTGTTTACCAGCAATTTCCTGATAAGTCCAGATTGGAAGCTGAGAACTGGGTTGATGTGACTGTTGACAAGATTGCTCCAATACCAATTTTCCATATTTTATTTGCCTGGACCTTCCTGAAGGGGGCTGGCATAGCTTAGCTTCCATAACCTTGGACTAAGGTGTAACCTTATTACAGTTGCTAATTTTATTTCCTTTTAGGTTCTTAGTAGCTTAATAATGCCACCTTCACCTAGCCGTGCACTTTTATCTATACAGAACTAAATCAGCTACTTTAATAGTAGAGGTTCTATTAAACCTCTGTTTTATCCTCAAACTGATCCACTCAAAATATTAATTTGCTCCTACTTCAAACAACATTTTAATGACTTAAGTCTAAATGGTATGTTCTTTATTTCTAAGCATGCTAAGGGTAGTGTGATGGTGCAATACATTTAATCATTTTCCTCTTTCTCTCTTGATAATGCAAAAAACATTGCATTATGAAGACAAAGTGATTTTTGGTCACTTTAATAATCATCAGTTCCTGTCCCTTTTTTATAGACTCAAACCTCATTTAACCTGAAAAATAGACTAAACACTATAAATGTCACACCTAGACCTGGTGGTCTTATCTCGTTTGACACTAAAACTCTCCTGAAAGGCTATTATATATTGAAGCACAGAGAAATATCACACATAAAACTGCTGTTTTATAGTAGCAGATATTGTTATATTTTACATGCTCCCTCTGCGGTTAAAGGCAACTGAGTTACTAACAGGATCAGATAAATAATATAATTTTTAACAACTGCTGTCTTTTCATTATTAAGCAAATCAGTCCATTAAACCAATACAAATTAAAATTATTTTTCTTAGGTTAATAATCACACTCAATCAAAAAAAAATGGGTTGTGTTAGAAGTCTTGAATTAGAAATACCAGTTTATATTGTCTACTTTATGATAAAAATGATACTGTAACTATACGTAATCTGAGCAGCCTGATAAAACTTTTTTTTTTTTTTTTTAAATGAAGATAAATAGTTTGCAATTGGAAAGGCTTATTGGAAGCTTTTTTTTTTTTTTTTTTTTTTTTTTTTTTTTTTTTTTTTTTTTAACAAAATATTCATTCTTTATGTTTATTCTACAAAATTTCTGCAAATATTTCTTACATAGTTGGAGTGCACACACTCCTAAATGATCTTGTACCTTTGCACTTAAAATAGTTTAGCAGCAGCATGGCTCAGGTAGTGGTTTTTTTTTGCAGTCAATTCCTAAAGAAAAAAGTTGGACCTCCTGCTTGAATTATAACAATCATATACAACATGATCTTTATATTAAGTGCGGAGAAGAAAACCTAATTTTCGCTATAGTATAAACGTATTTCTGAATTATATAACTGTTATTAACTTCTAGTTTATTTTCAGGGCATTGGGAAGGATTATGGTTCCTAATAACCTTGATAGTTCAAGACTTCCAAAATGAGGTTTTGTTGAAAAATTATACTTGCAGCCAACCTCTCTGGGCTTACATCCAGCATACGTCCAGATTTGTTTCTTCCAGAAGATAGACCTAAGGGCTTATTTGAGATGGGACCAGTGCAAACAGAACAATGGTTCTCAAAACACTTAACACAAACCATTATGACTTTTTGAGACTGGAGTTGTTGACCTTACAAGTCTTCTTTGGTCTTGCTTCTTCTCAAATTACCTGTCAACTCTCTTGGTTACTAGAGATGAGAAACTGAAATTAACTCAATATAACTTTTCTGCAGAACCTTACTTCAAAATTCCTTAGCCCTTTAATACCTTTGATCATGTCATGTATAATATTTTGGACTTAGACCCAAGAGAACATTTTTCCTTTTGTTTTTCTGATAAATTTGATTGACCGATCACCTCTCCCTTGAGTGACCCAGATGGCGATATAGCTCCTATCTGTGTTTTGAAAATAGACCACCAACATAACACTATGGATGTCAGTGACATCATTATGACTTACAACCATAACCTTTATGCCTTGCGCCTCTTTGAGAGGCCTTTTAGACCCAGCTCCTCCTCAGAGTTACAGTTTCCTAGCTTCCGAGCTAACTCCTCACAGAGCACCCTCCCCCGCAACTTTCCCACTCAGTCCCTTCAGACCAGCCAGCAGCAATTAGCAAACACTTGGTGGAACTGCGCATCTATTCAGCTCATTATATGAGCTACTTCTCAGTGAAACGCTGGTAAAAACATTGTTTAAGGGTTAGCTGTTGTGATGACTTCTTGGAGATGGAGTTTCAGAAAGAGCAGGACTTTCTTAAAGAGACAGAGGCCCAATTTCAAGGTGTTAAATTATGAAGTGTCTGGTGTCTTTCAGACTAACCTCACTAATGCAAAGCAGTCTGAACCAGCTCTCTGTTCAAAGGGTCCAGACCTCCTGAGCCCGATGAGCCTTTCCCAAGCAGGGCAACAGAAAGTCTGTTTCAGCTGGTTTCCGGAAGAATTTGTTCAGCCTTCTAACTGCATCCTTTATGAGCATCCTTTTACAACTTGCACTTGGAAACGGGCTGGGTTAGTTTTAGAAGTCTGGACTAATAGACTTCAAGGACTTTGTTTTTCTATATAAACCTCTTCATCAGAACAACCGATCAAAAACCTCTTTGGAAATTCTGTTGAACCCAAGCAGCCAATTTTTTTTACAACCAGCAAGAATCCTTAAAATTGAGAATCTCAATAATTGAATTTCCATAACTTTCAGTAGAATTTTGAACGCTTTATTTGCAGAGCTTAGCAGGTACAGCACACAGTTCAAATCCAATAACTCAGGAAAAGTAGATAACTTGCAAAAATCATCAAATTATGTTTAATTGTCTTTCTCTATAACTGTGGCTGAGTGAACTTCTTGGAAGTAAAAAATCTAAAGTAGACAGAGAGAGAGGGACTTATACTACTTGAGATGCCCTGTTCTGGGTTGATCCGTTTGTTCTTTGTGTGGAAGAGTTAAAGAATCCTCAAACCTGTTTTTGATAGAGCCCATGAAAGCTCTTAGATCCAACAAAAAGAAAAAACCCCAGTGTGAAGCAGTAGTCTTGAGAGTAAATCCAAATTCTGAAACCTCAACCTCTTGCTTGTCTGGTTGAGGCTCAATTCTACTCTCAAAACCCTGATGGTTCGTCCTTCATGATCTTTTCTCCTGATGTGAACATGAAGACTATCCCCGAAACACAACCACTGAATGTTAGCAAGTGCTTCTGAGTTATACTTTTTGGGTTCGATGCCTATGTGACTTTTTGCACGAACTACTAAAACCACCCACCTTTACTGGAAAATTCCCCTTTCCACTCTCACAGTCAACTTCTCCTTTTCACTCACGCCACACCTGAGTCATCTCCTTTCCGTTACAACTAATTAATACATTTTATACATTTTCAATAAAAACATAATGTAAATCACAAAGACTAACTTTGTACATCACATTAATTTCCATTTATTGATACCATTTGTCCAACATCATTAATTATTGATATTTGTAACATTCAATTCCCCACAGTTATTCAAAAATCACCTTACTATTGACTTGCATACAATTTTAACTGTTCAATTATACAGTCTTTACAGCTTTTGGACAACTTTCCATCATTACAGGTTTTCCCTAATTATTACTTGCTGCTTAGATACAGACAGAAAAAAAATAAAGCAAAGTTCATAAGACAGAACAGCTGTGTACCTTCTTTGCTTATACTAAAGTCTTATCCTGTTGGTTTTAGATCTTTCCTTGTATCACTAATGTTATAGTTTTATTTCTAAAAGCCTCATCATGGATTGACTCTGCAAACTCATCCTTACCTAAAAGGCTTAAAAACAAGAAAGCTGTTCCTTTTAAACTTAACATATTCTTATATCTTATCACTGGGAATAAATTTAGATGACTAACTTTACTCTTCTTTTGTTAAACTTGAGTCTCAAGCATACAGTAAATAAGAAGTTTATTTATTTCATACTAACAAAAGTCATGCTTATCATATTTATCAAATTTAGCCTTATTTCTTACACTTGTCCCCACCTTAGGATTGCAGCATCTGATATTATTTTAATGCTGCAATAGACAATCACAGCTCCTCTCTGTATCCTCATAATACACTGATCAAATTTAAGAAAGAAAGATTCTCAATGACTCAAAGGATTGCATACTACATTAATCTGGAAAGAATAAAACTTTCTAATTATTCCTTATCAAGGGTAAGTAAACAGTATTTAATTATATAACATGATGAGAATGTTTTCTCTTAGAGCACACACACCCATATATACTTCCCCAAATACTCTGCACTCAGGAAACTCCAACCTTCTAAATGCCCCGTCGCCATAGAGACTCACTGGTCCAAGGCACCTGAAGTTTCCTCTTTTGTGATTTTACAATCTCCTGTTCATTTTCACTCAAGGTTTACACACAACAAAGCAGCTGAATACCTACTTACTGACTGCATTGAAATATTATCTTACATTCAGTTCTTTTGATTACGGGGGAATCTCAGGTATTTCAACAGAAGTCAAATTTCTAAGTCATATTTGATCTATCTATCTATCTATATAGCATTTTTGAAACAACTGAAGGTAACATAGTAACTTGATAGTGCTATAAAATGATTCTATGTGCCTTGAAAACACATAATACTGCCTCTATAAGCTCTTTGGTGTCCTTGTCTCATTGCTGGATTCTACTGTTGCTTTTGCCGTGGCTACTGTTGTTTTTCCTTGTGGTCCTCTAAAAAGTACTTGGCATCCCCTTCTCCCCTGCTCTTCACTACCTAATGGCTCGTACACATTATCTGTTACAAAAAGATGACAGTGAGATACTAATAAAACATTTAATAACAGCAGACTTGCAAATCTGACCAATTTTTGCATTAAATCTAGCCTTTTCTGCTTTGTGACTTAGTGATTACCTCATTCAGGAGCCACTCTATTTATTTTAGTTAAAAAATTGTGACAGGTCTTGTTTTTTTTTTTTTTTTTTTTTTTTTGTTTGTTTTTTTTTTTTTTTCCTCCCCATGGTTCCTTGATGTGATTCTGAATAATGTTGCTTGGAGCTTTTCTTAAAAAAAAAAAAAAAAAAAAAAAAAAAAAAAAAAAAAAAAAAAAAAAAAAAAAAAATCATTTGAAACATATGCATCAAAATTATTATTTTTCATATAACCCACATTTTGTCTTCTTTTCTTTTCTAAAACTGGTTACATGCTTGTTCACCTAAGCCTTGCGTGACACTAAATAACCTGTGTGTTATGTCCAAAATTAATTTAATGAACATATTCCGTTGTCAAAATTCCATGCTTTGAGTCAAATGTTGCATTATTTGAGCAGAGCTGTGTCGAAATCAGATACACAGACATCCATGAACAAACTGAAGTGCACAGCTAGAGAAATATTGGAACATATAGTGAGAAGCTGTTCTAATGACACACTTTTATATCCTACGGGAATTCCTCATGAAGCACCATAAAAACTTACTGAAATACTTGCATGCAACTGATTTTTCTTTTCCTACAACTGAACAGAGAAATGAATTAAGATTAGCATTGCAAAGATAGTTAGAACAGATTTGCAGAAGCAAAAGGAACTCATTTCTATTTCATTCTATTTTCTATCTTAGATATATACCACAGTGATAGAAAGCGGAAGGAAGTCATTATGAGGAAAGCCTTGTTCCTTGGATCCAATGTGACTGTTTTATTTATTTGTTTATTCATTGTATGCCTATATGAATTTGTCCCATGTCATAATGTAAACTATTGAGACATAAAAAAGAAAAAAAGGCTTGAACATATAGTTTGTACAATTCCACAATATTTATTTTCTAAAAAAGGTAGATATAAAAAAAAAAAAATGAAGTAGATGTCTTTGGTACACTCTAAAAGACAAATCCAAGGAAGAAAAACAGAAACGACAAAGAAATGGCAAAGCTGTAGAAGATATACCGCTGAAAAATAGAATTTGCTCCCTTACAGGTTTCTTCTGTTTTTGTTTTTTTGGTTACACTTACATGTTTAAGATTAAACTAATTTCAACAACAAACAAACATGGCCTGAATAAATACTGAAGGCTTTTTCAAATTATGATTTCATTTATTAAGGAAAAAATACCCTGTAACTGCCCGCCCTTTTTAAAATTAATACATTTAATTTAACAAGCCATGCCGTGGCTTTATTACTGCCGGACATAAAGAAAGACGGAATCTCTTACAGAATCTGTCACACAATCTGAAGTAAGCTGAAATATCCCAAAAAGCAACACATTTTGAGGAAGTCTAAGGAAATTCAACAATACATGAAAAACAAGGTTATTGACATCTATGGGTCTAGAAAGGGTTATTAAGTCATTTCTAAGGCTTTGGGACTCAAGAGAAAGAGACATTACTGAAAACATGGGACACTGATGAACCTTCCCAGGGGCGGCTACTACAAGACAACACTAATAACACATCCAGGAGGTCACAAAAGAACCCAGATGAGCATGTAAAGAATTTTTGCAAGGTCAAGATATGGGACACTGACAGACTCCTATCAAATGAGACTGCAAGCTGAAGTTCAATCAAAAGCTTCTTCAACAAAGTATTAGTTTAGTGATCCAAACACTATTGCAACCAATTGCACTCTTTTTTTGTTTTACATTCTTACCTCTAACAGGTATGTTTGTTTTTTTAGCTGAATTACGTAGCATTAATGTAACATTCATTTTGGAAAAGTTTTTAAATATTTATCATGCCATTTTCTAAATTACAAAAAACAAAGAAAAAACAACAACATTTTAACAGCAGTGTGTAGACTTAACAGCCTGATAGAAGAATTCAGATGATTTCCAAGATACTTTTTTAGCACCCTTCTTCAACAATATCTAGCTAGTGCACTAGATATTCTAAATAAATATACTACAATGACAGAATTTCTTTACACTGTTTGACTAATTAAAGCAACACACATTAAACCAGTTAATAACTTTAATTGTGTGAAATAACATATTCCAGATCAGGCTGCTGACACTTGGAGGGAGATATACACATACACTGAGTGCAGAAATCGGCTTCGACATGCAAAATCATTTTAACTCTTAAAATTGTATTTAACACCAGGTGACACTAATAGTTTTGCAACTTCTGTCCCTCTTTTGTTACCTTAGCAACATAAGAAATGGGTTCAAACAAAGATCTGCAATTCACTGTTAAGCCATTTACAAAACAAGTTCAGCTATTCATAATTGTAATGAGTAATGTTGTGATAGAAATATAAGAAAAATCAGCTGCAAAAACACATTCTACATTTTACTTTTCATTCGCAACAGGAAATCAGACTTTGGTATAGAATGGTGATTACAATTAAGTACTTCACTAAATTATAAAGCAGTTTAAGTTTATTTGTATGGCAGATTTCAGCAGCAAGGCAGTTCAAAGTGCTTCACATCATAAAAACATCAATCAAGTATACAGCAAAATTATCAAAAACATCAAAATCATCAAGCAAAATCATCAAGCAAATACACATGAAAATATTAATGCATCAAAGTCATAGGGATCATCAAGCAAATATAGTTCAAAAATATTGATCAATGATCCACTTACTTTATTTAACTGATTTACACTCAAACTTCCACCCTTTGGAAAACTAAGCTTATCTTCCCAAATTAAGACACATTCAACACAATGAGCTCCACCTTTTTCTCTCATTGTTTTATATATTGAGGAGTCTGGAGGAGGAGACACCCCTGGGGCCTTTGACGTTCCGGAACCCGGAACGTTTATTTTTAGCTTAAAAGATACACCCAGACAATGTGAATAAAGTAGGTGCAACTGTGAGTGAGTCATGAGAGTAGTTGTCATGCAATCCAAAAGTTGTGGGTTTGAGTCCTGCTTCCTCCTCTCACATATCAATGTGCCCCTGGGCAAGGCACCTGACCTCAAGTTGCCTAGTGCTCTGTGTAATCACTCTGAATGTTTGTACAGGTTCTCTATAAATTCAGTCCATTTATGTGCCATTTAAAATGGCAATGAAACCTACATTTTCGCCATCCCTTTATATTCTGCTATGTTCTTCTTTAGCTGCTGTTGCTGGGATTTCAAGGTCTGGTATTTCACGTGTTTCTCCTGAAACTGAGGACTCTTTAAAAAATGCATCTAACAGCAGTTTTAGGACACAGCAACCTTCCAAATTTTCCGGAAATAATCAATGCATTTTTTTTAATTCGAACATATGTAAGATATTCTTAAATATCAGTCAGTTTTCAGCTTGACCAGCTGTATATGGAGACTGTCTGATCAGTAGACCTACAGCTAAGCCCAAACTTATTCACATTCCTGGCACATTGAGGTTAAAAACAAGCAAACAAAAAAAAAAAAAAAAAAAAAAAAAAAAAACAACATTTTTTTTCTCTGACTAAAACATTTCTTTTAACTGGAACTAATATAAAATGATTGGATTTGAAGATAAATCATTGAAATACCAGTGCAAACATACAAAAGGCTGGTCAGAAATTAGAAAAACGGTTTGATTGCTGTAATGCCAATAAAGATTTTTAATTGTCAACAAGGGTATAAATCATATTTGACATGCCAATTTTTAAAATAAATTGTATTTAAAACAGAGAGGATTTTTTTTTCCTTTTACATTGTTCTTGTATCTTTTGTGAGATGTTGGTCTCATTTTTCAGTCAGGAACAAAACTCTATGAAAATAATCTTAAATCTAAATCTGCCAGGTGTATGAGCATATTTGGGTTTAAGTTGGCAGTGGGCTCTAAGAGGCCATTTAAATTTTATCTGTATTTCCAAAATGTTCAGTTGTGTCTGTGACTTAATTAGGCTTGGCTACAGCAAGAGCGAGCAAGATTTTCAGGAGAAAATTTGAATTTTCAAATTCTGTCAAGAAATATGTTGGATTAAGAAATGCTGGCAGTCATTTGGAAAATCTCAGAGTTAAGGTCAGGGACTAAGTTCCCAAGGGCATATAGAGAAAAATATGATACTCACCATGGTAACCAGATGTTAAACAATGTTGAAAGTGTGAACTAGATAATAGTTTTGGGCATTTTAGAAATACATATATAGTTACAAGAATGATTTGATTGCTGTATATTCTTACATAAAAGTTAAAAGAAATTGTAAGCAGCTAAAGTCGGCATCAGGTGGTCAAAACTTTCAAAAACTGAAAATTGTCCACAAAGTTCTGATTGGTGCAGCTCTAGCACAGGCAAGGTATGTTTTGGAGGAGATTTTTGTAGCTGCAGTGATAAAAAAAAACACTTTTTCAGATGTTTTTATTTACACATTTCAGATCAGACAATTTTTAATAGACAAAGGTATGCTGATTAAATATAAATTACTGTTTTTAAGATGAGGATGAACTGAACCCAAGCCAAATGGTTTCCACCCTTGGCAGCAATAGCTTGTGAATTGTAGTCCAGTCTTCTTTGTAAAACTGTTCAGCCATATTGGAGGGATTTTTAGAAGAAAAACTCTCTGTTTAGGGTTTTTCCGCATCATCTGAATCAAATTTTAGACAGGACTTTGACTTGGCCACTCCAGATGCACACCAGACATAATGAAATGTACACATTCAAAAGCAATTTACAATTAAAATCAGACAAGAATTTTATTTTGTAACCATTTTGAATTTTGTTGTAAAGGTTAAAGGCTGTTTATCTCTTCTCTCTGCTTGAGAATTCTACTGTAGTTTCAAACAGCCTGGCTCTGTGATTACAGGTTAGAACAAATAGTTTTCAGATTCCACTATTGGCAGGACAAAACTCACAGAAAATGCTTTAGTGGAAGAAATATTGTAGTGTAGGCACTTTTCTAAAATTCTTTGCTCACTGACCCATGTATGGAAGCCAGCACTGTTCCATCATTCCTTTTCTCACAGTGGTTAAATAGCAGTTTTTAGTTTAGTAGCCCTACTGTAATATCTGCCCTAAAATCTAAGATCAAAATGGATTTACTGTTTCAAATTTCTTGTGTTAAAGATTATTGTTCATTTCTAAAATGTTATTGGAAGTAGTGGACTGAAAAAACAGACTAAAACTGAACTGCAGAATATGCATTCAAGTGAATTTTTGACAATATTTTCATTATTAGCAACATTTATTAACCACCTGGTTCTGTGATAAAGAAAAAAAAAATAATGAATGGTCCTTCAAGCAGACAAAAAAAATGTTTACACTCATTACTTTTTTTTTTTTTTACTTTTTGCACATTATTCAATGTGATTCAAGATCCTGATTCTTTTTCAAACATACATTCACACTTTGTACTGCTCTTTTTCAGAAAATTAGAATATAATTGAAAAATAAATTTATGTTATGTAATTAAAAAAGTTAAACTTTTATTCACATTCATTTTATTCAGTGATACAGTATTTTAACTGCTTACAGCTGAAACCAGAAGTTTACATACACCTGATAAAAAAGACACAAACTTTTTTTCTCACTGTCTGAAGTTAAATCAGACCAAACTTCTCTTGTTTTAGGTCAGTTAGAATAACCAAAATTATTTCTATTGGCTAAAAACCATAATAATGATTTACAGTATCATTGTTTATTCATTAATGTCTTGAAAATCAGAATTTTACATACAGAAAGATTACTATCTATTAATACAATGAGGAAAGCCCAGACGATATCATGGCTTTGGAAACTTCTGGAAGGTTCACTGACACTGACTGATTTAATTAGAGGCACACCTGTGGTTATATTTTAAGGCCACACCTCAATCACTGGTTTGTTGTTTGACACGATGGGAAACTCAAAAGAAATCAGTCAAGACATTAAGAATATAATTGTGGAGCTGCACAAGTCTGAATTATCCTTGGGAACAATTTCCAGATGTTTGAAGGAACCTTGTTCATCTAGTCAAACAATTATACAAAAGTATAAACATGAAGAGCTGGTGAAGAGCTTTAAAAACTATAAAACTATTTAAAAATGATTGTACACACACACACACACACACACACACACACACACACACACACACACACACACACACACACACACACACCAACACTTAGTCACAAACACACACAGATATGAATACCCTTTTGTTATTCTCTTTTTATGTAATCTCTACAGACTGAAATAAAGTGAATAATCTGGATTTGCAATTTAATTATTTTCATTGTGCTATTTATTACTCAACAGGGTTGACATTCTCTTTCCAATATGCCATTCCATATTCATTGATTCTTTGTGAAGGACAAGGCGAGGTTATGTTTTCAATAATTACACACTAAGTTCCTAAGATGTAAATAATATCATCCTCATTATTATGTATTTCTGCAATTAGGAATGCATCTGTCTTTTATCACAGCCTGAGAAAGCATAATGGTGCTAGAGACATATCTTCCCAAGGCATACATTTGTGCAGACTAGAATGAACATCTGAAAATTTTAGATTTCATTCCGCTCTGAGAATGATTTTGTTTCAAAAGTCTCTTTGAAGTTGTTGTAATTGCCTATTAAAATCTAAAAATAGTCAGTTGTTGGGAACAATTTTATGGCATTGACCTTTGATTAAATTTAGTCATTTGACTGCTTTCCTCGTGTCACAATTACAAAGCCTCAGTTACATATTAGTCCTTGTGGCAATTCACCAAAATCCCAATAAATTATTGCAATAACTTATGGTATACCAACATTTGCTTGATAGTCGTCTACAGTTGTACAAACAGCCAATCTAAGTCCAGCATGCAGGATGTGGCTGAACCATAAATGGCTGCAATAAATGGGGCACTGTATTTTGATTTTCAAAGAAAAAAAAAAAAGTTTAAACACTTTTTGACTGTGTTTTCAGCCTGACTTCATACATATTGATTTTTCCACTGTTGCTACATGCCTGTTTGGAATGAGGGATTGCTGTAAGGTCAGCCTCATAATGCAAGCGATTATCCACTATCACTATACATGCTATACAAGGAAGAATGAATGTTGTAGGTCAGTGACTTGATACAGTCTGCTAGGTTTATTTAAAAAAAAAAAAAAAAAAAAAAAAAGAAAGAAAAAACTTTTTTGACCAAGTTGAATAGTGGACGAAACTTAGTTGCATTGTTTAATGGCTGTGATAAATTGGAATGTATGTATGATTGGATTGATTTACTTTTTAAAAATTATATAACCTTTATTTATTTAGGAAGATCCCATTGAGCTTTAAAAGCTCTTTTTCAATGAAGATTATGGCCAAGAGAGCAACAAGTATCAAACAGTTACAAAAATTATACAGGTAAACACAGGCCTTCAAAACAGGAAAAAAATGACATAGAAATTTTAATAAAAATTACAACCAATCAAAAGGAAACAGTTGCATGTTATGGATTTGGCCTTAATGACTTAGATTTGATTTAAAAGTGCTTAATGAAATGAATAGGTGCTGAATGGGCAAAAGCTCTTTTACGAAGTCAGTGTGTGCAAATGAAAAAGCAACAGCAACAAGCGATCTTGCAGATGAAATAAATAATGAGCAGCATTATTCATTGTAAAAAGGAAACATATACAGGAAGGCAGCAATCCGAGTATTGCCTTATATATAAAGCTGGCCAGAACAGGCCATCCTACCTGAGAGTGCAACTCACAGTGGTGAGTCTGAAATTTGCAAATAGTGATGAACCTCAGGGAAGCATGATACACAGCATCAGCTGTTCAAAGACATTGAACAGAAGATATCATATATAACATATCTCCATAATCCAATAGATGTAAAAATGTTGCAGCAACAAGCTGCTTTTTGTGTTAGAGAAAAACAACTTATTTTGGAAAAAAAAAAAACAGTTTTAACGTTAGTTTCTTTACATGTGGTTCGAAAGTGAGCGAGTCATCAATCACCTCTATTTTATTACCCTCAAGAGTGGTCACTGAATGAATTATTTGTGGCCACTTCCATGAATTGGAAAACAACATTAGCTTTCTTTTGTCTGCACTGAGAACAAGCTTAAGCTGTATTAATTAGCAGCAGACACTAACAAAGGCTTTGTACAGGGAATCAATAGCTTGGACAAGAGTTTGGCCACAGCTGTAAATGACTTTGTCATCAGCATAAAAATGCAAGTTTGCATCTTACACATTTAGACCAATATTATTGATGTAAATGATACATTGAAGCGGACCTAATACAGAGCCATGTAGCAGCCCCTTGTGGACAATAACAAATTCAAAACATTGACCATCAGCTTTAATGCACTGAGACATGTTAAGGTAATTTGAAAACCATGCAATTGGTCTCTCAAAGAGTCCTGATTGGAGAAGTTTGAGTTTTAAAATATCATGGTCAACAATGTCAAATGCTTTTGACTAATCTATAAAAAGTTATGCACAGTGTTGTTTCTTGTTAAGCACAACATTTACCACCTTCATTGCAGCTGTGATAGAACTATGTTATTTTAAGTCAGATAAAATAACACTGGTGTGTAAAAACTCCTTCCTTTAGTTACTCACATACAGTAGCTTCAAGAACTGTGGCCAGCACATATAGAGCTTTATGGACTTCCTGCACAGAGAAAGGAACAAAGTTAAATGGCTGACCAGAATAAACTGGAAGGTCTGTGCAGGTTTTACAGAAACAATGAGTCAGAAGAAAATGCTTGTTAGAGAAATTAATAATATCCATCCTATCAGAAACAGAAACAGAATCCTTAAAAACATAGATGTGTGGAGTATTACAGCTTTTACTCACTGAAAGAGATTTAATGATTTTTTTTTTTTTTTTTTTTTTTTTTTTTTTTTTTTTTTTTTTTTTTTTTTTTTTTTTTTTTTTTTGGTTTGGTTGTCAGTGGTGACTGACAAATAATATTTTGACTGAGCTTTCTTAGTGCATTTTTTTTCTTAGTTGTCTGAACAGAAGCCAATCTGTTTGACCGAATTGGTAAATTGACCAACTGGGTAAGACTGATAGAATTACAAAAAAAATTTAAATCATCTGAAAAAGTTTTGAGCCAATCCCAATTCAAGTCACTAGCTAATAAAAGCTTACTATAATTCAGTCTGGACAGGAAATGCTTTAAAGGGGTCATGGCAACAAAATTTCATTTTTCTGTGGTTTTGGGGGTGTAATATGATCTGTTGTGCACTGATGAGGCTGTGTGAATGTCAAAAGTTGGTATCAAAAGCCCTGCTCATAGACTGTCAGCTTTGTTTCTTTGCTCAAAAACAGATGAATCAGAGAACAGTTTATCTTTCTATGTAGATTATCTTTCTACATAATTCATATTCTCCAATTAGAGCACACCATCAAGCAAACAGCCCTCCCCCTCCACTTTTTTCCTCCCCCAGCTAATACACCGGCTAATTTAAGGGCTAAGTCGTGCTAGAATGTCTGACTTCTCCACTTGAGAAGAGGATTTCTCCTGAAAAGGAGAATTGTTATGTCTGAAGGTGCTCAAAAATGGATGGAAGTTTCCACCTACTCCAGAAGGATGAGAGAATCAGAGAAGAGTGGCTGAAGTTCATTCATGGAGAAGTACCACACAATTATAACCTTAATTTGAGACTATGTTCAGTGCATTTTATTGAAGTTTCCCTAAATATGGCTGTAGCCAATCAGAGTGAAGTCATCTAGGTAGAGCCACATATCATTACCGTACTCAACCCTTTTACAGAGGAGGGACATCTGGCTTACCAAAACAACCCCCTACTAAACGGTGACACTAATTTTTTTTAATGAAATTCTTTGGAGACTTGACAACTACAATATCAACACATGAAATAGTTTATAAGCGACGTCACCACCTCTTTAAGGAGTGCAGAGCCTCCTTAGAGACAGAAGGAGGCTAACCAACCAATGATTGTTACTCAAAAGCCCTTTGTAAAATTCCTCATTATCATATTAAGCTCAGTGTGCTATTCCTTCTTCCTCCTTGGTGGAGGGATAGTTACCTTGATAAGTGTACACTGCCTTTACATCACTCTTCAGTTTGAAGATTTCAAAAACAGAGCTCCTCAGGCAAATTCTACAATCTCTCACCTTGGATAGATGTGATGAGCTGAGGCTGTTGACATCTGAAAATGCAGGAGGACAGTGTTAGACACTTTGTCTCCTATGTCTTATCCAGTCAAACACCACAGTTTTGGGATCAAAAAACTTGAAAACTCTTTTTTGTTATTTGAACAAAGAAAGACTATATAAATAATTACAACAGTAGATATTAATGACAGGAATTCAAAAAGGTTTGAATTACCATGTAATCGTGTGATTTGAATATAGACCTCCCCCACTCCCTGCATGTGTCCTTACACACAACCAAGGATGAGGTGTGGTGGCGCAGGGTGGACCAAAGGGCAGTGCAATAATTAGCACTTTCATCATTAAGTGCTAAGTAACATAATTCAAAATGTGTCAGCATAACAACAAACCACTTACGTTGCTGAAACATGTTTCTATAGCTATTAGAAATAGGGATTGCTTGAAAACTTTTTGTCACATTGATGTCAAGAGTTAATATTAGTTCCTACTTTTTGTTTTCCTAATAATACATATTAAAAATCAGCATGTCTACAAGGCCTTGCCAACGTATCAATATCCTCCCAACTTTTTCACACTTGATGGTGTAATGACTAAATGTCAATGGAATTTTGTGTGACAGACTAACAGAGAACAATTTTTAAAAAATGCAGACAGAAGACCCATAATAACTCTGAAGGAGCTACATAGATCTAAAGCTCATCATGGAGAATCAGTCCACAGCACAATGTGAGCTGTGCGGTCCACAAATCTGACCTATAATAGAAAACTGGCAATAGGAAAGAGGTTTTCCACAAGCCATTAAGAGCACACAGCAAACAAGTGGTGTTCTTCTCATATTAGATCAAAACTTACGTTTTTGGATACCATACAAAATACTATTTGTGGACAAAGACAAACACTAAGTATTATCCTGAGTAATACTTGGCATAAACCCGGAACCAGTGATGGAATTGTTTAGATCAAATCACATTCAATCGAACTTCAGACCTAAATTTAAATGAGAATCTGTTGCAAGACTTGCCACTTGCTGTTCACAGATCTTTTCCATCATAACTATCTGAGCTTGAGCTATTTTGCAAAGAACTGGTAACAAGTTCAGTATCTAAGTGTGTAAAGCTTGTAGAGACATACTGCAAAAGACCTGGAGCTGTAATTGCAGCAAAAGATGGCTCTGTAAAGAATTGTCATCCAGGAAGCTCAATACAAAGACAAGCTACAGTTTTCAGAGTTTTAATTGCAAACAGCATTGGAAATCACATATCATTTTCCTTCCACTTCACAATTATACAATACTTTGTGTTGGCTCATCACATAAAACCCCAACAAAATAAATTAAATATTTAGTTTATAATGTGCATCTAAAGTTAGAAGCAGATTTTTGTTGTCACATTGATTTGAGTGGACATGGACACTCTGCACCCCTTTTCATTTCATGTTACCTGACTCTTGATTAACTTTTCTTTGTTTAGAAATATAAAAAAATAAAATAAATTGCTAAGTCTGGTCAAACATACCATCTACCGTCACCCCACCTTTTTTTGTGTGGGAGAATATAGTATATTTACCAAAGGTTCTGTAACTGAAAATACCAGGGCATAGAGGGAGTTATGGTTCACACATTTGCTCCTTTTTTTAGCAGCTGATATTTGTCCTCTTTTATTGTCCACCAGTCTGTTGGATCAGTGAAGAAGGGTAGGAATGTTCTCACATTTCACCGATGGCCATGGTTTCCCACTGTAATCTTTTTCCCTTTTCTTTTTCGAAGTATTAAATGTGTACTCATTTTTAAATTGATCAACATATATCAAATAAAGTCTTCAACTGAACTTATACAAGTTAATAACTCTTTTTGCAGTGCATGGTAAATGTAGTTTATCTCAAACATTCCTGCATGCATATTCTGTCAACTTCATCAATACAACTGTCCAGACCATCTAATACAGTATGTTGTTCTGACTAAAGTTAAGCATTTTTACCCAAAAGCCGTCTTAAAACATGTCAAACAGGAAAAACGAGAAATCAGAATATTTTGATTAGCTTTCTATTTTCTGCATGCCAAAAATAATTTTTTTTTTTACAGAACCAACTGAGGCTGTAAAGTAATATGACGCAAATATAAAAATTAATTTCCTCTGGAACCTTTATTAAAGTTGATGGAATTTCATTACTGATACATTATTTTTATAGCTTAACACTGTACTTATTGAAGGTCTTCAATTTTATGTTATTGTAGATTTTTGATATATGTATTTAAAACACCCACCCACACACACACCTACACACACACACCAACACTTAGTCACCACTGATTTGGACTCCACATGAATGTAATTTGAATGTAATACATACCCTCTTGCTTTTTAATTTGGTCTTTAATCTAAATGAGAGTGATACTGGTGATATCATCACAAAAGGCTCAGAAGATGGGAGCCCTGTAGGCCCACTTCGCATATCAACAGATGCTTCATCAAAAAGCTGTCTGCTTGCTTAGAGTATATAAGACAATCCATTTTAGATAGAGACCACCATAAACTTTGAAAAACTAAAACTTAATGAAAGGAACCACTTGTCTGTCTGTCTGTCTGTCTGTCTTTCTTTCTTTATTTCGCTTGTTTTTAAACTTTGTCTTAACTGTTGACAGGGAGGTGAGAAATTGAGGTGTAGTGTAACAACGTGAAGATAAGAAATCACTGTTAAGAAGGCTGATATAAAAATTTACAAACTGGATTACTGTGAAATGCACAGAAACAAAAAAAGTAATAGAAATAGGAATAATAGAGTAGAGCTGCAAACAAAAAAACAAACAAACAAACAAACAAAAAAAAACAAACTGCTGCCTCTCAGTTTTCTTGGTAAAAAGTCAGTTGCTGTGTTTTTGACAGATATTGCGGGTGGACAGATGGCTAGAACTGAAGTGTAAAGTGGTTTTCTTTTTTTCTGAGATTTGGTCCCTTCTAGGAACAGATATCAGGTTGTTGATCAGCTTTTGGTCTAATCAGTTGGCAGGGGATCTTTTGAGTGAAGAGGACATTCACAAGTAGTTGAAATGGAGCCCAGAAATACTCTCAGTCTCTCACAAACCCTAATTTTGAAAAAATCTAACCTTTTAACTGGACACATTTATTCAGTGGCACCACAATCCAGTGTAGAAATGGTACCGCATTCATTGGTACCATGAACTATTCCTATAGAATACCTTTAACTGAGTCACATTTATGTACCCTGTACCTTTTTTAATTTAATTAGAATGTCTGGGATTCTTTAACTAGTAATTCATGACTTCCTGTTTTCTAAAGATTTGAATATAAAGTGACAAAGAAGCCAATTTCTTTTCAAAATTGGAAAGATATAAAATATTAACTTAGTTTCATTTTTTTTTACAGATCTATTATAGTCTGTAACATATTGAGTTGGATTTTTTTGTCATTTTGGTCTCTGTTTTTGGTGTGGTATGTTTTAGTGAATTCCTGTGTTTTGCATTTCTGGTTATTATTGTGGTTTTTCCATGCTTTTTAGTGATTAGTTTTGATCTGTGTCCCCTAATAGTGTGTATACTTTCCCTGCTCTTACTCAGCTGTTCCTCATCTGCTTATTAAACTCACCTGTGATGCATTCCATCAGTCACCTCTCCAGCATAAATATTCCTCCCTTTTTGCAATCCATTACATTTTAAACTGGGGGTATTATGCAAAATCATCTTTTTTTTCAGCTTTATATAATGTTGAATGTGCTATTCCCTCATCAAAAACATCCCTGGAGTGTTGCTTTGATTTTTTTTCATGCATGTTTTAGAAATCCTTGAATCTTCTGTGGCAGTTATTTGAGGGTGCCTATATGCTTGCTCATACAATGCACAGGCTCTTCACCCAAAAGTCCTACTTGGAGCTCAGTCCCCAGTCGAACTTCTGCAACACAGAGCACCCCTCCCCCGTGCCTCCTCTGCACAGCTCCACCAGACTAGCAGCAGCAGCAATTAGCAAACATCTGGTGGAACTGTATGTCTGCTGGTCTTACCATACTTACCACTTGTCAGTCCTACACTCCTAAGAACAGTTGTGAATGACATAATAGAGAAGCATTGTTGTGATGACATGCTGAAGGGGGAGTATTGGAAAGAGTAGGAACTTCTTAAAGAGACAGAGGCCAATTTCAAGGCGTCAAACTGCAAAGTCAACTTTCTTGTAAGTTATTTTATATATATATATATATATATATATATATATATATATATATATATATATATATATATATATACAGCATTTTCATAACAACTGAAGACAACATAGTTACTTGATTGTGCTATGAAATGGCACCATGTACCTGGAAAATATATTACATACAGGTTATTTTAAAAATATTTTTAGATATGTACTGTTTTGTTACCAGACTTTTTGCATGTTTCATTTATTTAAAAACCCAAAGTTTTGTGACCGGTTTCTGACCTCCATTTTTTGTAAACCCATCGAAACCAATTTAATCAGATTCTAGTAATTGTCTGCAACATAAGAAAGTAAATTAACTATTTTTTTCTTCCCCTTCTGCTTTGATAGGTTTCTTAGTTGCATTGGGAACAAGGTGATGTCACACCATGTGTGTAATACAAAAGTTGAGATAAAAGAGACTGCAAATATTTTGAAATAGACAACATAATAATAGTGTGGCATTTTAACTTGGCTTCTTATATTGGGGATTAGCAAGGTTACCATGACTAGAATTACTAAAACTGCAGACTGTGTTCATTCTATATAGAGAATGTTGATCCTTACTTTAAGCCCAAGTAAATATCAAAACGTTAAATCAGTGACGAGCTGAAAAATCAGAATCAGATAATCTAAAATAGTACATAATAGAACACAAAGGAAGATTTCAAAAATACACTGGCAAGCGATAAACAAAATTGATGCCCCAATTTTGCTCAGAATTAAAACCCTACTGTAAAATCATCAAGCACCACAATAGTTACAATGGATCATGCAAAGACAAAAACTAACCAGCTAGATTTTGGCATTGCCTGTTATAACCAGACTGCAAATTGTTGTGTAGGTTATTAAAAGAAATGTGGTACTCCAGTTCTCTAAACTTATTTGGGTGAATGCATGAGCTTAAACATACTATACAGAACATATGTGGATTGGGGCACCCACTGACCACCCATTATGTGGGTGACAATGACTACCCTCATACCTGTTAGGACAAGTTAACTTGATATTTATGCTAACAGGAAGTTCACAGTGCTGAAATTGGCATAGAACTAGGGCTGTAATGATTCACTGAATGATTCAAGTACCTCTAGTATTACAATTCCTCAAGGCAAATTCTCTGCCTCGAAGCTTCATTAAATTATGGTTTACTATTTAGTGACATGTTTTGGCTAGATAATTATTTGTGTTGCACAATGCTCTCACTTCTGCCAATGAGTTGATGAATGCTCAGTGTTGTTAGAACAACACAGGGTGACCAAACAATCTCTTTTCTCTGGACATGTTTGGGTTTTCATCGTTTTTCGGGGGACCAATAGGCATCCTTAAATTGACTGGCACGATACATGGAATATAACAGCATTTCTTTTATTGGACATCCTCCTGGAGCTGCTACCTAGTTGGTGGTTCGGAACGAATGGTGGTGAAGTGCCTGGTGGGTGTATGTATATGCAGGTGGAGCAGTTAACACATGCAGATAGACGGAACACAACAAGCTGCTCTCCAGTGCTATAGCTGATGTTGAGTACAAGTGCAGCTTTTTGATCAAACCAGAAAATAAATTTCATACCATCCCGGTTGCAACAAATGGGTGGCGGAACGCACCATGTCATGTGGCATATGTTTTTCTGTGAATGACAAAGGTGCTAAAGATCTGTTACTCACATGGGCACAAAAGCTACAAATGGTTGTGCAAAGTGAGAATTCGTATATTAAATTGACTGAAGATGACTAGGTAAACTAAAGACCGACGTATTCTTTTTTTTTTTTTTTAAAGTGTCTTTGTCAGCCTGCTTCTTTTTTTTATTTGTATGATTAAATTGAATATAATTCCATATTTTTGTGTAATTTTTATCCAGGTTGACTTAAAAATGAGGTATTATTGTTACAGGTTAATTTTGTAAGATAAGGAAAAGTTATTATTAGGGATGAGCAGATATGAACATTTGAGTGAATATTGATATCCAATATTTATACTGCTGTTATGGCAGAATTGACCAATAATACATTTCATCAAATTTTTTATTTGATTACTCGATTAATTGTCAGAATAATCTATAGATCACTCAATTACTAAAATAACTGTTTACAACAGCCCAATCTCGAACCCTCCTATAGTACTCTGGTCTCCTTAAATTCTCTGCCTGAATTAACTGATAAGGATGTGTCACCAGCTGTACTACATATAAAGCTGTGGTTCTGAGAGTGAAACTCAGCTGGATGTTGCAAGTGCAGAAGTGTAAAATAAGTCTCAGAAGGTAAATTCATCTAGTCTCAATTTTTAATGAACTGTTCAATCTTGGACTTGTTTATTGACAATGACAAGTCCTTGTGACATGCTTTACAAAATGATGTCAAAAAATTCATTATCCAATACTAAAATGTACTTATCCCTGCTACAAGAAGTAGATTTATACAGTGTCAAAACTGCTGAAGAGATGTTGAGCTCTGGCTCCATATTTATAGGCTGATTTTCAGCCAGCTTCACCTTAATAAGACTGGATGAGCTCTAAACCTCTGGCAGTGCTTGCTTTGGGAAAGTGTACAGTTTCAGGGACTTTGTATCTAGGCTTTCAGTTTGGAAAGCATTGGCTGGCTGGTTATGAATGCACATGGTGATAAGCTTGCCAAAAACCACAGATGCTGCAGGGACATTAATTTTCCCAAAGTAAGAATGATGTGGTGAATTATCACATTTTATAGAGGAGAGAGACACTAAAACAGGAACAAAGGAAAAGAATAATTATTATATGAGTACAGAGCTAATTACCAGCTCCTGAGATTTTCTACTGTCATTGTAGAATAATGAATAAATCAGTCAAAACACTATTAGAAAAATATTAAATTTTCATTACACAACCCCAGAGCCACCATCCTCCACTCTGTTATCACTTTTTACAACTCAGGACCTGGTTTAATTCTGTTAATATTTAATGAGAGATGGAATTATTAGTTGAACTGCTGAACATTTAGCTCTAGAGACACAAATGGATTCAAACAGAGAGAGCGATAGAGTGGGTTTGCGTAATGAAAGGCAGAATTAAGTTGGGTTAACTGCAAAGGAGTTGAAAAGAGCAAAAAAAAAAAACAAAAAAAAAAAAACAATTGAATTTAAGAAGCAGGTAATGGGTTTTTAGGGTAAAGCTGTTCACAAGAAAGATGCATACATTTGGGATCACAAATTGCTAAAGGATGATGAAGCGCTCAACGACAAATCATGAATATGAAATGTGGTTCACACAACACCTGTTAGAAAGTAAGAGCCTTATGCTTATGCAAATTTTTTCCTGTCATGTGTCATGTTTTTGTCTGGGTGCCTAACTGGGCATCCTAAACAATGAATGTGATCTGAAGTTCACATGTTCCATTTATGACTATGCCCAAAAGCACTGGAAAAAATAATAACAGCAATATGCACAACATGTGAAAACATGCATTTGGGAATATGTGTGGGAATTTTCCCACATGTAAAATATAAAACCATTCCAGAAAAATATATCATATGTAAAATGTTTTTCACTTGGGCTTCACGTGTTTGTCCACAGTTTAATTTCCACATGTGAAACACTTTTCAGAAAAACACTTTTCACATGAAGAACTTTTCACAATTTCACAATTGTGTTCTATATTCTATCATTTTCATGTGTGAAACATTTGAAGGTGTTCCACATGTGTTTTTTACATGTGAAAATTGTATTATCACGCAATATAAAATGTGTAAAACACATATAAAACATACATTTCTTATTTTACCACACAATACAGTTTACACATGTAAAACACCTTTGGGTAAACTATACATTTCACGTCATTGCAAAATAGAATTGCCACGTTACTATCCATTACAGAATGTCCATATCTAAAAACATATTACAACAGACTACATTAGGACACGTAAACATGTAAAATTATAGAATCTTCCACATATGGTTAAGAACTAAAGAATTCTTTGTTAAAATTACATCTAAGAAAGAAATTTAAGGCCATTGTTATTATCAAATTTAATTCACTTATATAAAAAAAATTGTTGGCTGGCAAATGTTTTGGAGTTGAAACTTAAATTTAAAGATATACTCATCATGTATCATTTACACTGTGTTATCACAGGTTACATAAAAATAATGGCCCTTTTAGGAAAAACATCTCATTTGAACTGTTGGGATTGGCTTGAGTTATTGTTATCCAAGGTAGGACAGGTGTGACTCATTGGGAAAAGTAGAAGCCTAGTAATTGGCAGATTGTGAGTTTGATTCCAACTTCCCCCACCACATGTCAAACTGTCCTGTGGCAAGGCACTACATTTCCTACCAATCTGTGTATTACACATCCATCTGAGTGTAGAGGTTTGAGAGTGTGGCTATGTGAATGACAACCTTACTGATAAAACACTTGGAGCAGTCAGAATGACTACTTGACTTCTTGCTATGAAAGTTTACAAATGTAAAATACATGCTGTGTATCACCTGCTTTGAAAAGCTGGCACTCGTTAAGATGTGACTTTAAAACATCTGTCAATATGGGAAGTTGTTACCACTGCTGAAGACACGCTCCATATTGCACTACTGAGAATTGCTAATTAGCTTCTCAGGTCACACCTGCCATGCTTGTAGTGCCAATAAATTATATCCAAGGAAAGTGACAACTTTTGGTCGGCCTTCATTTCAATAATGAGATATTATTAATATCTTGGCAGTCTTTCAAGTTTCCCAGTGTTTTTACAGAACAATGTGCCACTACTATTTTGTATAGATTGTTTAAACAGTAGAAGATCATGAAGTCAGCCCTATAAACATAATTTTAAAGAGGAACAGGTCAGGAACGTCTGATTCTGTTGATTCCAAATTAGTGGTGATAATTTTGGTAACATAGACATAGGGATGATTATATTGTTGCAAAGTGAAAACTAAATACCTTGATAAAAGGCTCAGCAGTCCTTGAACACATTTCTGGTTGTGTTTGACACCCCCACATAAGTGGCAAGGCAAGAAGCTGTGTTGGGGGTTAAAATAAAATATACTTCACCCCAAACATTATACTTTTTCCTACAGTTGCACTCAGCAACACAAGAGATATCATTAAAAAGAAAAGTAGAATGTTGAAGCAATTTATAGCAACAGTGTTGGAAAGTGAAAGCTTTTAGCAGACATGTATTATTACCTCCAACACTAGTGTTTGACAGTGATAAGCATAAGGTGATAAATTAAGTTTAATCTTATTCAGATATGTGGAACCTGATATATATATATATATATATATATATATATATATATATATATATATATATATATAGATAGATAGATAGATAGATAGATAGATAGATAGATAGATAGATAGATAGATAGATAGATAGATATGTATATACACACACACACACACACACACACACACACACACACACACATACAGAGAGAAGAGAGCATTATGTTTTATTGAAAGTTCAAAGTTATCTTTATCCCTAGTATGTAACTCTAGTAACATTTATGTTTCTTGGTTACTTTAAACTAGTGTTAGAATATTTACTTCCAAGAGAGAAAGATGCAAGAAAGAATTTTGGGAAAAAAACAGCTGTTGCTGACGGATCTAGGACTATGTCCAAATAATTTCTCTATTTCACTGTCAAAAATTATTCAGCAAAACATATCCTTCTAGGAGCTCACCCTGAGGTTACCCTGTGAAGGCATTGCAAAAAAAACCTAAGAGTTACTTCCCAGGCGGTTACAAGTCATGTCAGTTCAATTTGGAAACAAACATTGTGCAAGTGTACATATATGACTAGTTTGGAAGAATTATGAGGAAAAACTTTGCTCTTCCTCAAACAAGCTTGGCATTTTGACCTTGGAGTAAGCATTTGTTTCTGCAAAGTAACATCAGAACAAAATATAAGATGTTCATGTTCAAGGCCTTTGTTTTCTTTTCTTATAGATATAAGACGAATTGTGACGAATGGTGGAAAGGAATAATATCTCATTATTGAAATGAAGGCCGACCAAAAGTTGTTGATAATTGTGACGAATTGTGGGCATTGTGACGAAAATCAAAGGAATTAAAACAAAGGGACTGTGAGTCCTAATTAATAAACCAATTTTATCAATTAAATGCAAAAGGAAAAGGTCACCATGTAAAACTCACCTTTAATAATTTACTCACTATAATAACTTACAAACATTATTTGTACGCCTTGTCAAATTGTGATTTTTTGTTGTTTGTTTCATTCTTACAAATTCCTAAAATCCTTTTCACCCCAACCCAAAACACACCACAACACTAAGAAAATTAACTTTTCATTAAATGTCAAACTAATTGGCTGGTTGATGTGACAGCGCACATCTCAGGGGTCTAAGACTTCAAGGATTTTTTTTTCTTCTCCGCTTTTTTGTCTCTGTCTTAAACTCACAGTCACACAAACTACACCTACCTCATCCCTGTGACAGCTAAATTGGGATTAACGAGCTTTTAGGCGAAAGCTCCAAAAGCGGCTCCATTTCTTTTTTGTTTCTCCTTCCACTGACACCCACATGTGTGCCTAGCAGGCTGTCTAACTCGTGCTTGATCTGGCATCAAACAGTAAGGATTCCTTGTGAGCAAAAGAAAAAAAATAGTGTACACCTGCTTACCATACTGCTATACACCATGAAAACTTGACTTATGTTGCACACTGGCCAGCATACTGAGTTGAGAATGCTTAATAAAAGGACAAATAACATTACAAAAGTCAGTATATGACCAGTATTTAGAGTGTATTGCAAAAGTATTTACACCCCTTGAATCTTATCCTATATATGAACCACAACTTTCATTAAAAATAAATTTAAAAAAAAAACTTGTATGAATAGGTCAGAGCTAAAGCAACACAAGGTAATGGGCCTTTCCATTAGAGTGAGAGAACATAGCAGATGGTGGGGCTTTGAGTTGGCTAAGTCAAGTAGGCTGAGCTCAGCATGATCTGGTCTTGCCAGTTTCACACCATGCCATATATTACACGGGACTGGAGCAGTGCAATGGGCACAAATATTGTTTAAAGAAGTGGACTCACGAATTAATGGCTACTGCCCACCCATGCAGTTTATTACTGTGATATGGTTCATTTTGCCGTTTTTGTCTTAACTTGCTGTGAAGAGACGCCATCACAATAAGTTATGTTTTAATTATACTGCAATCTGTGACGAAAAATCCGCTCTGCATCATGCATTAATATTTTAGTGAACTGTTGCATGGACATGAACAGATTAGATCGAAAAGGTTTTCCACCCTTTCTGACCAGTTTGTGTTTGGCAGTTTCATTTTGATTAAATTCCCTAGAGTGAGTATTGCTTAATGAGTTTTGTCCAGATGTCCCATATTCTTTTTGCTCACCAGCAAGGGCTAATTAGCAATCAAATACTCATTTAAAAACTGTGCGATAATGGTTACAGATGAGTAAATCATATGATACAGAGTTTTTGTCCCCAGTTATATCCTGGTATAAAAACAGAATAACACAACATAGTATTTCACGGGAAATTTATATGATACAACAATACAAAGTAGCACATAATTGTGAAGTGAAAGAGAAAAAATAGATACAATCTTCTAAATGGCTACTAATAAAAGCTCTACATTGTGCCATGTATTTTTATTCGGTCTAAGTAAATACTTTGGTGAATCACCTTTCGCTTAAATTGCAACTGCAAGTCCTTTGGGGTATGTCCAGTGTTATATGACCATTTTTTTCAGTAACAACTAATCTAACGCGTTTTTGTCAGCTGCTTGGATGTAATTAATAAGTACCTTGTAATCTAACTTAGATACTTTTGAAATCAACTAATCGGTTACTTTTTAAAGGATTAATCAGTAGTCAGATTATTTTTTCAAGGCAATTGTGGCAACACTTGGTATGTCTCTACCAGTTTTGCACACCTAGATACTGCCATGTTTGTCAATTTTTCTTTCGAAAATGACCTAGGCTTAATCCTATTGGATGGAGAGTAATTTTAAGGGCTAACCACATTTTATATATAAGGTTTAACCATATTCTAACATATGAATATGATTTGATTAAACCATTCCATTGTAGCTTAGGCTTTATGTTTTAAGGTTGGTACACTGCTGTAAAGTAAACCTTTACCCAAGCACAGAGTCTTTGGGAGGAAGTTTTCTTCTAGGACTGCCTTGTATTTAAATTGGTGTAGATGAGGATGTTGCATTAAAATTAGATCTTACTTGCCAACTTAACAGAATAACTTATACTGGCAGCAACAGCACATTTAGGTCCCAAACTTACTTTATTCCCCTGCATACACCCATTTCTTCTATTATCAGAAAAAGTAGAGTTGGTTAGAATGGAGACTTAATATTGTGAAAAAGTTAAATATTGGAAAATTATTGTGGTCACACCCTAATGAGCTAATTAACTCGAAACAGTTGTAAAGGTTTTCTGAGCCTCTAAATGATCTTTTAGTCTGGATCAATGGCGTACGCAATCACGGGGATAGTTGCCAACTAGTCAGATGTACAGAAGGCAGTCATTGACACCCCCCACAAGAAGGTTAAAGCCACAAATCCCCATTGCTAAAGAATCTGGTTGTTCAGAGTGCTAGTTCCTATCTCCAGCAGTCACTGAGCAAGAGGTGGGGTACACCCTGGACAGGTCTGTACCATAAACAATGAAGTTAAAAATATGTGATATATGATAGATCTAATTGTGTGGTGCTGTTAAAATTCTTGTTAACATCTTGGTCTATATAGCTGTAATCAGTGATCACTTTGCCACTGTATATAGTAAGTTAAGCTATGTATAATATCCTCTATCCTCTACAGCACCTGACCGTAAAAACATAACTGTAACAATGCAAACATTTTGAGGTACAGTTATAAAAATTAAAATGGTTTCATACATTCAAAATCTAACGATAAAATGACAGTCCTCACTTGATAAAGCAAGTTTCCACATAATAACAGACATCTTGAGTTACCCATTTTACCCAATGCATTGATTTGTATGACTTATGTCGAATACCCAGTACCCGTAAGGTTTGGGTGCTCGCCTTGTTAGCTTAGGAAAGAAGAAAATGTTGGACTTCTGCTTGAGACTTATGAGGTCAGTTTAAATGCTTGGTCTGCTCTCAGTAAATAACTGTAAGAGACAACAAAGGTAAAAAAGTGGAAGCACATCTCTTTATTTAAATCCTAATTGTTATAAAAATAACATTTCAGAAATACTAAACCAACTAATGAGGCTGATGATCAATTCTCTGTATTCCCAATAAAGATTTTCCTTTTCTCTTCGTTCCAGCAGGGAACATAACCCATTATAAGGAAAAGCAAGAGTGACCCATTTATGTTCCTTTGTTTAAAGTTCAAACATATAGGTAAACATCAACCAAAGCTTTTCAAAAAACAAAACAAAACAAAACAAAAAAAAAAACAAATTTACCCTTTTTGTAACATTTTTTGAAAAAACATAATTTAAAAAAATCCATTAGAGGGTACATCGAGTTAAAGCCTAAGTGTAAAGTGTGAAGATGGATAATACGTATTAAGGAAGAATTACGAGATATGGAGAATTTCTACTGCAACATATTTCCAGGAAAACATAATTAAGAAAAAAAAATCTTTTATGAGACTTATCTATGAGATTTGTCAAGGCTTCAAACTTGGCATTGAAGAAATTTCTATCAGATGATAGTTAAAGTCTAAAAAAAACCCTCTGAGTGATAATATGTTTTAGTTATTCAAAGGTTTCCATGAAGACACTTTTTCTCTTTATCCCATTTTGTCTTCTTAAATGCCCAGCTCCACCCTGAAAAAGTAACAACTAAACATTCAAAAGGTCATAATTCATTAGCTGGGCAAATAGTATGTGAAAACAAAATTGCCTCTTTCCCTGTTCCGCTCTATGAAATCCCATCTCTCTTCAAAGCTCAGCAGAAATAATGAGGTGATAGCCTTACCTGCTTGACACTTTTTCACTTTTATGGATTTCTTTCAAGGGTTTTCAAGAAAAAAAACCAACATTTTTTATGATATTTTTTTAAATGTCAGTGGTGAATGGCAGCAGATGACCATAATGGAAGTTGTTATACAATATTTTATTTATAAATTTAAGTCACTAAGTACTTTGAATTCATCAGTGTGCCCTGAAAAGAGGAACATAGCATAATGCCAATATGAATACACATATTTCATATTTTTCTGGCTTCATTTTAGCAATCTCTTACATTAGATCTACAAAGCAAGGCAGGCACACACAGACATTCACATGACTACCAAGAACCATTGCGGTAATTATGGAGAAACATCCTCAGGGAAATAATAAGCCATATACTCTGTACTACTATTTAACTGTGTGCCTTGTGAAACATTTTCTGTTCTGTCAATAAACAACATAACTAATCAAGTGCTGAGACTGAGACCGGAAGCTGTTTTTAATATGGATGATGTGGCTCTCTCTCCAGGGTGCCATTATGTAAGGGGACATTTTCATCCTAAATGACAGCAACAAAATTGTGTCTTACAGAAGACCTTATATGCTGGTGTGTTAGAGTGAGATTGTCCTTTAGAAATAAATGTTGAAGCTTTGCATGTTTTGGGTGAAGTGTTGTTAAAGCGTTAAAGCAGCTTTCTAAATCCCTGGTAACTCTGTGTTAGAAAAGAAAAGACTGGTCAGAAACTACTGGAAGACAAAATAGGTGTCACAGTCGAACAAAAAAAAAAAAAATAATAAAATCATATTGAAAATGATATGTCTGGTAGAACATAATCAAAATACAAATTTTCAGTTCCCTTTTGGATATCTAGAAACTATTTCTTTTCTTCCATTTGATACATGTGCCAACTTTATACTGCAAAAATATGAACAGGTGGATTTTTTTTTTTTTAGTCTTTACAAACCAAATAAATGAATCACAATAAATTTGGGTAATTTTTCTTGAAATTAAATTTTGAAATATGTGATTAGATACCTTTTAAGTGTTCATAATTGGCAGTTTAATTTAAATTAAATTTCTTAGAGTGAGTACAATGTTACAAGTGGGATTTACTAATTACTAGTTCTTTCAGATCTTTGACCTAATATAGAAATCCAATTTGAACCTTTGTATAAGAAGTTTGAGGCAATGGGATTTAACATTTATCTGTCAGGCTCTGTAGATCAGTTGAATTCTTTCAAATTATTTTTCTACTTTTTGAAGTAGTTGTCATAAAATTATTTTTTTAATGCAAAACTGTCAATGTAAGAACAAGCAAGTATTCCAAAAAGGTTGACTGGCCCATATTTTATTCTGAACACACCAAATCAATAGTAGAAATCCTTTTGAGTATTAAATCTAACCTGAACAGACTCATCTAAGGACTGAAAATCTGTTCAAATATAACCTATGACACAACCTTGACTGTTATTGTTTGATGCATATTCAAATAATGTTCATTTAGCCACCGGAAGAAACGATTCAATAGCATTTAGAGAGCTGAGATATAATTCCTCAGTAACAGTATGGATTTACTGTTATTATGAGTAAATTCACTGTGATTACTCATGTCACTGTGAAGGTAATCTCTCATTTGGCAGCTTTTCATTACATGCTGTTGGCCATATGGCCAAGCAATGGTTTCGTCCAAGTCCTTCTGTCTAGGTGATAGACTCGGTCCAATTAACACTAACAAGATTCAAAGCCGGGCAAAACTAAATGGCTACTCATCAACAGACTGTCATTTATTACTATGCAGCCAATCTGCCCTGAAGCTGTCTTCATCTCCTCCATCCTCTACACTTGACTCTTTCCTGTCATTTATTTCTTCTTGTTTCATGTAATTGTCCTCTTTCAGTGGTCCTAAAAAGATTAATTTCTTTTTTTTTTTCACATATATGTTCACCTTATATCAGTGAAAAGAATCCTAACTGTTCCAATTTTTTCAGTCCATTTAATCCTGTTTTTCCTCATTTCATTTTTTAAAAGCTAATTTTTTTTCTTCTTTACAACCAATGGAAAAATCTGACAGTAAATCCTGTAGAAGATAATGAATACATAAATGCAATTAACAAACTTAGTTTCCCTGGATCAGTCATTTGAGAATGAATTTGTGGACTCTGCCGTGTAAACATCTTGGTAAATGCAGCATGAATAAATAATTTGGGGTCTTATTCATGTTCAGTCTTTGTTTTAATTACTATATATATTTAATTATTAATCATGTATTTAATTTTCTCCATATTTTCAATATTGCTTAGTATTTTACCAAAAATACCTATTATCTTCAAACTTTAGAAATATACCTCTCAACATGTAGTTTGATTTGTGCTCTTCTCACCAACTTTTCTCAATATTTGTTTTATACTGTTCTAACAAAGTATCCCAAGCAGCTGAATTCAGGACCAGAGGTTGATTTTTGAGTAGAAAGCCTTAAGGTTTTAATTAAAAGGTAGTCCAAGGCTGTCAAAACCACTGCATGCTTTGAATGGCAAAGTGTGAAGTTTGAAAAGAAAAGTCTGAAAACATAAACACACCTTACACAATTTATGGTCTGACAAGGATGGGAGTCAGTGAATACAGAAAGGGCAACTTCAGAGAAAAAACTGAAGTAACCTGTCATAAAAAAAATATTTATTCAGTCTAAAACTAAACCACAGGCTAGTAGCGTGATTTTAAATAACCTAATATTTCTTACTATTAGAATGTCTATTTGCTGTTTCAGCTGAAGCTATAATTGCGTGCCTATGATATATGAAACTAAATGTCTCATGCTTGGCATTTACATTTGAGGAATCTGAATTGAATACCTTTATTGTTATTTGTCTCAGATTCAACAAAATTTCTCTGTCTCACCGACACAGAACTGCACCATACTCAATCACATTTATTCCCTTAAGTAACCCCCCAACTTCAAATAATAAAATGTCAACAGACAATAAAAGCATTAAAACAGAGCAATAAAAGCAATAGAATCGATAAAGGAAAGTGCACAAATTTTAGATCAAACAGGTGCAAATTCTGTAGTTTGTACAGTAGTGCCATTGACTGTTGCCCATAGTTACATGAAAAAGAGAGGAAATTCAGCTCCCTGACAGCAGCTGGTTAAAAACTGTTCAAGAATCTGAGAGTGGGTGTTTAAAGTGACTTATATGGTTGACCATAGGGAAGCAGAGTAAACAGGTGGATAAATGAAATTTCTCTGCAGCAACTTCTGAGATGGACAGAGGGAGGCCAGTGATCTTTACGATTGTTTTCCTCACCCTCTGAAGGGAAGTGCTCTCAGACACAGAACAGTTACCAAACCAGACAGCGACACAGTAAGTTAAAACACTTTTCATTTAGCTATGGTAGAAAGACTGTAGCAGGTTTGGAGGCAGATGAGTTTCTCTCAGTATTGAGGAAATAGAGCATCTGAGCATTTTTTACAACAGCAGCAGCGTTCATAGACAATTGAAGATATTTACTGATGTTCAGCCCCAAAAATTTAAACCTGAACATCCTTTTTTCTTAGTCACACCTTATCTCCAGTGGTGTGAGCTCCATTCTTTTCCTCCTGAAATCAATAAGTTCATTAATCTTTTTGATGCTAGGAAAGAGGTAGTTATGGGAACGACATTAAGATAGTTTTTACATCTCATCTCAATAAGTAACCTCATTTCTATTTGAAATGAGGTCTACCAGAGTTGTATTTTCTGTAGATTTCATAATCAAATTTGCAGGGTGTTGTGGACTAAGCATGCAACCCAGAGGTTCCCCAAAACTGAGTATCGGAGTCATTGAGGTGCAGAAACTAAGTCTCAGGGTCTGTAGGCACTTACTCAGAAAGTCCAGGAGCAGACCATAAAGATGATGCATTAAAACATACAACCCTTTCTCCTTCTGGTGTTTCACTGCAGCATACAGGACAGGGTTAATGCCATCCTTTCTCGATCTAATAGGTATATATGAATATTGCCTCAGTCTTGGAGAGCTACAGCTGCACTTTCTTCGCGTTCAGTCACCATCCAAAGCTCTTTGCTCCTGGATTGTAGTTAAGTATTAGGCTAAAATTATAGATAATAAGATTGATTAAACTTCAACTGCACATAAATGAACTGAACAGAGGTTGTTTAAACACACACACACACACACACACACACACACACACATATATATATATATATATATATATATATATATATATATATATATATATATATATATTACACTTTATTACTGAATTACTCTTTAAAACTCTCTTTACTCTTTAAAAATACATTTTATAATCAATATTTGTGAAAACAGAAAAAAAAAATTCTGATTTTTTTCCTTGAGGATTGCTGCAAATCTAATCTGTTCTTATATTTTAAACATTTAAGACATATGAAACGTTTGTTCCAATACCTGGACCTTTCTGCTTCCAAACTCCTGTTGGAACAGAGAAAAGCAGCTGGTCAGCTGACCTCAAAGGTCCTGGTGGACAGGGAGGATGAATGAGGTCCGTGATATCATCTGGTGCTCTTTCATGTCGCATCTGAAAAGCAAAACATAACATTTCTCAATTGAGAACTTCACATGCAACCAAAATAGTGATGTTAAAATTTAACTAATGAGACACTTTGTCTTTTTTTTTTTTTTTTTTTTTTTTTTTTTTGTTTTTTTGTTTTTTTTTTTTGTTTATGTCAGCAGGCCTAAAGTGACATTCTGCAGACAAAACAATGCAAACTAGCTTACCCCCCAAATATATTGCAACTGCCCTGGTATGAAGAAATAAATATGTACATTTAAGTCTTAAAGAAATAAAATGACATCAAATGTTTAGCCTTGTTGACGACTTCACAGTGAGTGATGGAACCATGATTTCTGCCCTAGCAGAAAATCCTAAATGAGAACGAAAAGCAAAATGACCGTAAGCTCAAGTGCACTTGGGTTATGTAGTAGGACATTGATGTGAACCAAACCAGCAAGTCTGCTTCTATATGGCTTGAAACACACTAAAATTAGGGTTTTAGTGTAGCCTAGTCTTAAATCTGACTGAGATGCTGTGATATGACCCTAAACTGGCCGCTGATGCAGGTGAAATAAATGTGGTTGAAATAAAATAAGTCACCAAAGAAGAGTTGGCTAAAATTCCTCCACAGCAATGTAAAAGAATCATTGCCAGGTATCTCAAACACTTTTTGGCAGCTGTTGCAGCCAAACGTGACACATGTAATTGCCTCCTAAACCTCCTAGGTTTAGGAGGCAATTACATATTCACATAGGGCCAGGTTGGTCTGGAGAGTGCTCAGAAGAAGCATCATCTGAAGACTGCATTTAGAATTGACGAAGGGTAATCTTTGGTATGAAACATTGTTTGATGATCTGAAACATGTAAGTGTGACAAAAGAAAAGCAGAAGAAATATTTAAGGCGCTAAACACTCTTTCACAACACTATTATTCTCTGTTTAGAACACAACTGACACAGTGTAACACATGGGGACACATGAATCATTCTTAAGGTAATGAATATACATATTGCACATTTCTATATTGTTAAAAAAAAAAAAATCTAACGTATTTTAGCATTGGATTTCTGGAAAGTCCATGGTTAAAATCTGCTTATGTTCACAACCAGTACAATTGGAGATACATGGTTTTCATTGGGCAGTGCAGCGCTTATTGCTATTGCCCACATTTGTAGGATGGTTAAACATGTCAAAGACTGAATTTCATTATAATGAAGAAATAATGACTTCATTCTGATTTTTTTTCAAGTAAATATTAAATTTGCTGGATGTATTTCAGTGTATTATGTATTACAGAAAAACAGCTTTGTTGTGCTGCACAGACATTGATATAGCAAATCTGTGGGCAGCTAATGATCCTGCTGATCTGCATGAAACTTAAAAACAGCTTTATAGTCCCTAGTATTTTTAAGAAATGATATTAACAAACAGACATAGACAGAGATACATTTAGAGGTAAGCTTTATAAATAAGTCCCACATTAGACTGTGCAAAGAGTTTTTTTATTACACATACTTAAAAGCAGCTGAAGCCTTCACGTTGCTTTGGTGGCTCATTAACGTTGAAAGGATGCAGAGTTCAAACCAGTGACCATAAAGTGACCAACTGACACTAGCGAGAATTCTCTGTGGGAGGTCTGGGAGATCGCAGCTCTAACTCCTATGTGTGCTTATGCAAGTTTGGTTTATTTAATATTTTTTTTTTTTTTTTTTTAAACAGATAGGCACACTAAACCATATCCTGTCATTTGTTCCCATGTGAACCAAAGCTCTTTTCAGCCTGTGGCCACACCACACACAGACACATTCAGGCACATGCAGATGCAAAAGAGAGCTGCTTTCAAGAGTGCCCCCCAAAACACATTAGTACAGTAAGTGACTGTAATTGTTTGAAGATGCAACATGTTCATTCAGTATGAATATAAAGAATATCAAGCGACACATGCACAAAGATGCACAGTAACAAGCAGGCTATGCCCTGCAAAGTACAACTAAAAATCCAAAAAGGATGTATTTTGTGTTAATATTAGAAGGATTGGGAAATAAACTTGTAAGCTTAGACAGAAATGTGCAAGCTTTTTAGTAAATGTATTGATGTAAGAAGGGAAGCATACTAGATGTTGTACGAATGAACAATCTCTAAAACACAGCACAGACTTGGGGGAGCACTGAACTAAACTGAACTGAAGAGAACCCACTGGTTTTTGAAATTAGCTTAAATTACAATAAAAATCAATATAAGCAAAATTTAGTTGGGACTTTGGGAAAAAATTTTTTTTAGGACAGTGTTTAGCTATTTATTGCAGTTTTCAATTACATTATAGGATGTGGCAGAATAATCAATAGTTCATTTACATTTCTTCTACAAATCTGTTACCGGAAACCTTTTCTAAGTCAAAAGAACCCCATTTACTGTACCAATGTTTTATTAATTTCATCCTGCAGACAAAAACAAAAAACAACAAAAAAAAAAAACACAAACCCTTAAGCACGCTGGCATTTGTTAAATATATTAGCCATTTCAATGGAGTTGAAAAATATGCTAAATCTAATTTTGGTGAGACGACATATCGGAAATGGCTTCTGTTTTTAGTACAACATAGAACCAATAACACTCTAATGCTTTGGGCTGATAGTAATCATAATTCTTTAGCAGCTCAATTGTAAACAAAACTACACCTTTGTGTTTTCATTTGGGCAGGAGTGTCTGATTTTCAGTTACAGCCATATTCAATACATTAACATATGCATTCTGATGAGGCTCATTTGTCAGATTAAAATTAAATTTTGAAAATAACCTTTAAGTAATACCTACTTAAACATACTTTTTATTAAGCCCAAATTTCTGTATTATTATTTTTTTATTGGTCTGATATATAATCTAATCTTAAATTACATGTTTTCATTAGCTATGTGGAAAATCATTGTAATTAACAGAAATAGAGGCTTGAAAACATCAGTCTGTGTGTAATTAATCTATACAATCTGTTTTTACATAGTGAATTATTTTACTGAAATAAATTAACTTTTCAGTGATATTCTAAGTTATTGAATGGGTCTCTATTCTGTATGTCCTCCAAAGTGACCAACAGAAGGTTAGCAGATGTAGTACTGAAACCATTCAATATTATCGAGGCTTAATGCTAAAAACATGCAACAAACATTTTAAAAAGATTTCTTTTGTTTTTTTTCCACTTGTCCCTTTCATCTAAATTGTACACAAAGGCACAAACTCACAGGAGTCGATATTTCTCGAGTACTCTATGCAAAATATGGCCTTTATTACCTTAAATTGCTTTAATCATTAGAGCATTCTGATGTCTGGTGAAAGACAAATCTAAGCGACAGGATTAGCAAAAAGAATTATGGAAGCAAAGAGACTTTGAGAATAAAATGAAAAGATAACCTGGAAAAAATGAATTCATCCTGATGGTGCTCCTCCTTTGTTATAAAACTCACATATTAATTACAATGTATTATAAAACAAAAGTTTAGTTTAGAAGAGCTCACTTTTTAATCACAAGGTAGTTTAGCATTTACCTTGAAGTATTAGTTTCTTCTGAAACAATATTCAAAACAGTCTTTAAAATCTAATAGAAATTGTATTTAATATTTATCTTCTGTCATAAAATAGTTTTGTGATTGTAAATTAAAAGATCTTAAAAAATAACAGTTCAAATGAAAGAGCTATTTCCCCTGTCCTCTTTGTTATGTACATCAGATGAGAATGACACACCGTTCCCAATCTGTCTGCACCATGTATTGCAGAATATTGACTTGAGTTTGAATTTTTGGTGTCATATCTGTAGCATGTCCTGACTGTTGGGCATCTAAAATCACCATTATTGTTAGTTACTAATGATATGATAACTAAGTCTCATTGAATAGTCAAGGAGCTTCTGTTTCTTGGAAACTTAATGCATTAGAAACAAGTTAAAGTCAACTTCATGTTGTTGATTGAGAGAGATAAGTTTATTACTTTTATAGATAAATTTTTCTCTGCATTGTAAATAAAATGTGTATATTTTTTTCAAGGGAAGTCTCTAATTCCAGTTTATTCTGGCTTTTTATGATGACTATCATCTGGTTGTCACCTGGTTTGCAGTTGTTCTGTACTCTATTCATTTTATAGTTAAAATTATTAGAAAATGAATTGAAAAGAGCTCTGTAAGATGTTGAATTCTTGGAAAACTGTTTATAATCTAACCCTGCTTTAAACTTCTCCACACCTTTCTCCCCGACCTGTCAAGTGCGTTTTTTGGTCTTCATGATGCTGTTTGTTCACTAATGTTTTCTGACAGGCTCATCAGGCCATCACAGAACAATTGTATTTATATTGAGATCAAATTACACAAATGTGTTACCCTGTTTTCTACTTCAATTGTAATTGTAATTTATTATTTTCCTTGAACTTTATAAAAATGTAATGTATTGTGATGATCTTTCACATAAAACCTAAATAAAAGAAATTGAAGTTTGTAGTTGTAAGGTTAGAAATGTAAAAAAAAAAAAATAAATAAAAAATTAGCATAAATACTCATGCAAGGTACTGTAGATTAATCTGGGTGTCCCAAATAAAACAGCTATATCATCTGATTCTTCTTCTGAATTCTTCATCTACATGTTGTGTTATTAGTAGCTGACTTTGTTTTAAATCAGTTTGTCGCCCACAACAGATCATTGCTGGTTGTGGGTAAAGGTCTGAGGATGTAACACAAAAGTTTTGTAAAACACATTGCCATGGTTATTTGAAAATCTATATATCTATTATAATAATAACACAGTACATCAGTGACTTCATAAAGGACACAAAGTTTCATACATAAAAAGCATTCAAAAGAAGTCAATAAATAGACCAGAAAATATTAGTATTCCTGAAAAATAAACATGTACATCTTGTACATTTTTTTTCTTTCAAGTATCCAATTCAGTTACACATTTCTTTAATCCGAGTTTGCAATTTTTAATAACTGCAGACTATTTTTATGTTGTAAATTTGCCTTTACCTTGCTGTCTCTTATTATTTTTTTCTACATCTACATGTTGTATTATGAGTAGCTGACTTTGTTTTAAATCTGTTTGCCACCCACAACAGCTCATTGCTGGTTGTGGATAAAGGTCTGAGGATGTAACACAAAAGTTTTGTAAAACACATTGCCATGGTTATTCGAAAATCTATATATCTATAATAATAGCACAGTACATCAGTGACTTCATAAAGGACACAGACAAAGTTTCATACATAAAAAAAGGATTCGAAAGAAGTCAATAAATAGACCAGAAAATATTAGTATTACTGAAAGTTATGTAGCTTGTTGCAAAAATAAACAATGTACTTTTTTTTTCTTTCAATTATCTAACTCAGTTACACATTTCTTTAATCTGAATTTGCAATTTTTAATAACTGTAGAATATTTTTATGTTGTAAATTTGCTCTTACCTTGCTGTCTCTTATTATCTTATGTCATTTGTGTGCAGAGATAAGCTGGTGCTGATGGTTCTTGTATGGGAGAAGATACTTCATCAGAATGGCGTCAGAACTGTACTTACTAAGTGAATGCAATGGAACGCAAGAAAGAATAATATAATCAAAACTGTGTTAAATTACAATGAGTAGTCCCGTTAATTAAATCCACTGAAGTGCATAACAACCTCTTAAAAATTATTGATTTACCAAACAACATAATTTAGGATCATTTGACTTTCTGTCTTGTAAAAAAAATTTCTAAATTTGCTTATAATCTGACCTGATTTCTCATCACCTTTCTGTTTTAGGTCCTATAATTTTAATAATCTGGGATAATTCTCTAACTCTTCCTGTTATACTCTGTACATAGAGTATAACAACCAAGTTGTAAATTACAAAAGCCCAAAGGGGCAGACAACATAACTTATTATTCTGGAAGGAGTATTCCAGACACACAGAGCAGCAACCACAAATTTATATAACTTTCTTGTCATATCTTTTCTTAAACTTGAATATGTTACTTGTATCTTTTGTCACTGTTTTATAAAAAATGTATCCTCAGGCATATTATGTGGATATGGTTTCACATGAAAAAAATACACTCATTTTAGATGCACTACAGTTTGCGGATTTGCATTTGTATTTTATGTCTTGCTCTGTCTACCTTTGTCACACATACAATCCACATGTTAAAATGATCTGTAAGTGAAATTTAACAGACACTCATTAAAGGACTTATACTGAACTTTCTTCACTTTTAAAGCTCTTTTTCAAAGGTTGGAAATCTTTTGCTTCAGTTCTTTTTTTCCAATATCTTTTCCTGTTTTTGTTCTCATCTCTTTGAAACATCAAAACAAGGAAGAGACTCAGCCAAGCTCACAACGAGACACAAGTGGTGAGAGAACCAGTCAAGAGTTTGAAGAGAGTTTGGAGGAGACAGCAGGCAGTTGACCTTCACTGATAAGAAAAGAACAATCCCAGTTTTTCAATCTTGCTTTGCCAGACTCTTAGTATCTGCTTCCGCACTCTTGCTTTACAGTTGTTCATTTCATCTTCTCCTCTGACTTTTCTCCTTTTTATACTTTTCAGTCTTTATCTAAGTCTTTTGTGGATGTTGGATGTGCAGTATTGTAATGGCTTAACAACTGCTAATAGGGGAAAGAAATGACCTGGAAGCCAAGAATCTTTTTAAAACCCAATTAAAGGACACATTTTTTTTCTGTTTGTAGTCGAAAGTTTCCTGGTCGCGATGACCACAAATAATGGCCACTGTTAAAACTGCCTCAACTGATATTTTTTCACATTTACAGTCAAAGAAAAAGAGGGAAAATGTATATTTTCTTAAACTTAATACCTTAAATGTTAAAGACATTCATTTCATTGTAATCAAGATAAGATTGAAATTCTGGCCAGCAGCTAGCTACACATTCATTGACATTTACCTATAGATCACAGCATAGTGTCAATAACAGCCATTGGGGTGGACAGAACCATTCAGTGGTGCTCAAGTGATAAAAAGGAAGAACCCAGACAAAGAGGAACTTAAGGAATTTCTCTTCATTGATGTAAGGCTGACAGAGGAAAAGGAAGGTACGGCTTTTCTTGTTAACAGAACTTCAAGAAGCTGTAGAACGAATAAAGAGATTAGCATAATAATCAGTTCATGTTTGTAGCATGTTGCTCATACTAAATTACTGTAAAAAACAAATCTGCTTATGTTCATTTGTAATATTTTCCACCTAAGAGGACCAATAGCTAGTAAATGCTATGTGCTTCCATAGGGCATGAACTTACAACACTTTTATTTTTTGGGGGGGTCTATGTGCCTGTAAAATACATAATACCCCCCACTCCCTTTAAGTAAATGAAGTTTGAGCATTGTCTTATTGCCTCATTGTCTTACAACTTATTTATGTACTGAAGGATTTGTAATGCTAGGCCAAGCTGTATACAATATTTTAGACGTATAAAAAAATTATGTAGTGTGACCATGGAGTCTCCCACATGCCTTTCGGCAAACTCCAGTCAAGCCTTGATATGAGTTTTCTTCAGCAGAGACTTTCTCATTGCCGCTGTCCCATAAAGCTTTGACTGATGAAGAACCTGGGCAACAGTTGTATGTAGAGTCTCTTCCATCTCAGCTGCTGAAGCTTGTAACTCCTTCAGTGTAGTCACAGGTGTCCTGGTGGCCTTTCTCACTAGTCTCCTACTTGCACATTCACCCGGTTTGTAAAGACAATCTGATTTACACATGTACCAAATTACTTTCATTTCTTGATGATGGATTTAACTGAACTCCAGAGGATGTTCAGTGCCTTAGAGATTTTTTTTGTTTGTTTCCATTCTCCGACTTCTAGTTTCCAATAACCTTTTCTCTGATTTGCTTCGAGTGTTCTTTTGTCTTCATGTTGTAATGGTAGCCAGGAATGAATGTCAATTACTTTATAGGGGGTGAATATTGATGCAATTCTTTATTTTATGTCAAATATTTTTATTTATTTTCATTATTTTTTATAAATTTGTTTTCACGTTGATATTAAAAGGGTTTTCTTTTGTACATTTTTTCATCAATAACCCCAAATTTTGTTCATTGTGATTGATTTATAAAAGGTAAAACTTACATGGCGGTGAGTACTTTTTATAGGCACTGTATGTGTCCTTTGTGTTAGGCTGTATTAATCAATAACCCACAGTGAAGATATTTTATTCATGATATGACACAGTAAGTGCAGACTCACAATGTAACAACATATATTTTTAACAGCCTCTCATTTAAGAAATCTTGTTTGTATAAACATGAACATTTTCAAAAAAGTGTTTTAGGAAGTATATGGATCTAATTGTAGGTATCAGTATAAACATGGTTGATTTCCAATAGTCTTCATAAATCTCAGCACGGCAAAAAGTATTCCTGCTTATGGACAAGTACAGTTGCATGGAACTTGTCTTGATTCATCGTCTTTCAGAAAAAAATGAACACATACTAAAATGAACAGTTGCACACTCAGTTGCCTCTTTCATTTAATTTAGAACAGGGCCAATGAGTGGTGACGGAAAGCTCCTTCCATCACAGGCAAAAGCAGGGAAAAAAAAAAAAAAAAAATCAATGCCTAAATGAGAATGAAATGTTTTGCTCTCAGTCTTATCCTGGAGCTTGGTTCCTCTGAGGCTCAATGTCAGACTCCAAAGCAGGAACTTGAGAAGACTTGAGAATGCTTTAAAGGGAAACATGCAGCAGCTTTTCTTAAGTCAGCTAACTACCAGTGCAGAGCAACAGTTGGAGGAGTGGAGGGGCAGTGCTACTCTTCTTTAATCTCCATACTGCCAGAGAAAACTCTGGTAGCTCCAGCTCTTTGTCTGGATTCTCATTAAAAACCTTTCAACCCTGGGAACAGTGACAGATTTTTTTGTGGTTTTGATGGCCAAACCTTTTAAAACCTTGTTATCCCAGTCGTTCAAAACACAGAGCAATTGAACCATACTAAGTACAAGGGGTGTAGTGAAACATCCAATTCATGAGACAAGACATAACACCATATTGAGACAACGACAATGAGACAAAAGAAGATTTTAGCAAAATTTCTAAAAAAAATAACATTCATCTTTTTCTGTATGTAAAAAAAAATAAAGGTATCAAACCATATTTCTAAGAAGTTTGTTTTGTGTTGAATTATCCATTTTTTTCTGTCCAATTTTAATGAAACAGTATTTTGGATTTGCAACTGTAAATGATCAAATTCAAAGAAACAAAACCATTGAACAGTGCTTTAGTTAGCAGTGGCATCTTTGAAGCAGGTGGCAGTTGTTTTTAGCAGCAAATGGTCAGTTGCGATTTTGAAAAAAGTCATTGGGAGCCTATAATAACTTTCTCCACCAGATGAATCACATGCTGACAGCAACTGGATAATGCTTTGCAAAGCAGTATTTCCTTTAATAAGAAAAAAAAAACCCATGACCTTTTAATGTCACAAGATCTTGTGATTGCACCATAAGAATTGAGTGAACAGAAAATTAAAGATCAGTAAAAAGTGACAAACATTGAAAGTAAGACAAAAAAACATGCCCTTACTAAGTGGAACAAGAACCCGAGGGAAAAGCTTAGTTGCCTAATTGCTAAGAAATTCTTAATATCCTCTTTACCTTTTAACAGCAATCTGTAAATGTTCATTGAACATCAAAGAAGTGATCATTATAAACACAAACTGAGATTTATGTTTGTTCCCACTAAATTTTGTTTTAATTCTAGCAAAACATGTAAATTATTCAAGACATCGTAATTCCCATAATAAACAACACATTTGCTAAAAAAAAAAAAATAAAATAAAAAAAAATTTTAAAAAAAAGGATTTGTTGAGGCAAACCTACTTCGGTAACAGTTCTTCTACAGCTTCCATTGCCTCTCCAAAATACTTAAGTCAGTACAGAAAACAGTTTTGTCACTGAATACAGTCAAGTACATTTTGGGGGCTTTCAAACTGTCTTTTAACACACCCAGTAGAGTGCCCACAAGGCCTAATGCTGTACTATATGATGCCTGCTGGCATTTCAAATTACATTATCTTTACTAACCAGACACTCTACAAGATTCTTTGGCCCCCTAATATCAGACCAATGCAATCAAAATCCTAATTGTTAAAACAACAAATCTTCAATTAACAGATTTTTCAGTTTTAAGTTGAACCACTCAACCAATCTGAGTGCAAAAGCAAAACAAAGTTGTACTTGATAATGTCATACAGTTAGAATAAAACTCCTTAAAACCTCAAAAATGCTCAAAAGACAACATACATATTCATAGTGTATGTTTATGATAATGACTTATAGGCATAGCAAAGACTGTGAGAAACTTTTGAAGTGACTCATTACCATCTAACATTTTCACTTCAAGGAATCACTGTAATTCAGATTCCGTCTTGAGTGCTAAACAATTAAACAGCTGGCAATAGACACGCTTTAACCAACAGCATTAGAAAATGAATAAGTTACATGGACTGAACAGATATGATAGGATAGAAGAGAAAAGTTCATTAAAGGCCCAACATTGTCTTCTCAGGATAACAAAGTTAAATCAATAGCATTGTGTCTAAAAGTTCTGTAATTTTGCTCTCATTTAATGTACTCTCTACGAATCCCACATAATGATGGGACATGCAGTCACCTTAGGGGATCCCACTGTTTTTTTGTTTGTTTTTTTTATTTATTTTTGATAAAAAAATGGGCAGTAGAGTTTCTATAAACAGGTACCCCAGCTATATTTAACAGCTATATATCTGCTTATATTACCATCTCAATGAAAGGCACACACACACAAAGTCAAATATAGGTACATCTCAAAAATTAGAATATCATGAAAAAGGTCAATATTTTTTTTACTTCAAAAAGTGAAACTCCTATATAATATAGAGTACACATAGAGTGAAATATTTCAAGCTTGTATTTCTTGTAATTTTGAAGATTGTGGCTTACAGATAATGAAACAAAATGTAGTGTCTTAGAAAATTTCAATATCACATAACACCAATTTAAAACAAAAATATTTCTATTTCTATTTCTAATGTAAAAATGTTATGTAATTGTTGTGTATTTTGGCCGACACAATCATGGAGAGGACTGCTTGACAGATGTCCAGAATTCATTCATTTAGACCCTCCTCGAGGAGGAGCCACAAAAGGTCATTGCGAAAGAAGGCAATTATTCACAGAGTGCTGTTTCTAAGTATATTCATAGAAATTTGAGTGGAAGGACAAGTGTGATCGAAAAAAGTGCACCAATAACAAAGATAACTGCAGCTTAGAAAGGATTGTAAAGCAAAATCCATTCAAAAATTTGGGGGAGTTTCACAAGGAATGGACTGGGGCTCGAGCCAGTGCATCAAGAACCATTAAGCACAGACAAATACTACACATGGGCTTCATGTGTCTTACTAAGGCTAAAGTGGGAAAATCTGGACTGTTGATCAATGGTCCAAGTGCATCAAATGCCACAACACACAACCTTAAATTGACCAAGACAGCCCAAAGACAGTCACCAAGGCTGCTTAGGATCATGATTTAAGTCTGTTGAAAATAAACTCATTACAACAGAGAAATAATACAGAGTAAGATTTGATATGGTTCTAAAGCTTTCCTGATCCACTTGTGTAACTGTCAACCACAGACAAAAGGTGTACAAAGGAATGACTGTTTGGATATCAGTATGAACAGCTGCCACAGATGACCTGTGACACTGAAGGTAGTCACTGAATAAACTGAATAACTCTTTCTGCAAACTAAGTAAATCAAATAAGACATTTGTTAAATGTTATAAAGGCCTATTCACAGTTACAAAGCAGACTTGAAATAATGTAAATAACATATGTTTTAGTTTGTTTGTTTTTTTTTGTTTGTTTTTTTTTGTCAGTTTAATATCCTGATTCTCTGCAGAAAAAGGTTAATACTGAGTCTAATAGTATGTGTCTGGATACTTCTTAGCATCTGGTGACATTAGTGGGTTCAGAAAAGGGCTAGATTGACAGGGATTCAGAGATAATCATGTGTGTCTTCCTTCCACAGTGCTGTCTGTAAAGGTCCTGACTGTTCTGGTCTTGTTGATGTGTTGTTCTGGTCTTGCTAATTTGTTGTTTCAATCTAATTACCATCTGTAGAGTTTGGTGGTCCACAGTATTACAACTGCAAAATCTGGTGGCTATAGACAACTTGTAAGAATACTCTCCATAATGCAATAATGCACTGATAGAAGATTGTGAGTACTTTGGGAGTCCACCTTATCAGTTGTGGCTTTGAGAAAAGCCTTCACCTTTAAACTTTCTGATGACATTTCACAGTGTCTGACAAAAGTGTTCAAACCCCTTTGAATAAAATTTTGTATATCTTATTGAAACTTTGTGATAGACCAACGTGTAACTGGAATGGAACAAAAATACACTTCTCATCAGATTCTCCCGCCTGAGGTCTGTGGATTCTTCACAGTTAACACGGCCCTTTTGGTAACTTATTGCTTGGCATATTAGTTTCAATGGAAGACCTTGTCTAGGTAGCTTTCAATGTGGGCCATACTTTTTCAGTTTTCAGGTGACTGATTAAACAGTACTTTGTGATATGGTCAAAGCTCAGGATGTTGCTTTATAACCTAACCACACTTCAAAACTCTCCACAATTTTATTCCTACCCTGACTGGTGTGTTTCTTGGTCTCCATGATGGTGTTTGTTCACTAATGTCACCTAACAACCTTTTCGAAATCTTTACATAATAGCTGGATTTATACTGAGAATAAATTACATACAGGTATTTCTACGTACAAAATAAATTACTTCTGAAGACAATTGGTTTAGGGATGTCAGAGTAAGGTGGCCTGAATGAAAAGCATACACAACACTTCACATACTTCCTATTTGTAAAAGGAGTTTGAAACCATTTTTTTCCCTTGCAATTCACAAATGTGCACTACTTTGTTGGTATTAGTAGGCGTTAAGGCACCACTGAATGGCTGCCGAGAATTCAAGGATTTCTCAATGACTGAGTCAAAACAAAACTCTGGGTATGTGCTTGATGAAGGAATGACATTATAACGTAATATAAAACAATTTTGCGTAATACTCCACCTTTCAGTAAATGAACAAAAACTATATTATTGTGGAATATTAAACAACAGTACTAGAGGTTTGTTTTTCTTAACTAAAATCTATATGACTGTTAAATATGAAGTAGTTCAATTGTTTTTGGCAAATTACAAACATGTACAGGAGAATTAATCCCACAAGTAAGGTGATGCACTGCACCAGATTTAGCCACTGGCTGACCTTCATCAGAAATACAAACATAACCCAAGTCTTTTTAGAGCAGAGTCATGTCACCCACATTTTCACAAGTAGGGTTCACCATCTTTATTTTTCTTGCTACTGGGTTAATTGAATAAAATCATTCCTCCTTCTGTCTTTCAAACAACAGCTGGAGTGGAACGTAATTTGCTGGAAAGACAACCGTAATGTACGGTGTCATCCTTTTCCCTAGAGTTTCCCCACACATGTGAGCATTGCCAGACTCTTTAATACCTGCAACGGATCACATAAAATGATAGCTTCATATTATTGTTAGCTGACAGAAACATTACATAGTGTTGCAGATGCGAAGTTAATGTAACAGCAATTATAGATATTGAACCACTTTATAAAATTAGTTTTATTTTGTAATACATGTCGATAGATAGATAGATAGATAGATAGATAGATAGATAGATAGATAGATAGAGCATATGTATTTGGAAATTAAGCAGAAACGCAACACAACACATAATTCCATTAAGCACAGCATTTTTAGTTTTGAAAATGCATTTTCAGCCATATATTAAAAAGAAAGAGAATCCCTGAAGTTCTACACCCTTAGGGGATAATAAACATGCAGCCATGCTCTGAAAATAAGCATAATTATGTGTCTCTTCAGATTTATATTAGTGGTGGTAATCAAAGACATAAAGGGAGGCTCTACTTCTGAGAAGGGTCAGATGCAATCATTTAGCCTAATTTATTTTAATATTTCATACACATTCATTGGCACCTAAAATACAGGGATAAAGGCGTTGAAAAAAAATTACATCATTTGTGTGTCTTTTAAAGATGTAGCACACTTCAACACACAGAAATCAAACCTCTAATCTGAGTTAACCCTAACTTTATTCCTCCAGTTTCTTGAGGGTATAAATCAAATGCAATTGAAAGTTTAAAACAACGTAAACTGTGACAAACAATGCTGGATGAGAAGCTGAAACGGATCATGCAGGGGGACAAAAATTAAGCCTTTCTTGTGACAACTACAGGTTTTGGTGTAAAACAAAGGATGAATATTTGGAAAAGCACCTCAGTCACCATTAAGCATGGTGAGGGATCAGGGATGCTGTGCGCCACTATGTCTTCCTGAAAATCTCGTTAGAGTCCATGGCATCAATCATAAGACCAGAACATTTTCAATAAAAATCTGGGTGCTTCTGACAAAAAACTGAAAATGGTTCATTATTGGATCCTTCATTAACAGTGATCTAAAACATGGATAAATCAAAAGAGGGATGTCTCAGATTAAAGATTGGATTTTATTTTTCAATTAAAATCAAAAGAGGGATGTCTCAGATTAAAGATTGGATTTTATTTTTCAATTTTATTATTGTTACACTGTTCGCTCACTTTCATTCTAGCTAATCTCAGGAATCTCAGTCCATGCTGAATAGGTGGAATTGTCTATTCTCTAAAGAATGAGAAAGTCAATCAGTTAGTAAAAAAATCTGGAGTATTTTATTGAGTGCTAGAATGGGTGTTAAAGCATCCCATTTAAAGTTTCATGTATTTATCACGTGTCCTTGATCTGAATAGTTTTTCTCTCTAACCAGGAGTGCTCCAGGGAGGACAAGGTTTTTCTTGTCAGCACTGATTGGTCTAAATAGCATGAAAAGGGTACTTTATCTATATGACAGCTCAGAATGCTGCTCATATTTAGATTTACCTTTCATAAATCTCACATGATGACACTCACAGTACTTATCAGAATGTATACACAAGCAAAAGACAAGGCTGACTAACCATTTTCATAAAACAGCAACCTTTTCTGAGCAACTAAAATCTGAAAAGAAGCAGAGAATCAAAGGGCATTTTATTTCATTTTCAGCTAAGCCTGTGGCATTTTGCCAAGTCGATTCTTTTCAAAATGTCATTGCTTATTTTACTGTAGAACTGCATATACCTCTGGTTCACAGTCAATGCTCTTCTCCAATAAACACGAGAGACCTAGCACAACATTCAACAATTGAATCCAAAAATCAATTGCTTGTATGCTTCACAAAACAGCCCCCTCACACTACACCGAGCCTTGCCTATACCAGACTAAAAGATCTCCACCACTCAAACTATAGTTTATGTCTTAAGTATCTAGAAATAATTGGAAGCATACAGTCCATTACTGCTCCTATTGCATTTAAAGGGCCTGGCAAAAATATTGATATTATGTTCACATTTTCTCACCTTACAACCAGAAACTTAAATATATTTTAATTATTTGTTTTGTGATAAACCAGGGGTCTGCAACCTGCAGCTCCAGAGATCCAAGTGGCTCTATGGACCTTCCTCAGTGACTCCAACTCTGGCTTAGAATGATAAAGAACCAAGTAAGGCTTTTATATTTAGACATAATAACAAATGCAGGTTTTAGCAGTTTTTTCATGAAATAATTGCATTAAATTAAACTAGTGGGCTGAAACATCAAACATTCAAAGCAGAGCTAAGTTTATGAACCAGAACAACATTTTGTACAAGTCTTGTCTGTGTGTAAATTACAGCAATACAATCTATTTAAAAAATGATCAGTTTTCTTTTAGGCTGAAATAGGTTGAGACAAAACATGGGTTATTGAAAAATCCTAAAATACACAAAAATAATTTGTTTCAATGCATAGAAGAATATATGACATGTATTGGAAATCACATAACCAAGATGTAGCTCAATTATTACACTATAGCTGTTGGATTACACTAGCAGTTGAGTTGGCTCGGGTATCTGGTTAGGATGCCTCATCAACACCTCCCTGGTGAGGTCTGAGGTGCACGTCCCACTGGGAGGACCCCTAGAGGAAGACCCAGGACACACTGGAGGGACTATGTTTCTTGGTTGCCTTGGGAACGCCAAGGAACTGGGTCAAGTGACTAGGGAGAAGGAAGTCTGGATGGATGGATGGATGGATGGCTGGATGGATGGAAATCATCCCAACATTGCAGACATGTTGAATACTATTGAGTATTCAACTAATTTTCCTTCAACATTTCTGCAAACTACAGCTGCAACGAATTGATAAAAGTTCTTGCCAGTTTGATGTTGTGTTTTGTGTGCTTCACCCCGCTATGAGACAGTTTTACAAAGCTGTGCAGATGAGTATTTGGTTTCAAATGAGCAGTGCTGATGGGGGTGTCCATTCTTTACTAGAATAATTTACAAATAAGATTAAAGCAGGTTCCTATAAGCGAACCAGTTCCAGACAAGCAGCAGAAATAACATAATTAATTAGGCACCTAAAACATGTTAGATTAAACATTATTCAGGACAGCTTAGAAGTAGTTTGGCTGTCTATACCTACGAATTATGTTTACATGCTGTAAGTCTTAAATGTTTACGTTACCTTTTTAATGGTTCTGAATCAACCAACCCACACACAGAAAATATCCAGTAAAGTCTGAAATGTTTTTTAAAATTTATTTTCTTTATTTTAAAAGTAGGTTATGTTACAATATGAACATTCTCTTAATATTAACATGACAGATCTGGTATGATAAGGGATTATTTCTAGAAAGGTCACCTTTTGAAGTATCATTATTAGAGTCTTTCATTATTGGACCTTTGTATGGCACGAAGAGCTACTATACTAAAACTGCTAATTTCAGCACAGACATAATGTGAGTTAAAATTTTTGTCAGAAACTGAATTATTTTCAAATCTAAGAGGAGACTGTCTTGGAAAAGAATTCACTGAAATTTTCACAACAAAAAACAGGAATACTTGTGTTCTAAAAGGACAACACATGGTTTTCAATAATTTTTCATATATAACAATCTTAAGAGAATTGTGTGCCTTTATATTCAGCACCCCACTGACAATACATTTTGCTGCAGTTACAGCAAGGTCTTTTAGGGTATGTCTCAACCAGCTTTGCAGATCGAGATGCTAAAATTCTTATCAATTCCTCTTGATGGAGCTCTGTCAAATAGAACAGAGAACAAGTTTCAAAAGAAATGTGCAAGTCCTACCACAGATTCTCAAACAGATCTAGGTTAGGTTTCTGACTGGGCCATTCTAGCAAAAAAGCATATTTAGATCTAATCCAGTCCATTGTATCTCCGACTGTATGAGGTTTACTGTCTTGAAAGATGGCCAACATCCACCAAAATTTTAAGTCCTTTCCAGTCTCTGACAAGTTTTCTTTAGGATTGTACTATAATACCATACATCTTCCCATCAACCTTGACCAGCTTCCATGACCCTGCTGAAAAAACATCCACACAGCATGACGCTGACAATACCATGATTCATGATAAGGATTGTGTGTTATGGGTGATGTGAAGAATAACTTTTTCATCGTACAAAGCCTTTTGTTTACAGACCAAAAAGAGCACCTTCTCTCATGTGTTGTCTTCTACATGGCTTGTTGCAAACTTTGTATGGCTACCTTTGAACAACAGCATTCCTCTTGCCACTGCACCATAAAGGCCAAAACTGTTGAATGGATGACTAACTGTTTCCCTGTCAACAGATTTTCCCTTTTAGTGATGGGTCATGCTCAGATGCACTGGCTCTAAGAGCTGCACTGAATTTTTTAGGGGTATCAGATTAAATAATTGTGCAATTATATATTACTTTGTGTTTGTCTATTATAATAAAATACTTTGAAGTCTGTGGTTGTAATGTGACAAAATATAAAAACTAATTTTAAAAACTCTCAAAGAATCAAGTTTTTGCTCTGAAAATGTCTTACAACTGCTCATAGGCAATGTTAAGGCAGAAGGCAAGACAAAAGCAGGGGTAACGCAACTAAATTAATACCGAATGCAATTAAAATCCGAAGAAGACCATAGAGAACTGGCTGCAGGGCACTGCAAAAGCTTGGCTGTCCAAGCTGGTAGAACTCAATGTGCTAGACTGTCCTCTCTGGCTGGGGGTACTATCACAAATAAATACTGTGGCTGAGCAGGAGTCTAACGATAAGCAAGTAAATGTAGCTTTTCTCCACTGGTGGTTGACCCAATATTACTAATTTCACATTTTATTGTGAGATGCAAAACCATGCAAGTACCATTGGGACTGACCTGAAATTTTCTGAGATATATAGCATTATTATGCCTAATATGTTTAGGTAGTTGTCTTGCTATTAGAAAGTTGTAGGTTCAATTCCAGTTTCCTTTAGTCACATGTCAGTGTACCCTTGGGCAAGGCGCTTAACCCCAAGATGCCTACTAATTTGCATTTTGTTGTGTGTGAATGGGTAAATGTGGCTTAGTGTAAAGTGCTTTAAATGGTCAGTATGAGAGGAAAAGTACTTTAAACATAATTTGACCACTGTGAGGCACTTATAGACTGTATATAGAACATTAAACTATAAGCACCATAGGGTCAGGCAAGTTGGCAAAGCAGACAGTGGGACTGGAACACTCCCACAATAAATAACTTCTTGTTCTTACACAGTAGCACCCTGGGACTTTTACACTTGTTACACCTCCAGTATGTTTCACATACTTAAGACAAAGAAATATTTAATTTCTTTATGTTTGAACAAAAAAATTAAGAATTCTTAAAAATGGCAACATGCATGGCAAGAAAATAATGTGTCTCACCAGCTTTAAAAGAAGGACTTGCAAATTGTAGCATTATTAGGCTTAAAATTTACCTGACAATGAAAACATGCCTGTTTTTTGTTTTTTTTTTTTGTTTGTTTTGTTTTTTTATCACAGTTCTTTTCAAAATTTTTATGACAAACAAGTTGTAACAAGTAGAATAACAAGATGTTCTAGAGAACAACTGTTCCTACTTGTTCCCCCTAAAAATTTAAGAGGATAGCACCTCAGACTTTATGTTTCACATCATTTTTTACAGTAACCCAGGTGTTTGGCTGCTGTGTTAGTTTCACTAGGAACTCAAACATGAGATATAACTGAGGATCCACAGTGACCTTGGAGATAATCTCACATTTGCAGTGGAGTCGACTGTGTCCCTTAAACATAGAACTTGTGCATTTGTGAGAAAGAAAAAATACTGAGGGGAATCTGCGTTGGATTTAAAAATATTATGAAAGTTTTACTTAAAAGAAAATGTTATTTTCTTAATGGGGAATAGTGTTAAATTATTTCTCCACACTGACAGTCACCAAGTGCTGAATTTAATTCCTTTTGAATTTTTTTTTTCTGTTGAATACAGGATAATCATTTCTTTATTATTACATTCTCTTCTATTTCACTTTTTTTAAACCGTAATTTTTCTCTTTCCTTCTTTAGCTGCCTACTACTGATGGAATGCTCCTCTTCTCCCAGCTTTCTGCTAGCTCATCAGTTCTGAGCCTGCAGTCCTCAGGATCCTGTCAACAGTATTTTGGTGCTAGAACTGATGGAAGCACCATGCTCTCGACTGTTCTGAGCATCAGTCATCTGAACAGTTCGCCTCAGGAATGAAATCGATCTCCTGCCAGATTTGGGCAAGAGCGAGAGGAGAAGGAGAGGTGGAGAGTAAGAATGGGAAATGCATCCCCACACCTGCAGCTCCTCCCAGGTAGAAAAAAGGGATTGATTTTATGACAAAACTGAGAATGTCAGTTAAACATTTGACAGATTCGGCGTTAACAGCTAAAAACAGACTGTCAAGGATTTCCATAAAGCATAATAAGCAAGAAACCAGTGAGGACATAATTATATGTATTTTTTTTCACTTAACTGTTGCTCTAAGCCAATAGGAAAAGATTGGTGAAATGGTTACCAAAATTGTCTTAAAGTTGCTGTTACTAATTTATTGAGAATTTGAACTTTATTATTTGGGAATCACCAGAAACAAATATCTGTCATCTCCCACCTCTTGACATTTTTTGAGCACCTTTGTTAAGAATCTCTGCTGAAATTTAAAAAAAAAAAAAAGGTGTCCAACAAGTGAATTATGGCAAAGCTGTGAACCTTTCCACATTTTGTCATGTTACAGCCTCAAACTTGAATGTATTTAATGGAAAATCAATGTGATGCACCAAATCAAAGTACAAGTAATACATTATTTTCAGCATTTTCATTCAGCTTTCTGTGTTATGATACCTCACAGAAAAAGCCAGTGAATCCATAATTCACATAAGAATTTTTTTTTTTTTTTTTTTTTTTTTTTTTTTTAGAGAATATTAGTGAACATACTGCATCATGAAGACTAAAGAAAACACCATAAATATCAAGGATAAATTTGAAAATGTTAAAGCAGGTTAGGTTATAAAATGATATCACCAACTTTAAACATCTTACAATGTTAGGTATGATTGAAAACTGATGCTCCGATCACCCTGAACTCACCATTACCACTGTGAAACATGGTGGCAGCATCTGGCTGTAGGGATGCTACTCTTCAGCTGGAACAGAGAAGCTAGTCAGACTAGATGGGAAGATGAATGGAGCTAAATACCAGGCAATCTAGGATAACTACCAGTGTGAGGCTACAAAAGACTTGAGAATGTGGTGAAGTTTCACCTTTCAACAAGACAACAACCCTAAATACACAAATAGACGTACAAAAGTATTTCAGATAAAGCATCGTCATGTGTTAGAATGGCTCAGTCAAAGCCCAAACCCAAATCTAAATAGGAATATGTGGCAAAAGTTGAACTTTGCTTTTCATAGACATTCTGCATGCAGCCCAACTGAACTGAGCCATCTTGAAAATAAGAATGGGCAAAGATGTATGTCTCTAGCTGTGCAAAAGTTTTAGTAATCATACCTCAAAAGATTGTTCTACAAAATATTGACTTGGGGGTGGGGGGAGAGTGATTTTTTTTTTATAATTTTATTTTATCATTTTGTCTCTAAGAAATGTAGAAAGCCAACATATTGCTTTCACTTTACAATCTTTCAGTACTTTGACTTGGTCTATGACATAAAATCTTGATACAATATATTGAAGTTTGTGGTTGTGATATGATGAAATATGAAAAAGAGGAATGGATTATTTCCTATGGTGCTATACCTAATACAGTTTTTCAATTTGTACTGATGCAATGAAAATAAGCTTTTTTTTTACTGTATGAAGAACAGCAGTTAGATGTAACCAGTACTTTGCCATCTTCACACCAAAGAAATCCTAAAGGCTTTGCTTCAGGCTGAGCCAGTGTTTTGCCTGCCTGCTATTTGTCATTTGCATTGCTTCTGTTTTTGTGTCAAATCCTGTCCCTGACACTTAATGAAAAGCCTTTCTGCTGTAGGACTTCACTTCATGGCTTGACATGTGTGTCAAATTCAAAGCAGTTTGTGTATGTGTGTGTTTGTCAGAGAGAGAAAGAGAGCAGGTTTGTGGGAGGCTAAAATGAAATAATAAATATGCAAATGTTTGCCATCAGTTGCTGGGTTTCCACAGCGATATGCAGGCAGCCATCCAGCTGAGCTTTCATTCCAAATTTCAAATGACACAGTGTGTTGCAAGTATATGTTTGCATATACACATGCATGTAGTATGACATTTCACTACTTTAGATGTTTCCATATGAATGTAGGCATGTGTATATGTTTGTGGTGAGTGGAATTGCTAACGAAAGCTCAAAACATTCATTTATTGCTTGAATGTATCTTAGAGGTAGATGAACACTGCGTGCCATTGCATCCATTGTCAATTTGTGCAATCCAAGATCTGCATGTTATGTGAAGTTTTATATATATATATATATATATATATATATATATATATATATATATATATATATATATATATATACATACATACATATATATACATATATACATATATAAAAAAATGAAGGGAACACCTAAACAAAACAATGTAACTCCTAATCAGTCACACCTTTGTGGAATCAACGTCACCAGTTAGGTCGTAACACTTATTGTAAATCAATTTCACCTGCTGCTGTGTAAATGGAACATACAGCAGGTGGAAATGAGAGGCAATTAGCAAGACAACCCCTATAAAAGCATGATAAACCAGGTGGTGACCACAGATCATTTCTCTCTTCTCATCCTTTCTGGTTGAATTTTTAGTCACTTTTTCATTTTGTCAGTGCTGTCATGCTTAGAGGCATCATAAGACATTTTTTTTTCCAGCCCACTGAAGTTGCTCAAGTAGTTCAGCTAATCCAAGATGGAACATCAATGCGAGCGATGGCAAGAAGATTTGCGGTGTCTCTCAGCACAATGTCCAGAGCTTGGAATAGGTACCAGGAGATAGGCCAGTACACCAGGAGACATGGAGGGGGCCGTAGGAGGGCTACAACTCAGCAACAGGACCACTACCTCGTCCTTTGTGCAAGGTGGAACAGGAGGTCCACTGCCAGGGCCATACAAAATTACCTCCAGCAGGCCACTAATGTGCATGTTTCTACTCAAACTGTTAGAAACTGACTCCATGAGGAGGGTGGTATGAGGGCCCAATGTCCACATATAGGGCTTGTGTTTACAGCCCAACACCGTGCAGGACGACTGGGATTTGCTAGGGAACACCAAAATTGGCAGATTCACCATTGGCGCCCTGTGTTCTTCACGGATGAAAGCAGGTTCACACTGAGCACATGTGACAGACGTGACAGAGTCTGGAGATACTGTGGAGAATGTTATGCCTTCAACATCCTCCGCAATGACCGGTTTGGTGGTGGGTCAGTCATGGTGGGTCAGAAATGCCTGCCCACAGGCAGGCATTTCTTTGGATGGCCGCACAGCCTTCCACGTGGTAGCCAGAGGTGCCCTGACTACCATAAGGTACCAGAATGAGATCCTCAGACCCTTTGTGAGACCATATGCTGGTGCAGTGGTTCCTTCTTATGCATGACAATGCTAGGCTTCGTGTGGCTGAAGTGTGTCAGCAGTTCCTACATGATGAGGGCATTGATGTTATGGACTGGCCTGCCCATTCCCCAGAACTGAATCCAATTGAGCACATCTTGGACATTATGTTTTGGTCAATTTACCAACACCACGTCGCACCACAGACTGTTCAGAAGCTAACTGATGCTCTAATCCAGGTGTGGGAAGAGATTCCTCAAGAGAACATCCGCTGTGTCATCAGAAGCATGCCCAGGCATTGTCGAGAGGTTATACAGGCACGTGGAGGCCACACACACTGCTGAGCCTCATTTTGACCTCTCTTGAGGAATATTCACTGATGCTGAATCAGCCTGTCTTGTTATTTTCCACTTTCCTATTGTGTATGAATCCTAATACAGATCTCAAGGGGGTAATAATTTTGATTTACATTGATAATTTTTGTGTTATTTTCTTCTCAATCAGTTCCACTGTGTTAATAATGTTTTTCAATGAAATTAATTAATTGAGATCTAGAATGTGTTATTTTAGTGCTCCCTTTAATTTTGTGAGTGTGTACACACACACACACACACACACACATATACATATATATATATATATATATATATATATATATATATATATATATATATATATATATATGAGATATCTTCCAACTTCAAATATGAAGCACAAATGCCATGCTTTATACCAGTATGAAAAGTGATAGAGGGTTTTCTGTGTTTTTTCTCACATCTGAGATTCAATAAAATTCAACATTTACATAGTTTCCATTAACTAAAATGTGTATATCACTTACTAAATTAATAAATAGAAACAAGAAAATAGTTTAAAGTCCTTGGTCTCCATTTTCCATCTGCCCTACACGTGTAACATATTTTCAGCTATTTGGTAATTTGGAGTTTGCTCTGGGCTTTGGCTGGAATTTGGAGACCTAAAAGCTGATATTCCAAGTAAACAACTCTCCAATTCTAGTGGTTACTCATTATAACAGATGTTAAAAAGAGGCCAGACGTAAAAGCAGAAACAACTGAGGCAGAACAGAATTCAGGCCAGTGTGGAAAGGATTTTTAAAACATCAGTCAAATTAAAGCATGACTGGATGAATATTTAACGTTTTTTACAATCAGTCTCCAACACTGTCACTGTATGATACATTAAACTATGACAGCTACAACACCTGAAACAAAGGGAAGCAAAACTTGCTCAACATGCAAATATCTTACAGAGTAGAGGTAAATGGGTTTTGTGTCAGAAGTTAAATAGGTCTGGTCACTTCTCCTTATCTTCAAATCTGGCTCAAATTTGCCTTTCAGTTCTGTCTTTGATCCACAATAATTCCCTGGGATTAGCCCAATAGTCCGAACTGTTTGTAAACTATCCTAATTTGCGCTGTCACTGCCTATTGGTGAATACCTGACATGCCATTTCAGAGGTCTTTAGAACAAGGAAAAAACATGTCAGAAATATAACTTTAAAGTACACGCATCAACAATCAGGATTTTCTGTCCTGTTCCCATTTGCTTACTGAATGTCAGACAGAAGTGCATTGTGTTCCCATCTTGTCTGTCACTCTGTCAATGTTTCTTTTTTCAGCAAAGTATCCAAAATGCTGTCTTGCAAACCTCATAAAAATGGTATAAGCTTCTCCAGTCCTCATTTAGCGAAATGTTGTAATCCAGCCTGACAAGTGGTCTTCATTAGTATCCTCTCATCACTACAGAATAATACATGAAATACTTCCTTTCCTGTTTCAAAATGAAAGTGTAAGACCTTGATGCAACAATCTTGAAGCACTCACCTTTATATTTAGGGTTTATTATAACAGCCTGAACCAAAGGTAGGCAATTAACTTTACCAAAACGTCCACATGATTAACAATGATATAATGTTGGGTTAGATAATTTGCAGTTTTTACCAGTTGTTGGTAATAGTAGTTATTGCAGCCAAACAATAAAATGCCAAAACTGACAACTAAATAATTTTACAGTAAAAAATGATCTTTTAGAAAAATATAAAACTGTGGAAAAAGTAATTTTATTCTGCTGTTTATTTGTACTGATAATGTTAATTCGAGTAATACAGCAGTCTCTTTTCCACAGTCAAAGGCAGATTACTTTGGAACTTTAACTTAGTTAAATGCTTAAGAGCAAAGCTCAATGATATTAGGCTCTTAGCTCAAAGCCATTTTTTTTGTATAAGCACCCTGATACAGTGCCCTTTTGTAAGCAGGATCTGGACTGATAAACAGTGACAAATGTCTTTCTAAAGGATACCCCAGATTCCAGGACATGTGTGTGTGTATTTAGTTTACTTTTAACAAAACTTTAGCTTTTTGTCTTCACCATTATTTTCTGTAAATCCCTTTAAAATTACATCTGACTGTTTTCTGACAATTTTTGATTCTTCCATGCTTGATGCTCACCCAAAATTAAAACTCTAATTTGCATACATGGAATGGGAAAAAATCTTAAATATATATTAAGGCTGGGGCGTAAGTTAATAATGCCATTCATAAAAAAAAGGGGAAAAATATGTTTATACCAAATATTTCAATGGTGATCTTCAAAATATTATTTTGTGTCTGTCAAGTGGACTCAGGTGGAGCACAAAAATAAAGGGATGTCCTAAGGTTATGTTCAAAATGTAAAGTTTCAGTTCAATATGGTGGGTCATTTCATTGTCCTGCTGTAATACCTACTGGTGATAAAATGTGTAATTGCAGTTTGTAAAAATATGTAGATGAAAAACTCTGTCTAACCAATGCTCAGGCACTCGACAATAGTCACAGTTCCTCATCTGATCCTTTGAAAAAAATATTTACCCACTTAAGTGTTGTATATAGATTTTTACTTCTGTTCAGGATTATAGAGACAGCAGACTATCAGTGGGTGTGTGCCTTATTGTGTGACTCACTCTCAAAGCAATTTAGAATCACCAAACAAGCATGTCTGTGCACTGTAGGAATGAGATGGATTAAACCACACATGCAAGGAGAATGCATGCAAATTTCACCCAGAAAGGCTCGACTTCTGCAGAATGCCTGCTCAAACCATTGCACCATCATGCATTCAACTACTATACCAACATGCTTCTGGATTCCCGCATAAATGTGAAAGCCCAACCTAAAATTATTGTAGCATATTGCGTCTTGAAACATTTTTTTTTGTTTGTTTGTTTGTTTCCAGCTCTTGTGAAATATACTGATTGTCTAGTTTGCAAACGTTTAACTTTTTTTGTAATTAAGATGGTCTGGTTGACTATTTTAAACTAAACAATTCTAGCTTTGTCTTTATGGCTGTTTTTTGAAAATTGTAAAAACTATGTAGAAAAGCTGCATGTGCTCCCCATTCATGCAGCTTTGTTATTTTAATTTCATGCTTCCTCCTTTTTATAATGAAATCTTTTGCTTGTCAGCCTTTTGGTTTAAGCTGATGTTTAACCACTCAACCTACAAGTAACATATCCAAAAAATAAGTGCTTTAGCATTCTATCTGAGAAGCAATCTTTGTTGGTTGCATATTGATGATCCTTCTTTCTCTAAGGGTTAATAGTGATTATGCATGTTTGCTGCTATAGACATTAGGCCACTTTAGGGTTAAATTCTAGTTTTAATATCTTGCATATAGTTTGTTGTTGTTGCTGTTATTTTTTTTCATGATGAAATAGAAAAGAGTATAAAAACAAAAACATATAAATTACAATGGTCGAATTGTCCCCCTGAATTTCTGAGTATTTCGGAATTCTTAAACCCAAACATATAAGCAATTTATGATGCCAGGTAAACTATTTCTAAATAAGTATCCAGTTGTTTTTGTACCCCAAAGGCTTTGATGGCTCACATGAGCATAACATATTAGCAGTAAAGCACATGCATGGTATAAGACATCTATGAGTTGTGATTTATGCCAGAAAACTTTTCAACATGTCATGAAAGTCTTTTGCATGTTGGGTTACCTTGAGATTACATTACATACAGTGATCTTCACATAAACACAAACATACATGCTATATTCCTTTGGAGGCATAATGGACTGTTAGAAATATTTTTTTTTCTTCATATGTGTTAAGGTTTTTACCATATCATTTTTTGCACATAATATTGCCTATTGGCATTAAGACAGTTTAGATCCACATGCATTTGCTGAAATAACACCTATTTGCAAATGTAAAATGGGTAGAGTGTAAGTGATGACCAAACTATGTCTTTGTTATATGACTTTATGTTAGACTTTGATGGTTCTCCTCACTCATGTGTTATAAAGCATAGAATGTAACAATTATGTGAAACTAAGACTTGTGTGGTCTTTTTTACATCTGAGCCAATAAGGGTAATAAAAATAATTTAAACACTTCAGGCTGATTGTTTAGCCCTATTATATTCTTAGGAAATACTTAACATCCATTAGCAAGAGCCTCAGCCACCCAGCGTCCATTTCTTCGATTATATATTTATGAATTAACTACATACAGTGCCAAGAAATTTTGTTGATCATTTAAATTTCACTCTTTACTGACTAAAAAAAAGTTTGTATTCATGGGAAATTATATTTAGTCTGTGGCTAGCTTGGACATTTCTAAACGGCAGATTATTCACAGATGATTAAGTTGGCTTTGAATGAGTATATAACCCTGTAAAAGGGTTTATGCATAATACAGCGCAGTCAATGCCTTAGACAATGTGCAAAGAGGTGCAGTGGACCATGCTTGCCAGCATTTTGTTTCTGGACAGCCGTTTTAATGCCATGCCATTTGGCTGTGTATAGGAACTTGGCACTAGGCTTCAGCAGAGATCAGTAGACAAGAAAGTTGTTGACAAGAATTTCTGAAAAAAGTCTGTTTTGCCTTTAATGAAAGGCAAAACAGGGAAAGACCTTGTCAAACTTTTGCTTCTATACAACTGTTCAAACTCAACACATACAAAGGAAGATCTTAACATGAACTGAAATAAGCAATGATTTTTTTTTTTCTATTGGAAGCAAAAGTATAAAAACTCTCTGCAAATAACCTATTTTGTAATGAATGAGTAAAAAAATGTCATAGCAAAGCAAGTGCATGAAATAGTTAAATTTCTATCAGCCATAACATACACCGACTTTAGAATGACTTGTGATACCACTTAAATTGCAGCTTAGGGAAGCAGGGTTTATTTATAAATGTAAAGTTGTTTGTTTTTTTTTTGTTTTTTTTTCTGAGAGTACATTGATATTAAAGTTATTGTTACTGATGACAACCATTGTTTGAGTTGCTGTATAGAGTCTGTGTTCTTGCCATTGATGCCATCATTGGATGCACTAAGGCTTCTAAGGTGATATGTGATTTTATTGAAGAAAAAAAACAAAAAAACAAAAAACAGTTCTCGTTCTCATTATCCATAATCCTCTGACTGAGAGATCAGTAAATGCCTCCATGGTACTCAGAATTCCTCACCAGGGCAAACTCAGATCCCCCTTCTCGGGATTCTGTGGAGAACAATGAATCACATACTCAAGGTACCAACATTTTCTTAGGGAATTATTGTTTTCACATTTGTGTGGTAAAAAAAAAATGTTTCCACTTAATTTTTTTTTTTTTTTTTTTTTTTTTTTTTTTTTTTTTTTTTTTTTTTTTTGTAGAATAATTTTAAAGTTTACATAAAAAAAAAAAAAAAAAAAAAAAAAAAAAAAAAAAAAAAGACATGGAAACGTTTATAGATTTATGGAGTGTTTACCTAAACCTAGCAAACAAATATTGATAACTAAATCTAACCATGGCCAAATGTAGAATAAGTACAGATTAAAGATGTATTTTTAAACAAATGTGAGCTGATATTTTACCAGTACCATGTGATTAGTTTTTAATTTAATATATATTTAAAACATAAAACAAATCAGATTTTCACTTTTCTCAGGAAGATATTGAAAAAGGGATATCTCCTTCAGATTCCAGTCAATTTTTAAATTACTGCTATTCATTTCTTTATGTATATATTTGAGTCTCCATAAAACTACTTTTTGCATTCTAAACTACAATCCCAAATTTGTTTTCCTCTATAAAAGGAATGGTTCCTTTTATCCTCCCGTTCTAATAACCTGTCACAATATAAATCTTACAGTATAATGTTTTCAAATGTCCCTGCTTGGATAATTGTAAACTTTCAATTATTATAAACTATAATCTGGAGACTAATTCCAATATTTCAATACTTTCCTCTCTTCCCCTTATGTAATTATTTTTCAAATATTTCGACCTCTGTTTTTCCTTTCTCAAATACACACATACACGATTTGTTGTTTCTTTGTGTTGTTGTCAGAGTTATTTATGCATTTTTAATAAACACCTTAGGAGCTCAATGGCTCTCCAGGGCTTGACAGATTTATCCACCAAGAGACATTACAGTGATTTGCATTTTAAACATCAGCGACATATTGGCAAGAATGTGCTCAGAGCAAATTTAGCTCAATTGCAGTAATTATTAGAACTGACAAAAAGGAAGGATTACAGCTTGAATTGTCTTCTCTCTTTCATGAAATAGTCTCCCAAAAGTAATTTAGCGAACAATGGGATTTTTTTTTTTCTTTTGATAAAAACATTTGATGGATTATGTTTACAAGTCTGAACTTTGGATACTCACGCTGGGTTAAAAAACAAGGTGAAGCAGTCCTGAATTGCTACAGGTTCTGTTTGATGTCATATTCTGATCTTTAATGTCATGTTTTCAATAGCTGTGAGCAGAAAGTCATCAAAATGAACAAAAATGAAGACTTAAAAACAGCAGTCTGGTGTAAATTTTCTATTTAATTTGTTTCACTTAGTGAACTGAGTTACTAAAATAAATGAACTTTTCAAGCATTCTAATTCATTGAGCACAACTGTACTCAGGGCTCTGGGTCCTGTCACTCTTTTACAAATTTATATCCCCCTTTCATGACCACACTTTGCTATTTTGTGCCTTTCTACTTCATACCAGAAAATAAATTATGTACTGAAACCATTGTGGATCACTTTAGTTTTTATGGTGGTTATTTTCATGGACTATAGAGCCTCATAGTCGTAAAAATAAGAAATTCTCATGTAATTACTTAAATTTAGTTGTAGATCATTTATTGACCTTGTATTAAAATCTATTTCATTATGGTTCTGATCCCTGTTTAGAACAGCTGATGCCAAGAAAAATGCAAGATTTTTTTTAGCACAGATCAGGGCAAAATAACCCTAAATGACCTCCTGGGAGTAGGTATTATAACCACATTTCTTTAGAGCAGACAATGAGCAAATTGTAGAGTAGATGTGGGCAACTCCAGTCATCGAGTGTCGTGTCCTGCAACCTTTAGGTGTGTCCCTGCTCCAGCACACCTGAATCAAATAATTACATGGTTAGCAGGACTCTGGAGAACCTGACTGAATACTGGGATTATGCAGCAAGTTTATCCAGGTGTGTTTGACCAAAGACACATTGAAAAGTTCCAGGAGAGTACCCCTTGAGAATTGAAGTTCCCCACCTCTGTCACAGAGTATTTATTGCTGTTCAAATTGGGTTTGAATGGACACACTGTTGGTGTTAAACATCCAATGGCAGACAGCTCCTTCCTGTATCTTAAAAAAAATTGGGTAAAAACTACAAAGATATAATATGGAAAACGAATGAAGTGATTTGCAGCTGCATGCTTGGCAAAAAAACTGCATATTAGGCCAAATTTTACTATGAACAGCTTTTGAAAATTTTTACAATAAACATAATGTTCTCAAAGTGAAAGGGACTGGAACTAAACAAGCAGGATGAGACTAATTTGTATCTCTATTTTCTACCAACCTACTTATATTTCTCACCTGTTCATGTATTGACCATTCAAGAATCAGTTTAGTTAAACTTTTTGATTGATGAGGATAATTACCTATAAAGTGCTAAAAAAAAGTTTTGATTTAATTAGTTATCTTTTCTTAGAGATATTTTCTTATGCACAAAACATTCTTCCACTATAGTTCTGATCCTTGCTCAGGCCTTTTTGTTCATTGGGAAAAAGTTTCATATTTCAGGCTTATCAGAAAATGAAACTCATACAGTACATTATATAGATTCATTAAACAGAGTAAAAAAAAAAAAAAATCAAGCCTTTATTTCATGTTATTGTGATGATCATGGCTTGTAGACAAAAAACCCCAAGATTCAGTGTCTCAGAAAATTAGAACATTGCATAAGATAAAATAAAAAGATATTTTAAACAAACATGAAAAGTTTGTTCATTTATATGCACTTAATAGTTGGTTGCAGCTGCTTCTGCATGAATTATTCATCAATGCTGTGTGGCACTGCTGAGGTGTGGTTGAAACCCAGGTTGCTTTTAATTGTGGCCTTCAGGTCATCTGTATTGTTAGGTCAGGTGCCTCTAATCTTCTTCTTGGCAAAACCTCAGTGTCTTTATGGGGTTCAGGTCAAATGAGTTTGCTGACGAGTCAAGCACAGTAACACCATGGTCACTGAAACAGCTTCTAGTAACTTTGGCTAAGCAGGTAGCTACAGAGACCTAATAAACAATGTATAGCTCTCTGTGAAGCCTGTCAGTAGAAAGAACCATAAAGTGCCCTGAAATTTCCAGGTAGATACCTGCATTGACCATAGACTTAAGAAAACACAGAGGACCAACATCAGCAGATAACATAGTACCCCAAAACATCACTGACTGTGAAAATTTCATACTGGACTTCAAGGAACCTGGATTTTGTATGTCTACACTCTTTCTCCAGACTCTCGAACCTAAAGTTTCACATAAAATGCAAACTTTACTTTCATCTGAAAAGAGGACTTTGGACCACTGGGCAGTAGTCTAGTCTCTGGTTCAGTAATGGCTTGACATGAGCTGATTTGAGCCTGAGCCCACTCACCTTCTAGTCAGTCGTCAACATTAAACAGACAGCGAGAGTCGTCATAGAATGTTTAAGATCAAAACATTTGTTAAATTGCCCAGTCAGGGTCCAGAAAAATATATTTAAGAATCCTTTGCAAGATTTGAAAAGTGTTTTTTTTTTTTTTAACAAATATTCTCCATCCAATTTGAGTTTGCAAAAAAGAATAGGCAAACATTTTAACCTCTAGATGTTCAAAGCTAGAAGAGACTGACCCCAAAAAACTTCCAGCTGTAATTGTAACGTAGGGTGATTCTACAAAGTGTTGACACGGGTTTTGCATGCCAAACTCCTGATGATTTTTATTTGTAAAGGATTTTGAAAATCATACATCATTTTTATTTCACTTTACAATCAGTTTATTCTTTGTGGTGATCTACCACAAACCAAGGCACTGTATATGGAAAAAAAAATCCAAAAGGAAAAATAACTAGATTGAGAAATTGTTTAAATAAACATTTACAGTATAACAAAATGTATCACTTCCAGATAAATACATTTTAACAATTGTCCAATGACTAGAAATTTGCATAACACAAGAAAATTTTAGGAAAGCTGTTATGGAAAAATGTACAAAAGTATTCTAAAAACAGGATCACTTACCAACATTAAAGTAAAGCAGTACTCTAAAACAGTTGTATTGGAAATTTTCTGTAGCTTTACATCATACTTAAAAGATAGGTAATATGTATTTTCCAGGCACACACTGCCATTTTATAGCACATTCAAGTAACTATGTTTCCTTCAGTTGTTATAAAAAAATCCTGTATATATGGTACATAATTCAAAAGAAATTTGACTTTGCAATTTGAGGCTTTGCAATTGGCCTCTGTCTGCTCTTTCTGACGCTCCACCTTCAGGATGTCATCACAACAGTGCTCCTATATTATCCTGTTTACAACTGTTCTCAGGAGTGTTGGACTGAGAAGTAGTTCATATGATAAGCTCAGCAGACGTGCAGTTTCACCAGATTTTTTGTGTGGGAAAGGTATGGGGGAGGTGTGCTCTGTGGGATGGGAGCTCGGCTGGGGACAGCAAGTCAGCAAGTGTTTAGGGACCCGTGAATAGCTGCCGCAGGAGAGTCAATGATTCTCAAACATGAATGAAAACATCAAAGCAACACTCCAAGTATGTTTTTGATGGACATTGTAACTGATGATGATACAAATGATATAAAGCTCAGAAAAGTTGATTTTACATAATACCCCCCTTCTCCCGCCCTTTAAAAAGATACTGAGGATCTGGTGGATTTGCTATTATTCATGTTGAAATTCACCTTTTACTTGTTGCTAAAATGTGTAGAACTTAGATGAGTAGTAACTCAAATAATTGGAGACTTTGTCCCCTAGCAATGCCAAACCACCATCTTAATGTCACAAAGTTTATCATGCAGTGACAAATGATCAGAGGGGCATTTTAAAAGCTAGCTGACTCATTAGTCTTACTTTACGATCCACTTTGTCACAGTGGATTATATTACACAGACATGTTCACTCACACGGTTGTAAAGTTATATTGTTTCTAGACCACTTTTTACTTACTTCACCAATTTTATGTGAAAGACTTTAGATTCCATTTCCACATCTCATGACAGGGTCCAGCAACAACATTGTGAACATTAGAGTCTAACAATTTAACCTCCTCTTATGATAAACCTCAGCCTAAATCTTGTCAGCACAATGTGGAGTTATAGGATGCAAGATATTTCTACATAAAGTACTGTGAATGTCTTGGAGTCTTTACAATAGGGCACATAACTGGATTTCAATTTTGCGACCAAAAATGTTTTCCACTGGGACATAATTTTTCAAAATCCCAACATTTTGTTCAAATGGCTAATGCTTGTCGTAGGGAAAGAAAAGTTGTTCCCATCACCTTAAAAAAGCAATCATATTTCATGACTTAGGTAAAATTAATCCAAACTCTGTGGAATGGTGCAACTGTAACAAAGTTGATGATTCATTTGCTTAACATTTCCAAAAAAGATTAGCAAATTGTATTAATTTATTTGAATGTAAGCACTTTTGATATCTAAATAATGAATAGCAGTAACTGGTTTTTGCAAGTAAACAATTTTTGTTGCATTGTTTAACATTAACAAATATGTTGGGCCCAGCCATGGGAGGAGAAAAGGACTGACCACCACACAGAGAACATAAGACACTGATAACAAATTTTGAATCCCAGAATCCACAGTATTTACTCATTTTCATGACAGCTCCCAGGAAGGAAGAGTCACAGCTGGAATCCCTGTAGAATTATAGAGTTTCAATAGAGTTTGCATCTCTTTGTCTGCAGCTCTTCAAAGGCTGCATTGTAGAGAACATGTTGATCATCTTGATAACATCTTGATCTTGGTGGCTGAGTAAAAGACTCCATCTTTGAAGACACCTTTGATCCAAAGTAAAGTATGGTCTGCTGTCTGTGTATCTGGTCACAGTGCTCCGATCAAAACCGATACTAGCAACCTGAGCTCCTACAGAAAGAATCTGATAATTACCCAAGAAAAGCCTAGAACAAGTTGGAGCTGAGGCTATCGGCGATTCAAATTTTATCTCAATGAGTGGTTTGAGCACTAATAGTCTGGTAGTGAGATCTTGTTCTGTTTTATCTGTGTTTTCCCTTCCACGCCTCTCACTAACCTACATAAAATATATCTGCATAGTCCTTATAAACGTCCTAAATTGTGTCTCTGTTATCCCATCTCTGCTAAGGCTAAGAAGGTACCCACCATAAGTTACAGTATTAGTAGTTACAATATAGCTTATCCTCTTCGCACCGCAACTGGCCACAGCACACAGCTAGTGCTCATATACATATTATTAGTGGTACATATGGGACTTGGAAGGATTTTTAAATTGTGCCACAGCTGCTAATTTCTTTGTTGTTAGCTGGGCTGCTAATCCTGGATGTGACATCATCACACTGTCTGTTTGCCAAATTGCGAGTTCACCAAGTAGTTTGTAACTCCATTCAATCTATCACTGATGGTTAATTAACACAACATTAGGAATCATTTCTCCAAAACATTATTGATTTCTAATTTAGAAAATGATTTTTGAAACAATATTTTATCAAAATAATGTATTTTCTTGTATTATGAACTGGTTGTTTAAACACATAGCTACCATTTATTTGTCTTTGTTAGCTTTCAAAGCTAATTTGGCCTCATTTCCAAATCCCTAAAACAAACCTTGGTTCTTAGACATGCATATTCAAACTGAATTGTGATATCCCTGGATTGTTGCATTGCATTTACACAATAACAGACTCAAAAAGGAAAATATCTTTGGGAGATTCATATTTCTTTCATCTAGTCATATGGATTAATATAACTTAATGAAGAAAGAAAGAAAAAAATTAGGGAGTAGGAGAGAACAGAATAAAAAGTAAGTAGAGTATGTTTGTCTTTGGAATTTAAAGTATGGAGTCAGCTAAAACTAAGAAGTCATGATAATTACCTTAAGTTGAAGCTGATCAAGTTTGAATGACCATTATAAGCAAGTTGTGACAGAAAACCACATCAGCAAAAAGCAGGCTTTTGTGGTATGAAACATGAAATAAAGAGACAGGTGGCTTGCAGGAATCTGCACCTCTAACGAGGCCCGGAAATCATTCCTGGAAAAGTAAAGAAAAAGAGAACAGTAAATAGTGGAATGGTGTGAAGTTGCAAACACTGAAAAAAAGACAGAACTGAAATGCTTTCCCATGTGTTGTCCATATGGTTCTCACAAAGCTCTGAGGTCCTATGACATCCTCTGACTTGAACACACAGGGACACAGCAGTTCCAGAGCAGATGACAATCGAAGAGCAACCCCACTGGCAGGACGCCGAGATAATCAGTGAATACTGGAAAGGCAGCTAATTAACAGGCACTGCAAGCTGATAGTTTGAACAGATTAGCAGGTTTCTGGAGAGTTGAGTAGACAAAGATATGCCTGTCAGGATCTATCTGTTTGAGTAATAAGGTTTGTGTGTATGTGTTTGTGTGTCTCTGTATTTCTCCATACAGAGACATCAACTGGAAGCTCATCACAGTTTCATTGTTTTTTTTCTTCATAGCAATATATTTATTGTTTTGAAGCTTTAGAGAGTTCACACCAAAATGTTATTGTTAAAGTTCAGGAGTACCAAAGAGATTTAAATGCTGAAAAAAAATACATTAATTCACTGCCTACACTCTGGTCACAAATTGAGCCTCTAATGTTACTGCTAGCTCACTTTGACTGTTTGAATATTGGACTTTTCAGAGCGGAATCCTGTAAAGGTAACAAGTAATATAGAAGTGCTCAAAGCCCAGAACCCACCACTTTGGATCCCTTTGCAATATGTAAGGTATTTCTGGCGGTAGAATACAAATTTGACTCTTCTCAAACAGTTAACTGGTACTAGTTGGGAAAAAAACAAACTAAAACATTAAAATAACCCCTTTGGGGTATATATTTACTAGCTTTGCACATTTAAAACTGAAATTCTTCCTCATTCTTCTTTACAAAAATAGCTCAGTGTCAGTCAAACTAGATGGACAACTGTCAAAAGCAATTTTCAAGTTTTGTCACAAATTCTCAATTGATTTAGGTTTGACCTTTGACTGAGCCATTTTAAGATCAGCATGCTTTGACCCAAACTATTCCATTGAAACTTTGACTGTATGATTAAGACTGTTTTCCTCAGGAAATTTTTGTAGCCTCTAGGCAGTTATCATTGATGAACACCCTGTATTTAGTCCCTTCCATCTTCCCATCCACCCTGGTCAGCTTTCCTGACCTTACTGAAGAAAAGGATCCCAACACCATGATGCATTACCACATGTCTAAGCATATTCCATGTTCAGGGCAGTTCCGCTAGACAGCATTGTGCACGCAAGCCAGAAAGTAAAATTTTGGTCTAATGTAACCAGATCACCTTCTGCCACATGTTTGCTATATACTTTACACAAATTGGGGTTAACTGCAAAGGACACTTCCTATGGCCTTCTTTCAAAAACAGCTTTATTCTTTCCCCATGAGGGTCAGACTTATGGAGTGCATGACCAATAGTTTTCCTACCTACTGAGTGTCCAACCTGAACTGTAGATCTAAAGAAAAAAATACACTGTAGTTAGTGGTTGTGACATAACCAAATATGAAAAAGTTTTGTTTGAACACTTTTTTTAGGCACTGCACCTTCGTGGGAATACATGAAGTGATTCAAAGGTTAGGAAGTGAGGGACGTATGCAAATTTTTAGCAACCTGTCTTGCTCCTGGAAAAAAAAAAAAAAAAAAAAAAAAATCTTTGCAATGCTTTTCAGTGTGCTTCAGAGAAAGAGGCTGGGCACCAGAACCACAACCCAGGTGCACTTTATTTTACGAAAATGGATATCACTGCAGTCCTTTTTGTGTTTATATTCCTGTCTTGGGTAACCTTACAGGTTATTTAAACATAACATGTAGACCCACAATTAAGACTAAGCTCTGCTTTTGTTTATGACTGGCCCAATATGACCTCCTCTAACTTCTCTAATTCAACTTACTGTGTCAGCAGGGCTGGTTGTTAACATCATTTCATGTTGACAAAAGAGATGACAAAACAGTTGCTGTGATACATGACTGTCTTGATGGAAGTGGAAAAAAAAAAAACAAACAAACAAAAAAAAAACTTGACAAAATCCTTTAGCACCTAACCTTCTAGTAGCAAACAATGTAGCAGTCAAGCTCCATGGGTCTCTAACTTTACATGACATTCCATATGTGGAGGAGGTTAGTATTTCAGAGGGATGCTTCTTAAGTGATGCAAAAACAATAAAAAAAAAAAAAAAAAAAAAAAAAAAAAAAAAAAAAAAAACTGTTCAAAGGACTCAGCTTTTAAGAAACTCTGAAATTCCAGACCCATATTTTCTTTTTCAGCTTTATGAACTTCATTTTTTGTGGTGAAAAAAAAAAAGAAAAAAAAAAAAAAAGAAAAAAAGAAACTTATGTAGGACATCTTTTAGAAAACAAAAACTGACATTGATTTGTTAGTGCTTGTTCAAATTGTTTAAAAATGTTTGTTGAATCAGTGGATATTAAAATGCTATGTCACTGGGTAAAACATGTTTTGGAAAAGATATAAAGATTAATTTGAATACATCAATTATGAAACAAAAATGAATGTATAAAGAATGGTTCATATTGTGTCGCAAAGAGAAGCAAGGAATGAAAATAAATGTCAAACTGATTCAATCAGAGAAAAAGCATACCCAGAGTGTGAGAGAAACAAGCAACATGACTGAAGCTGACAAGGCTGAATAGAGGAGGCTGCAACATAATAAGACGCTGCCAGACCAGTACAGAGCCCAAGACAGAAACAGAGCTGACATTCTCGGCAAATTTGAGTTATTTACTTTACACAGAAAATGTACTTGGGGACTACAAGGACACTAAAAGATTTTGTATTACTCTGATTAAAAGAAGTTGTGACTATATTTTATGCAGACACAAAGTTACAAAATATCCTTAGCAAAGAAACTTTTTAAGGGGTGCCTAGTGTGGAAAATACTGACATAAGTCCCTCAGATGGTCCTTGTTTGGAGTACATTTAATGAAAAGTGTCAAAAATGGAGATATTGCTAAGCACCTTATTGGAGATTGGGACTCAAATCTGCAATTTAGACTTATGTTGCACTCAAGTGGCAAGAGAGAAGACTTCAGACTTGACAACATAGCCTACAGTCTACAGATGACTGGTTGTCAAGGGAAAGATAGTACAAATTGTAAGGACTCACTGGGAGGACCCGGAAATTCAACCACACACAGAAGTACGTAAAGGAAAAACAAGTTTATTTAGAATCAGGAACTGGTAGCAGCTCAGGAAGAATCGATGAAGGTCTCCACAAGGGAATCCAACGCAGTACCAGGGGCTAGACGATAATCAGGCAGAGGTTATACATGGAGAGGCAGAGAGAGCAAACTTAACTAGAGGGTCAGGCAATACTCGGTGGTCGTGAAGCGGAGCTTGAGTCAGGGTCCAGAAATCCAGAACCAAAGGAATCCGTAACGGGCTTGGCAGGAGGGGAAGATCCGTGGACGGAAATGGGTCGAAGAAACACAAGAAGGCAAGGCATGAAACGCTGGATTTCTACTGGCTCGTGGCTGTCGATAATCTGGCAGGGAGGCAGGGGCTGAGAGGAGTTAAGTAGAGCAGGGCCCAGGTGGCACAGATCAGCAATCAGGTGACACAGGTGAGTAGAATGAAAACTAATTACAGCATGGGCAGGACCAAACATAAATCATAACAGTACCCCCTCCTCAAGGTCCGGCTCCAGAAGGACCACCTGGCTGGTCAGGATTGGAACGATGAAACTCCCTGATAAGGGATTTGTCCAAAATGTGTCGGGCCGGCACCCAGGAGCGCTCTTCAGGCCCATATCCCTCCCAATCCACCAAGTAATGGATGGACCGGCCCCAACGTCTGGAGCGAAGGAGGCGGCGCACCGTGTGAGCGGGGCCCCCATCAATGATCCGGGCGGGAGGAGGGGGCCTGGAGGAGGGAACCAACCGTGAAGAGAAAACAGGTTTAACACGTGACACATGAAAGGTGGGACAAACTCTGAGAGTCCTGGGGAGGCGGAGCCGGACAGCCACTGGGTTGATAACCTTGGAAATCGGGAAGGGTCCAATGAAACGAGGGGCTAACTTCCGGTTTTCAACCCGCAAGGGAAGGTCCTTGGTGGACAGCCAGACCTTTTGACCTTCGGTGTAAGTGGGTGCCGGAACTCTGCGACGATTTGCAAATCTAGAACATAAAGCAGAGGACTTTAGAAGGGCCCTGCGGGCCTGGCGCCATACCCGCTGGCACTTCAAAGCAGAGGCATGAGCAGAGGGAACTCTAGTGGGCTTCTCTTGAAGGGACAAGACTGGAGGCTGGTAGCCATAAACTGTGTAAAAGGGAGACAGACCTGTGGAGCTAGAAGGGAGTGAGTTGAGGGCATACTCCACCCATGGAAGGTTCTGTGACCAGGAAGAGGGATCATGTTCACAGAGCATGCGCAGCTTGGTCTCCACCTCCTGGTTGACCCTCTCCGTTTGCCCGTCAGACTGAGGGTGGAATCCTGACGAGAGACTTACTGTGATGCCCAGGAGACCACAAAATTCTTTCCAGAATTTAGAAATGAACTGGGGTCCTCGATCAGAAACAATGTCAGTAGGTAGACCATGCAAACGGAACACCTCACGGGCCAGAACCGCTCCCAGCTCCTTAGACGAAGGCAGTTTGCGAAGTGGTATCAGGTGGGACATCTTAGAAAATCGATCCACAACTGTGAGGAGGACAGAATGGTTATCAGAAGTGGGTAAACCAGTAACAAAATCCATGGATATGTGGGACCATGGGCGGTGAGGAACCGGGAGGGGCCGCAGAAGCCCAGAGGGTGGTCAAAGGGATGGTTTAGCCTGACAGCACACTCTGCAAGCCTTGATAAACTCCTTTACATCTTGCAGCATAGTCTCCCACCAGAAACACCTCCTGATCACAGCTAGGGTCTTAGTGACTCCTGGATGGCAGAAAAATTTAGAGGCATGACAAAAGGATAGTACCTCAGGTATTAGCTGCTCAGGGACAAATAGTCAATTCTTAGGACAGCTCTCAGGGATGGGGCTTTGCAGATGGGCCTCTCTGATTCTCTGCTCTAGCTCTAGCCTGGAAACTGCTAGCCGCGCAGATGAGGGGAGCACATAGTCCACCTGCTTAGCCTCTTGACTCTCCTCCATAGTCTCATGCAGCCTGGAGAGTGCGTCTGGCTTAGTGTTCTTACTCCCAGGTCTGTAAGATAGTGAAAAATTAAAGCGACTGAAGAATAGAGCCCACCTGGCTTGCCTGGGGTTAAGTCTCCTAGCAGACTTGAGGTACTGCAGATTCTTATGATCAGTCCAGACCACGAAGGGTTCCTTAGCTCCCTCGAGCCAGTGCCTCCACTCCTCGAGGGCCAGTTTGACTGCCAGCAGTTCCCGGTCACCGACATCATAGTTGGTCTCTGCAGAAGACAGTTTTCTAGAAAAGAAGGCACATGGGTGAATCTTCTCATCAGTGTTTCTCTGGCTGAGTACGGCTCCCACCCCAGAGTTAGAAGCATCCACTTCTACAATGAATTGGCGAGAAGGGTCCGGTGCGCGGAGGACAGGAGCGGAGGTGAAGGCCTTTTTAAGGTGGTCAAAGGACTCTGCAGCACTCTTACTCCAAACGAACTTGCACTTGGATGAAGTAAGAGAATGAAGTGGAGAAGCAACAGAACTGAAATTGCGGATGAACCGTCGATAGAAATTAGCAAACCCCAGAAACCTCTGAAGTTGTCTACGGTCTTGTGGGCAGGGCCAATTCTTGATGGCGTCCGTCTTGCTGGGGTCCATGGAAATCCTGTTAGGAGAGATGACGAAACCCAAGAATGAAGTGGACGATTTGTGAAACTCGCACTTTTCTGCCTTGACAAACAGGTTATTCTGCAGCAAGCGGAGAATAACAGAACGGACATGAGTCTGATGGGTAGTGAGATCCTTAGAGAAAATTAAGATGTCATCCAGATAAACATAAACAAAACGACCGACCATGTCCCTGAGGACATCATTGACTAGAGCTTGGAACACTGCGGGAGCGTTGGATAGGCCAAAGGGCATTACCAGGTATTCATAATGGCCGGTTGGAGTGTTAAAAGCCGTCTTCCACTCATCCCCCTCCTTGATACGGACTAGATGGTAGGCATTCCTGAGATCGAGCTTGGTAAAAACTGTGGATCCCTGAATCAGGTCGAAAGCAGTGTTCATTAGGGGAAGTGGGTAACGATTCTTGACTGTGATGTCATTCAATCCCCTGTAGTCAATACAGGGTCTCAAAGAACCATCCTTCTTGCCCACAAAGAAAAAACCTGCACCAGCTGGAGAGGATGAAGGGTGGATAATGCCTGCCTTGAGTGCGTCACAGATATAATCCCTCATGGCCTTATCCTCCGGGCCGGAGAGGGAGTATAGACGGCCTTTGGGAGGAAAGGTTCCAGGAAGCAAATCAATTGCACAATCATAGGGCCGATGGGGTGGAAGGGAAGTGGCGCGATGCTTATTAAAGACTTCCCGAAGGTCATGGTAAACAGCCGGTACCTTGGATAGGTCGGGATAGGTTTCCTGTCCCGAGATAGGGACAGAAAAAGGGACCGAAGCTGCTAAGAGGCAAGTGGAATGGCAAGATGGTGACCAACCCAACACCTCGCCCTTCACCCAGTCAATGTGGGGGTTGTGTTTTCTTAGCCAAGAAGCCCCCAAAATGACAGGGAGACCAGGGGACTCTATTATCAGGAAGGAGATAAGTTCATGGTGATTCCCAGAAATACTGAACTTAATGGGACCCGTTTCATGGGTGATCTGGTGAAGTACATGGCCATCAATAGCCAAAACTTCAAGACACTTAGAGGTAGGTAAAAGTTGGATGCCCAGAGATTCGGCAAGAATCTCCTGAATCTATAAAGACTGGGAGACGCTTGGTTTGACAATCAGCTTGGAGAGTGGCTTGAACAGAGAATGAAGAGGATTGCCATCGCTTTTGACTCAGCAGGAGCCTCTTACCTCCTGCTGAGCCTGGCCTTTTACAGGACACCGACTAAGTAGGTGACCCTCTCCACCACAATAGAAACAAAGGCCTCTCTTAAATCTCCGCTCTCTCTCTTGTGGGGACAGGCGAGTTCGACCAATCTGTATAGGCTCCTCTCCCGGAGAGGTGGGTGAAGAACTCAAAGGTGGAGCCGTGACTGGTGGCTGTGATCTGGGAACAGATTCAACATGGTAAGTATGACTGAGGGAACTCCTCTCCAACCTTCTCTCATGGAGCCTAGCATCAATTCTGGCGGCCAGGGTCTCCAGTTCCTCCAGGTCCTTGGGAGCGTCTCGGGTAGACAGCTCATCCTTTATCTCTTCACTGAGACCCTGATAGAACGCATCACATAGTGCCTCATCGTTACAGTCACTTCCTGAGGATAGAGCATGAAAATCGATAATGTACTCAGTTACTCGCTTCCTGCCTTGTTTGAGTCTGAGCAACCCACGTGCAGCCTCCCTCTGAGGCAGAACAGGATCAAAGACCCTGATTAGCTCCTTGGAAAAGTCCTGGAACCGATAACAAATGAGGGAGTCCCTCCGCCATTCTGCAGTCCCCCATAATTTGGCTTTTCCCGAAAGGAGGGAAATAGCATAGGCTACTTTAGCGCGTTCAGAGGGAAAAGATGACGGCTGAAGTTCAAAGATTATTTCACACTGAGTAATGAAGGGACGACACTGACTCTGCTCACCTTTAAACACCTCCGGAGGAGACAGGTGGGGCTCAAAAATGGGTGAGACCTGGAAACCAGACGTAGCGGCTTTGAGGCTGGGAGAAGGGGCTCCTTTAGGGGAGGGAAGGGAGGACATCCTATCAAGCATGCTCATCATTTGTTGCATGTTTGACTCCAGGCGGGTAATAGCGTCTTCAACACATGAACGCCACTCCTGTGTGGGTGACGGGTCCATAGTGGCCAGATTATTCTGTAAGGACTCACTGGGAGGACCCGGAAATTCAACCACACACAGAAGTACGTAAAGGAAAAACAAGTTTATTTAGAATCAGGAACTGGTAGCAGCTCAGGAAGAATCGATGAAGGTCTCCACAAGGGAATCCAACGCAGTACCAGGGGCTAGACGATAATCAGGCAGAGGTTATACATGGAGAGGCAGAGAGAGCAAACTTAACTAGAGGGTCAGGCAATACTCGGTGGTCGTGAAGCGGAGCTTGAGTCAGGGTCCAGAAATCCAGAACCAAAGGAATCCGTAACGGGCTTGGCAGGAGGGGAAGATCCGTGGACGGAAATGGGTCGAAGAAACACAAGAAGGCAAGGCATGAAACGCTGGATTTCTACTGGCTCGTGGCTGTCGATAATCTGGCAGGGAGGCAGGGGCTGAGAGGAGTTAAGTAGAGCAGGGCCCAGGTGGCACAGATCAGCAATCAGGTAACACAGGTGAGTAGAATGAAAACTAATTACAGCATGGGCAGGACCAAACATGAATCATAACAACAAATTATGTTTTTATAGCATTTGTTGACTGTACAGCTCTGACAGAGTTGTGCATATTCTTATGTTAAAGGATGCATTTCACTTGCTTTGTTATTTTAACCAGCATCATTTGTGGACTATGAATGCTTCATATGAACCAGGCCATGTTATAACTTCATAATAAACACACATATGTCTCTCAAATGTATTATATTAAATACATTTTTGTATTTTTTTGTTTTAAAAGAAAATGAACTTATCAGTTTAATATTTACAAAACTAAGTCAGGTTCTTTAAAATAAAAGAACTTCCATTTATGTTTACTACAAAATTCAGTTTTTTCTCATCCACTCATGATTTAACCTTGCTCCTTACTTTGTAATTTATTATGTACCTTGCAACATGTGTAGACCTGGCAACAAACCTTTTAAATGCAAATTTGGTGCATTGTTTCCCAACAGTATTTTGGAAAGGCTTCTGATTCACAAAAAACACTAAATTTAGACTGGAAATTTTAATAAAAGAGGTTATCAGGTCTTAACTAAGTCAATACAAAGATAACAGTTATTCAGTATAAAAGCACTTTGATTCATTCTGAAATTTAATGGTAACAACTTCTTTTCTACTACTTCTATCTAAAAATAAATACATTTTTTAAATATTTTGTAGTTTAATAAATATGCTTTAACAATTTTTTTGTAGTTTTTTTGTGATGAACTGAATAATAGAGATGTTAAATGTCTGTGTTAAATTAGGCTTGAAAATAATTTAGTATCAAAATTATGTGTTTTAGGTAAATAAGAAGTAAAACATCACACTTGTCTTGGACTTAGCAATATAAAACAAATTCAGATTACTGGAAATTTCCCTCTAAAGATTTAAAACTTGGATTTCCCTTTTAAAGATGTAAGATTTGATTTAGGCTTGCGACAAAAGGCTGATTGATTGACTTAATTGACTAATTTTATTTTTCAGTAGGTAATATCATTTAGAAAACAAAAGCAAACAAACAGATAAAGTTTAAAAGTAATTATAAAAAATAAAGACCTAAAAGTGTAAGCAGAACGGTTAGCTTATTACACATACCCTATTTTTTTTACGATCACTTTAACATAAATGATTGAAATTATTTCTTTATTATTACAAAACAGGACTTTACTCAGGGTAAAATGGTAAATGCCCTGTACTCGTATAGCAGTTTATCAAGTTTGAGGACTCCAAAATACTTTACACTACAGCCAGCCATAAAACCATTCATACATACATGCATGCAATGATAGTGGTAAGCTACATTACAGCCATAGCTGCCCTGGGGCAGACTGGCAGAAGTGAGGCTGCCATTCAATTGGCACCACCGGGCCCTCTGACCACCACCAGCAGGCAAATCGGGTGAAATGTTTTGCCCAAGGACAACAGCAAAGAAGAATGCAGTGGGGTTTGAACTGGCAACCCACAGGTTACATGATGAACCCCTACCTCAGAAGGTAGGATGCTGATTTAGACTTTGCACTCTGATAAACAACCATACAGATATTCTGAGAAGTTCATGTTCAGAAAAAAAAAAACAAAAAACAAAAAACAACAGAAAAAGCACCATATGGCAATAATTCATTGTTTTTTGACTGATGATATAGGCTATTGTCAAAAAACACTGTTTGGGATCCAAAGATTCTTTGGTGATAATCAGGTGATCGTTATTCAACTTTGAAAATAATGTACATTTTTAATCTTGGCGCTTGTGATTATAAAGTCTGCTCTAATCAAAATGTTTTGAAAGTCCAAGTCCTGAAGTAATTATGCACTTGAGATAATCATGAAACTCCAATTCGAGATCTCTAATGGTATTATAGAACACTTTAAAAACAGAGTCAAGTGTTTTCAGCTGCGTTGCTATGCAACACTACGCACTTTCCACAAAGCAGACACGTAGCTGTCTTCACTTTGATGGATTAATGACCTGAAGGAAGTTAGTCTCTGTAGAAATATCCTAATATTGTACTGAAATGACCTAAAGCCAGAAGCTGCCTTGAAGGTTGAAAAACAGCTTCATCAAGCACTAAAACAGCACAGACTGCTTTGGAAAATCATACGTCATTTTTATTATAAAGAATGGGTGGCTTGAAGTAAATGGGCTAAAACATGAAAAACATCATTCCTTTTGAAGTCTAACCCCAAGTGCTGGTATGAGTGCATATCGGTGAAGGAATACACTGGAGTGTGAGCACTCACAGGAGAGATAATACCACTCTTTTGTACTTTTTTATGTCCTGGTGCTGGATGCCAGATGCCAACTCCCCACACACACTCATGGGCTACACCTAGAGCCTGTAAGAGTGTTTATTACCTCCTGTCTTTGGACAGTAAAGAACAGGAAATGTTACCCTCCTCCTCTCACCTTTACACACATACAAACCCATGCACATTCTGACCATGTATGTCACTTGCTTCCTCTTTTTGGTTCCCTCTTACTAATTTTTCACTTCCCTCCCGTGGCTTCCCACATCCTCTGTGGTTACCAAAAAAACAGCTCAAGGAATTTATAGGAGTTCATTTTATTTTGTTTATAGTGTGTTTTCGAGACGGTGCATTACTGCTTTGGGAGAAGATGTCAATGTCTATGCAAGCAGGGTGCGTTTTTTTTTTTTGTTTCTTTGTTTTTTTTTTTTTTTTTAACCATAATGTGTAATTTAACCTTAACTTGATTTATTTTGCATATTGTTTTGGGTGTCATATCTCTGGTTGTGGTAGCTTTTTTGTGCTGTACTGTTGCAGATCTTGAACTTTACTGCTCAGTCCACCAAGATCCATGGGTGTTTATGTCTTAGTTTTTGTTTGTGTTTGTATGTGTTTTGCTATGCCACATGATCACATGTAAACAAACTCTGCAGGCCTTCTATGGGAGGAAATTGAAGCCAGCAACTATTGATCAATTGGGATGGGTGAGAAACAAGCACCATTAGCTCTTTGTTCCTTAAATCAAAAATATATAAATACAAAAGTACATGAGAGAGGGACCGTGTTAAGATACAAAATATTCAGATACTTTCCTTTTGCTATCAGAGGGTTTAGTGTTGACACTGTCTAGCTTAGGTGGACACAGAGCACATTCACAGCTGAGAGTACATTTTTAAAAAGGACACACTGCATCTTAACAATAGCAGCAGAGAGTTTATTGGGAAGTCCTCTTTAATAGGACTTCTTATTGGTCCTCAAATCAGCCAAATGGAAAGACAAAAGTTTTGTTGATCAACTTTTATAAAGCCTCCTTAACCTTAGCTGTGTTTTACAAAAAGTATTACAATGTAGTCATACATAATGGATCACATTACACACCTTCAGAGAGCAATAAATTTCAAGGATAACATGGACACCTGGATGAATTAAAAGTCTGGGTAGAAAACCACAGAGACTCTCACAAATCACATTGGTTTCTCCAGTTGGTACACACCAACTCAAACATCCTGATCATTTTGGCTTTTCTTTTGTTTCTTTTCTTTAACAAACATATTTATGCTATGATCATTTCTATCTACATTTGATGATTGACTTTCTTTGTTGGAAAGTCAGCCATCTGAAAAAAAGTGAATATACCTAAAGACTAAAAACATCAACATATTCTGTGCTTGGTATATACATGTGCTAACTGGTAATCTGTCCATTTTGAACAAGACCAGAAATGCTGTCCTTACCAGGGCTCACCGCCGGCCTGATTCATTCATTTGCCTCTGTGTCCATGAATGCAAATCACTTGGACCTTACAGACAAGCACGTGACCTTTTTTTAGACAATTTTAGTTCAGCTGAACAACCCCATTCAACAATGTGTCAGAGAAGGAGAACAAAAAAGAACTGAAAAGAAAAGAAGTGATTTCTAACCAGATTATCAATGCCACTTTTTTTTTCTTTGCTATCCACAAAAGAAATAATCTGACCTGGGAAAACAGTAGAACTCTTTTCACAGTATTTCAATTAAAAGTTTTGTTTTTCTTCTGCTTGTGATAAGATCCATCATGTTCTTTATGTTTGGTGCCACTGTCTGACTGGAGTAATATCGTCAATGCCAGCATGCACAGTTACAAATATCTGGACTGCACACATATATTCACCGACAGTCCTGGCAGACCTTAGTTGGCAGGTACAAGTGACAGAATTTGCTGCCTGGGAGGTATGAACTAGGCCTTAACCTGAAATTTAAGAGCTGTGAAAGCCAACACGAGCAGGAGATGCAGTTCCTTTTATATATGTATCATATATGGATATCACAATATAGATATCACGAGTTTATACTGTTTTTTTCCCACAGTGAGTGTTTAATGATGAAGATTGGACTAATAACTAATGCTGAGTGGAGAACATCCTGTTGCCAGGCCACGTGAACCTATTCCTTTTGTAAACAACTGAAGGCCTGGACTCGTGTGGTAGAAGAGTTTGGGAAGCAACATGCTGTTCTTCTTACAGACATCAAAATGCATCATATTATGACATCTTGTTTTTAGTCCAACTCCACCCCAAGACCCAAAAAGGTGACTTTAAGTCAAGCTTTTTTGTATAGCACATTTCAGCAGCAAGGCAGTTCAAAGTGCTTTACATTGTAAAAACATCAATAAAGTATACATCAAAATCTTCAGAATCATCGAGCAAATATCAATGCATCAAAATCATGAGGATCATCAAGCGAATATCATCAGGCAAATATAATTTGAAAATATTGATCAACCTTCCACCTACTACCAATCAAAGGCAGCTTTAAACAGGTGGGTTTTTATCCTTGATTGAAAGGAACTCAATGTGTCAGCCATTTTGCAGTTATCTGGAAGTCTGTTCCAGATCAGTGGAGCATACAAACTGAATGCTGCTTCTCCATGTTTGGATCTGGTTCTAGGGATGCAGAGTAGACTAGAACCAGAAGATCTGAGTGGTCTGGAAGGTTGATACATTGACAAAAGGTCTTTAGTGTATTTTGGTGCTAGGCCATTCAGTAATTTATAAATTAACAGTAGTATTTTAAAATCTATTCTCTGAGCTACAGGGAGCCAGTATAAAGACTTTAGAACTGGGGTGATGTGCTCTATTTTCCTGGTCTTAGTGAGAACATGAGCAGCAGCATTCTGGATGAGAAGCAGCTGTCTGATTGACTTTTTAGGCAGACCTATGAAGACACTGTTGCAGTAATCAATGCAACTAAAGATGGATGGATGAGTTTCTTTAGATCTTGTTGAGACATTAGTCCTTTAATCCTGGAAATGTTCTTGATAGAAGGCTGACTTTGTAACTGTCTTTATGAGTCTCTGAAGTTTCAGGTCTGAGTTCATCACTACACCCAGATTTAGAGCCTGATCACTAGTTCGTAGTTGTAATAACTGAAGCTGCGTGCTGATTCTAGATCGCTCCTCTTTAGGTCCAGGGATAATAAGATAATAGATAAATATAGATAATAGATAAGATAATACTTTAAGGTAATTGACCTGCCAAAAGATGAATAGTTAGTCTTTATCTGATAGTTGCAGTTCACCAAAGTTGTGTTGGAAAGTCTGAGACAAGTAACTCTGTCTTTCACTGAAATTTCAAAAAGTCTGTGTCTGACTATTGTTGCAGTGCTCATTTTTGAAATGAGATAACAATGTTACGAAACAAAAGTAGAGAGCTAGAAGTGTCGTCAACACTCAACTTGTCTGCTCTGATGTTGAGCAGAGTTATTGAAAGTTGTTGAAATTCAGGTTTTTGCCCTAAGACACTTGGGCTTGGATGAAGGCATTAAATTTAAACTGTGCCATCTTTGTGCTCCTCTCTACATCTGCCTCTGCCATGGCTTATTTCTCATAAAGTCCCAATGCATACTAAAGCAAAAATGTCAAAAATAATTATTCAATACATTGCTTTGTTTAAAGAGAAAACCCAAAGCATTCTGACAACATGACAAATATTCAGCACACATTGAAACAAGGAGTGTCGATGTTGACAGTCTCTCACAAATAAGCAATCTAAGTAATAATTTCTATCAAGCAGAACCAGATCAAGAGCCTTTTGTCATTTTCTCTCACCCCAACTCTAATGCAGTTACAGCACCCTCCACACATCCCAGATGAAGATGGATAAAAAGCCTCAAAATGAATTCATCTTTCATAACAAAATACTGACAAACATTTTTAAAAAGTTGGACCTTTAATTTGAGTACATTTATTCAGTTGGAGAAAAAAATTCCACTTTGAGAAACGTATTTTTACTCAAAACGATGTGAATCACAATTATCGGCAAAGCTGTTTTTAGAACTTTATGCAATCCACTTTTGCCAGATGGACAGTAATAACTGCTCTCCTCCAACAATGTAAGGTTGGAACATCAAGATAGCAAGTCTTTTGACAGCTCACATTTGCAATTTCTTTTTACATCATTCTGAGACCAAGTTTCTCTCTTATGTTCCCTTCTCTTCAGTGCAACCTAGTAGGTTTTTGTTTTAGGATTTAAGGCTGGGGATTAATATTTCCACATAAAAACTGTGAATTAACAGATTTTCCACCATGCTTTGGCAGCAGGTGCTTCTCCACAGGTTTGTATTTTGTTTTACACCTGACCCATGTGGAGTGCTTCTTACTGAAAAGCTCAATCTTATTCTTATTAAACTCCCAGAAGCATTTGGCGAACTCTACACATTTAGGATTTTAATGTCAGGATTAAAAAAAGGCTTTTTTTCCTTCCCTGTATCTAAGCCTCTCAAAGAACTGGTTAGCATGGACAGTTAACGCGAGAAAAAAAGACATGCACCTTTTTTTGTCACCGTCTGAAGTTAAATCACACCAAACTTATCTTGTTTTAGGTCACTTAGAATTACCTAAAATATTTAAATTTGTTAAATGCCACAGTTATGCGGGAAATATAATGTCAGATATTTATTTATTTATTGTTCTTCAAACTCAAAATATTACATACAGAATAATTACTGTCTCTTTAAACCGTGATGGAAAACTCACGATTATGTCATGGCTTTGGGAACTCCTGATAAGTTAACTGATACTTTTGAGTAAAATGGAGGCACACCTGTGGATGTATTTTAAGGCCACACCTCAAACACACTGCATTCTTGTTTGACACTGTGGGAAACTCAAAAGAAATCAGCCAAAATATTAGGAAGAGAATTGTGGAGCTGCACAAGTCTGGTTCATCCTTGGGAACAATGTCCAGATGCTTGAAGGTGCCATGTTCATCTTACATGCAAGTGTAGACATGACTAATGTCCAACCATCAGGCCTCTCAGAAATGAGATGTGGATGGATGTGTTTTGGTCAGAAATGTGCAGACTGACCCCAGAAGAAAAGCCAAAGACCTTGTAAATATGCTGGCTGAAGCTGGTAAGACAGTATCATCTTCCACAGTGAATTATGTCCTGTACCAACATGAGCTGAAAGGCCACTTAGCAAGGAGGAAGCTATTACTCCAATATAAGCATAAACAAAGGCAGACTGTGGTTTTCAAATGCACACAGGGACAAAGATCTTCATTTTGGAGACATATCCTGTGGTTGGACTTTACTAAAGTAGACGTTTTTGGACATAATGAACATCATTCCATTTGGAGGAAAGAATGGGATGCTTGTAAGCCTCAGAACACCATCCCAACTGTGAAGTATGGGGGTGGCAGCATCATGTTGTAGGACTGTTTTGTCCTTTGTTGTCCTCAAAGTGGCTTGAGGACAACAAAGTCAATGTTTTAGTGTGGCCATCACAAAGGCCTGTTCTTAATCCTATAAAGAATTTGTGGGGAGATCTGAAAAGATATGTACAAACAAGGTGGCCTACAAACCTAACCCAGATACACCACTTCTGTGTTATAGGCACTGTATGTATCTAAACAACAGATTGTGCAAAGAACTGTCACAGTGTGAGCCATCTCTGAGATGCAACACTAGCTATGTTGGTCCTTTTTATGTTTAACCATTATCACACCAGAACTGATGTTTTACACTTCGTTTACATAAATATCTTACCTGGGATCCCAATTATGTGTGGAGGGTCAAATATGTATTTCAGACCATGATTTATTTTCACAAATAACTAAAGCAGGAAGTCATTCTAACTCTTTCAAAAAAAAAAAAAAAATCCTAAACTTTTGATTAGGATAATATATTCCTTCTTTTACATGCTGCAAGAAATGCATTTTCTAGTAGAAGTTTCTCATTTCCTCTATTCATTGTTACATAACAATGACATAGGATGTCCCTTTTGTTCTAAAATAAAACTCAGTTTGCCATAATGGCAATGTTCTGTAATGCTCAGGCCACACAAACTAAAAGCGTGACACACTGTTAAATTAAATGGGCCATGTCCTGGAGCTTTTGTCATAAACCGACTGTGTTCTCATTTGCATCAACAGTTAATCTGACAGTGTATCAACTCGCTGCCATTTAATGTTCTAAACAACCCAAATGGTTAAACAGAAATTCCCAATGTCTCAGCATTAAGACGCATTGGCAATATTTGTACAATGCAATACAATTTATAAAATTTTTTTCTCTTTTAGTACGACCAAGTAAAAGTGGCCTGATGAGGATAAAAGACATGAAATACATGTCCAAGAATACGGGCAAAATGTTTGACATCTTTCTACTTTCTGAATTAAAAAAAAAAAAAAAAAAAAAAAAAAAAAAAAACTTAATCTAAGGATAAATTAAAAACAAAAAAGTTATTGATTATAATGAAACAGTGTAACATTCTTAACCAATAGAAAATAAAATTCCTGAAATTCTTTTGATTTATGCAGCCTTCTTCTTTGCCTGTCTTCAGTCATCCACCCCCAATACCCATGAGCTGTGCTGTTCTTGTTTATTCACACAGACACCTATACAAGTGTGACATTGTTTTTTTCTTCAGTTATTCAACCTCTTTTTAATACTGACTCAGTGCACATTTTAATATTTCTTTCCCCACTCAGTGATATTCTGTCACTCCATCTCTTTTTCCAGTCCATTCATTTCCACTCCAACCAACCACCATGGCTGTCATGCTTCGCAGCCATCTTTGAAATGCAATGCTGATTTCTTCAAACCCCCCTTGCTCTGAAACTGAGCCTTGAGTGAATGCAGCCCAATCAGCGTCTACCATCCGAACCACTTGTGCACACTCCAAAAATGCTGCCATTTCCATCATCAGCCTGAATCATAGTCAGGAAATGTCGTCTAGTTTCCTCCTCAATCACACTCTTTTTGTCTTTTAATTTTTCTTTTTTGCCTTTGGTTTAGATTTTTTTTAAGCGTACATGCATCTGTGGTTGACAGAAAAAGCAAAAAAGATGCATTAAGCAAGAGACAAAAAGCAAAGTCTCTCTGCACCAACTCTTGTTCAGTGGTGGATAGCACACTCCTGTGTATGTGTACAGATACACACATAGAAGACACACTGAAAGCATATTATTCACAGGTGCAGTATCTTTTACAGAGAGAAGCATTTGCAAATCAGGCATGATTGAGATCTAAACCTGATGTTCGTCCTGTTTTATAAGTTATTGTTTGGAAGCACCTGAGTTTATATATATATATTCCAACAGGCATTAGAAGACAAAATAGGTCAGAGAGGCATAAGATATACGAAAATGAGTAAATCCTTTAAATTCATTTTGTTAACTCAAAGATTTTCATAACTGCCCATGCACCTGAACCAGTAAAAATTATAGGACTCATTTCATTTTAAGAAAAGCGTATTTAAGTCATCCGAGATGGAGTTGTACATTCAAGAGAAGTTACTAACATAGCTTGTATTTTTACATTTTAGATTTTAAAAGAGAAAATATTAGCTTTTTATGGTAACTAGTTGATACTAAGCTGAACTTGCTTAAATTTAAAGAAATTGGTATACACGTTGTTATAAGCATTCTGGAGAAAAACCATTTTGTTCACACTTCCTACACAAAAAACAAGGAATACTGTTTTGCTAGTTAGCTATTTAAAATGTTTTGCAAAAGCATTCATACCCCTTTAAATTTTCCATGTTTTCCATGTTTTATATTACATCCAGAAATGTTGATGTATTTTATTAAGATGTGATAGAAAAGGATATGACAGACCTACACAAAGTAGTTCATTTTTGTGAAGTGGAAGGGAACTGACAATCATTGTGAGTATATATGTATTCAGCCCTTTTTATTCTGGCACCCCCATTCCAGTCTACCAGGAAATCAACTCAAAACACATAGTAAGCTACAAAGCAATGATACAGATCAAAGCATATCCATGAGTTAGAATGGTTTCAGTCAAAGTCCAAACCTAAATCAAATTGGGAATCTGTGTTAAGACTTAAAATTAATAGCCAAAGGTTCATTTCCTTTTTCAACAACTGTACAGTTGTTTTTGTGAATCAGGAGGATACAAAAACTCAGAATTGACCATGCTAAAACAAACAAAAAGTGTGTTTGTAAAGTAAACATCTGCACCACCTCACATCTGGGTCATTAAATCACAGTAGATAGGGACAATAATTGTACACAACGGCTAACACAAAGAAAAAAGAAGCTAGAGCATAAAAGATGATCTACACCAACATCTGAAAATAATTTCCTTTAGAAGAGGGAAGGAATCCCAGCATGTCAAGAAAACAGAACCTGAGAGAAGCATCTGGTCTTTAGGTGATCCATCTAGTGTTCAGTGAAGTCTCATAGGAATAGTCTCAAAAGGAAAGGCCAGTTGTACAGATAATACTTTACATTATGTATTAAAAGTTAAACATGCACCTTTAGAAGCTTCCCACATGAGCTTTACAGTTTGATGGAGCACTTTAATAGGTAATTATTGCAATTTAAGGTATTCCATTATCCACAAATATGTTCTTAGTATTGGGAAATTTTTTGCATCTCGATTACTTCTAATGCTTTACACAGGGACATTCAATACTGAAAAGTATTATCAGTTTTATCTCTCCCTGATAAATTTCACCTTGAGTTTAGTTGCAAATTAAAACATGCTTCTTTCTTCTCACATCTACCAATAGAACATATAGTTCCACTGATCTCTGAAATTATTTCATCTTCATGTATTTTTATTTTCCTGGATGACAATAGAAGACACACTTAATGAGAAGACTTCTGATTGTTTTTATGGGCATGCTGTTAGGACAAAGACTTCAAACTCTTACTGGATGAAGGATTACTGTCCTGGTGAAAACATCCTTACATCAGTGCTGAAACACAGAAATATCAAACAGACACACAAACACATGCCAAAGCATGTGTTTGCCAAAGCATGTGTCTGTTTGTTAGCCTTCTTTCTAAGGTCATTTCTGTAGCTGGTTTCAGATGGTATGTGGTTTTAGTACATGTGGATATATGCATATTCAGTACATGTGGATATATAAATATTTCTTGCATGTGGTTGTTCAGTCATGCAGTATGTTAGCATTAGAAAAAGTAAAATGTTATCTTTTTCATATTCTTATTTAAGCTGTACAAAAAAAAAAGCTACAAATATTGTCTTTGGGTCATTTTGAAGTCATATTGCATTGAAATCACAATCACAGAGTCAATTACACACCACAAAGATCTGAAAATGCTTTAGTTCTATCAAAGATTTATCAGTAGCAGACAAAGCATGACAAGACATGTGGTCTTCTCCAGCAGAATGCACTGCCTATACACCCCCTGGTAGTTTTGGTTGAATAATTAACTATTTTTCTGTTAATTTTTACATGTTGTGGTGTATAAAAAAAACAAAAAAAACCAAACAAATAATGTCCTGAAATATTAGTAAAACTCTAAACAGTCAGCCTCAGTCTTGGTCTTGTTTACATCCAGTCTTGGTCTTGGAACGCCTGGTCTTGATCTTGGAGGGTGCAGTCTTGGTCTTGAAAGAATCAGCCTTGACTCCATGCCTGCTGAGTAATATTTTGAAGGACAATGGACCTCCACCTAAATGGTTCAGCATTTGTGGAATTTTATGTGGAATGCAACTCCAAATTATCCATTCATCCATTGTCTAAACCTTTTTATCCTTGCAGGGTCACAGGGGAGCTGGTGCCTATCTCCAGCAGTCATTGGGCGAGAATTGGAGTACACCTTAGACAGACTGCCAGTCCATCACAGACTCCAAATTATTTGCGGAAATTTCACCTCTTTGCTGAAGTTTTCTAAAATATTCAATAAAAAGGGAAGCTTGGGAACTTGGAATACCCAGTCGCAATAGCAGTCAATCCAGGAGCTGCTTTAATTTTCCTTGGTGCTGATTGCATGTTCCTCCAAGAGCAGACAAAAAGACATAAGATTCTGCAGTAGTTCTAAGATGGTTTTCACTGTGCATAATAATGCCTATTAAAGTATATTTGGTATTTGAACTATTAAAACACACACTTAAGTCTTTTAGAGGGGGTTGAAGTATTTGAGGATTTTAGCTATTCAGCTGTGGTCCCTAACCCCGAATACCAGGGGTCCACTGTAATGCTAGCATTACTTGAGTACAATTTTTTTGGCTGCTCTGCCCACCTTTTCCCACTTAAATGAGTGAAGAACAGACACATTTAAGCAAATAAACACACACAGAGACACATAGGCAAACATTTCATAGCAGGTTAGACACTTCTCGTATGTACACAAGCTTCTTTTTCTACTGTTCTTTTCCTTTGTCTGAACCATTTGCAGGGGTTGAAGGGGTGTAGGGGGGGTAATGTTAAGCATACAGTACATCTTGTCACTGGAAATAGTTTTCGCTGTTCAAACAAACAAAGAGTATATAACCTACTGTTGGCACTGGAATAAGAACTTTTAAATTCAAAGTCTAAATCCAATGTATGTATGTATGAGGCACATTTTAAAAATAGCAAGTTTGCCTAAAGTGCTGTACAAAAATAAGAAATAAAGATAAAACCAAGACACAAAACATTAAAACCCTCATAGAACAGACACACTGAAAAGTGCATGCACACTCATACTGGGCCAAACATTTTTAAACAAAGGATGTTTTTAAAAACAAGACTTAAGAAAGGAAGCAAAAAATATAATGAAAAACAACAACAACAACAATAATAATAAGTAATTTTTCAATGACTACTTTTTACTTCTACTTCAGAAAAAAAATAATAAAGGAGATGATCATAAAACCTTTTTTACTGTACATACAACCTGAGTATAAAATCAAATTGGAATACATTATTTTCAGAACTAATGCTGATTATACAAACCTGTATTTAGAATTCATCTTCATTTTAAGGAAATGCAGTCTTTTCCTTTTTTTTTACTTTAGGCATTCTTCTTAGCATAAAATAAATGTAACCCTGCACTGCAAAAAGTACTTATTTTTGCCTTTTGCTTACACAAAAAAGAAATTATTAATTAATGTGGGATTCAACTGAGAATCTAAAAGGTGGAGAAGGGTAAACTTCGACTCATCCAGACAGCTTTAAGGAAGTTGCTCCTAAAGGCAAGAAGCAGTCGATGGAATATGAATTCTATTCTTTTCATAAAGTTCTTGAAAAAAATTGCAAAGTGAGCTGTGAAACTGCAACAAATGACTCCCAACAGACTTGTGTGAACCCTAACACTTGTGTGATGTGTCCTGTCAAATGATTTTTTTTGTTTGTTTGTTTTTTTGTTTTTTGTGAAAACCTGCATCAGACATTCATGATTTATAATCAGTGTAAATCTGTGTTTTATTACAGTCGTTAAGTAGTAAAGTAAAGGAAACATAAATCAAGCCATTTGCTTTATGTTTTAATTTCTAAGTATTTTTGAAAATAAAATGAATAAACTTTCATGGTGTTTCCTCTTTAGTTCTCTCATCTCCCCCTTGACCTACATACCTCTATTGCATCCTCCATCTCACCTCTTTTACCCCCCTTCTTACTGATTCCTTTCCTTTTCTCTTTTGTCAGCTTTTGTGATCTGTTGCTCCTTAGGGTGATGTTTTAGAGCAGATTGATGTTTTCAAACCTAACCTCGGTCAGCAAGGACCTGCTTTCCCCCACCTTTTTTCCATTTGACCCTCCTCAGAGTACAGTACTTCCTCGTCAACACTACTTTCCGCTCTGTTACCCCACCTTTCCTTTCTCATTCCTTTTCTCCTGTGCGACATCTGTTCCTCACTTGTCTTTGCAGACACCATCCATCTCCTGCTCCCTTTTGTCCCTGCATTCTTTTTTGCTCGGTTCCTCTGTCCATCCAAATTTTTTCACCCACCTCTTCCTCTGCAAAGACAGATTGATAGTTTGCCTGTCTTAAAGAGAAACCTACAAAGACTCGGTCCCTCCCTTGACATCACTAAACAAAGACTCTTGTCTTCTTTCTCACTTTCTGTTTTCATTTCTTTTCTCTCTTCCTCACACCCATTGAACTTTGCTTCCTCTGGGCACACTAAACAACAACTCTTTCCTTCTCATTTCCTTCTGTTAAGACGCTCACAATTCCTCCTCTTTTTATCCACTTTACTCTCTCCAAAGATTTGTGATCATGTTAAACAACATAATTAGAGGAATGGTAAAGCGTCTTTACAAAGGTTAATGTGTTAAAAAAATAATCACTTCAACAGGATCTGTCATTTAAAATAGTTACCAACACAGCCTCTGTACTGTGGTGTGGTTAAAAACTTGAACGGAAAGCACTGAAGATGATTGTTTTTTTGATTAAAAAGAATATATTTCTTGAATAACTGCATTACTATGTACATACCCTGCTTTATCAACAACAAAAAACATATACTCTTTAACTTTTATATATTTGACAATAATATAAGTGATATTGCCAGTAAAAATACACTTTAAAAAGTACTTTTTGGAGGAGCTTATATACATACATATATATATATATATATATATATATATATATATATATATATATATATATATATATATATATATATATATAAATAATGCAAAGAAGCTCCTCCAAAAAGTACTTTTTAAAGTGTATTTTTACTGGCAATATCACTTATATTATTGTCAAATATATAAAAGTTAAAGAGTATATGTTTTTTTGTTGTTGATAAAGCAGGGTATATATATATATATATATATATATATATATATATATATATATATATATATATATATATATATATATATATATATATATATATATACGTGTGTGTGTGTATGTGTGTTCATGTGATCAGTCACAGGAAGAAAGAATAAACTAAGATGAACCAAGTGAGCAAAGTGAGTGGTTCAGCCTCTGGCCTGAGAGTGTTGTATAAATCGGTCCCACTAACTTGTCTTTTAAGAACAGCAGCTCATAAACTCCACTGAAAGACTGTTTACAGTAAAGTAGTTACTTCCATCTCAGAGCTTTTCAGTGCCGAACAAATTAGGTTTTATTGGACTAACAAGCAAGGTGAGTAAATAGTCTGAGGAAAAGGAAAAAGCAGATCAATGTGACAGATTGTTAGGATAGTGAAGTGAAAACAGCAAAGAACACTGGATTAGGGAAAGGGCTTGGCAGTATGGATGTATACAAGGAGCTTTCCGATTGCTTTATATGGTTTAGTCTTAGCTGAACCCAGTCGCTCTTTCTCTAGCTCTTCTGTTTAAAAACACAAGACAACATTATGTCATTGAAGCAAATTTTGAGAGAAATATACATTGTGGAAAAGAGGGAAGTGACAGCTGACAGAAAAAAAAAAAAAAATAGGGATGCAACTGATTCCACATGTTGAGAGGAGACAAAGTGATAGAGAGAAAAGGGAGGAACACATGGAAGAAGTGAGCAAGATAAGACCATGGGGGTTGTAGCTGGGTCAAGGCAGTCCTCTGTCCCTGTAGGCTTAAATGACTCACCAGAAGAGCAAGTTCAAGGTTAGTTTGACTTGTTTATGGAGAAAGGACTTTATAAGTCTAACTAAAAATTCAACAACTATCATATAAATTGACTTTGAAAAGCAAAGTTTTTAAGAAGATTTTTTTTCTCATTTTATTCGGAAGTCTTTGGACGTGCTGTCTGTTATATAGACATGCCTGACTGTTCCTATGTCTTATATTTTCCTTGACATTCAAACCCAAGTAGTAGTTACATCATACATCATTTTATTTAACATCAAGTTGCCTTCAGAGAAAATATGAGCTATGGTTGACATAAGAGCCTCTGCACTGATAATGCCTCTGATATAAAAATGAAATAGTTTATGAGACAGAACTTTTTCATATTTTGTCATGTTGCAACCACAAATTTCAGTGTATTTTATTGGGACTATACACTTAATAAATCTGGCTTGTATGCAAGAGTGGCAAAGAAAGCCAATGTTAACAGTAAGTATCTTATTACTTCATTTACTTTTTTTGTTTTTTTGCCACAAACCATACCATGACTAATAGGGATTGATTAAAGCATCTCACACTTAAGATTTTCATTTATAAAAATACTGAACAACTATGCATCATGTTCCTTTCACTTCAGAACTATGCATTTTTGTGTTGGCCTGTCACATGAAACACCATAAAAGTACACTGAAGTATGTGTTTGTAATGTGACAAAGTATGACAGTGTGTGTTTCCATTGCTTCCAGGTTCATCTGTGGTCTTAGTCAAAGGTGTTTGCAATGACCCAAACTTTGTGTTTTCCAAGTAAGTTCCTTAGTTTTTACTTTTTCAGTGATCAACAAAAATACCTATTGAGTGAAGTGGTCTTAAAAAATACTTTGAGGAAAAAAAAATAAAATAAAACATGTTCACTTCATTTTTGTTATGACACAAACTCGCCACCTAATTATTTCATTGGAGGCACATCCTACAATAAACCTGGCTTACATCATTCCTCAAATGAGCTGAAAAACATTGTAATCAGACTAATTAGCTGATTAGACTGATTGCTATAACAGAAGGGGAAATGTGCCTGAAATTATATTTATGTCTTCACAATGATTACATCCAAAGAAAATCACACAGCCATTGCTACTTTAAAACAGAATAGTTTCATATGCAAGAATATTACTTCTATGAAAATTTCAGCTGAAAGAACAAGTTATTCAGAACATTAGGAATGTCAAGGTGAAAGGTTGCCTTGTTTTTAAGAATTACTCTGGATGTCAAAATGAGTCCAGAAGTCACTAAGATGGTAACCTTCTGAAGACAGGGTGATTGTATATGTCCTCCACTTATTAAAACGGACAGGTTTTGAAGTCCATTCATTTAATTTTAGTAAATGATATACATGCAAACCTTATCACTTGCATCCTGTTATAATGTTGACAAATTTATTGGACAATTAAAAGGTTTTGCTTTTAAAACAAGACACAGAAAAACTTTAGTTTCAATAGGGTAGATTACTGAAAGAATGTCCTTACTGGTCTCTAAAAACCTGTTAGCTGCTGCTCATCCAAAATGCTGCTTCCAGAGTCCAAACCAACAGCAGGAAAAGGGTTCATAGCACCCCAGCTCTCTCTGTTTGTCAAAGAATAGATTTTAAAATTCTGCTATTGGTCTATTATGCACTAATAATTTTAACCCATTTTCTTGGGTTAAAATACATTTCTGAGTTGGTTGTCAAGTATAAACCACGTAGATCTCTTAGGTCTTCAAAGACCTGTTTACTCAATATTTCCGAGAGCAGAACTAAACATGTTGAGGCAGCATTTAGTTGCTAGGCACCTCAGCTCTGGAACAAACTTAATGAAAAATATAAGATGTGCAGAAACTGTTGGTTCCTTTAAATCCTGATTTAAAAACATTTTTGTTTACTGGAGTTTTGAACCAAACAATAATAATAATAATAATAATCTCTTTGAAACATTTGTTTATTTTATAAATTTAATATCTGTATTGTAGCATCTTTTTTTTCCCTTTATATAATGCTTGTATGCTTATGCTTTTATTTAATTTTTTTCCTTCAAAGTCCTGCAAAGCACTTTGGATTTCCTTGAGTATGAATGGTGCTTTATAAATAAATTTGCCTTGGCTGATGTGCTTCTGCTCTGTTTCTTGTTATTGCAGACAATAATATTAAAAGTGCAATATATTGTTCTTGTCTAAATAATAAATTCCCTTCTGAATATTCAGAGAACATTATTTGGATAAATTTAAATGAGTTTAGCCCTAAAATATGAAAGTTCAAAGAAATTCACATCAATTCACTGAAGATAGTTATGTTCATAACATTAAGTGCTCTTCAGTTCCTAGATGAATGAATTGCTAAACTTTGCAAGGATTGTGCCGGCTGTCAGACAGAATCGGTACATGGCTGATGGATATTGAATGCCTCCAAGTTGTTTTTCATCATAAAATAATACCTAGAAGTGTGTGAGGGCCTCTGTTGAACAGTTTGAAGGTGTTCAGTTTTGCATTTACTAGGAATTTATTGTTGGGTATCGAGTCATGAAATAGCCTCGGCAGTGCAGCTGCTGTACCCATCTGCTTTGCTGAGCCTCCTTGACACAGGCGCACACACACACACACACACACACACACACACACACACACACACACACACACACACACACACAGAGAGAGAGAGAGAGAAACAGAGGCAGGAATTAAATTCAAGTATATTATACAAATTCAAATCATTGCTGTCAGTGATATCAGCATTTAGGATGTTTACTGAGAGCAAATTTATTTCATGGTTTCTATATCTTTGGTGTTGCAAACCTAAACAAATAGCACAAGAAATAGAAAGGAAAAGATGAAACATGTGTTTGAGCTTGCAAAAATCCACAAGGAAAAACTGAAACAGGAGTGCTCAAACAGTGCTTTCTCCATTTTTAATTTTATTTAAATTGATTCCCAAAGATTTCATGGTTTCTCCCTTTTTTACACATGCTCAAACTCTCAGCGAAGTCGCATTAAATTTGGTCCCTGTCACGGTTTTAAAAAATTAATGTCATTGTTTATTGGTTCGATTTCTGCTTTCTGTATTTTTTATTTTTTTTGCAATTTCTCTATTGTTATACCGTTTTTATTTACACATTTTGTTCTTTAGTTTGTATTCTTCTCTTGCTATACTCCCCACATGACTGGTCTTAGTTATTCATTGAAACGTGGCCCTTTGTCACTCCTTGCCTTCTTTAATATAATTGCAGCTGACTTGTGTTAAGGGCTCCTCATGGCAAGCATTACCCTGAGTGCTATATGCATATTATGTTTTTGATATGCTGCTTTATTCTTTATATATATATATATATATATATATATATATATATATATATATATATATATATATATATATATATATATATATATATATATTTTTTTTTTTTTTTTTTTTTTTTTTTTTTCCCCAGGTCCCGAACGTTTGTCTGCATTTTGTTCCTACACCGTATACAAGCATCAACAGCTTGGTAAGTTTTACAATAGTACTGTGCATAAACAAATGAAAATTTGAGAAAAAATGTTTACTGCCGAGTTGTCATTTTAACTCTCCGTTAACATGATTAAACTCATACTATAGTACTTGTGCACTACATGTATTTTACTGGGATTTATAAGTTAGATCAACACAAAGTAGAGCATAATTCTGAATTTGAAGAAAACCTACATATAGTACTTGAACATTCTTACACACATAAAAAAGTGTGGCATGCGTTCATATTCAGCCTCCCTGAATCAATAAATGTACACATTTTTTTCTTCTTCATGATGCATTTTTAGACTGATGTGACTTATACTCCAGAGCAATGTATAGTCCAGAAAATATAGTAAATACATACAGAAGAAAAGTAAAGGATATTTAAATGATTCTATAGTCAGCCACAGCAAAACTACTATCCTCCCTCTATTTTAACTGAGATTAAGGAACGTCCAAGAGAAACTGATTGGTCAACAGGAGTGACATTCGAAGATTGGGGTGAGCAGGACCAGACAATTTAACAACTCTCGATCAAGATGATGGATAGTTTATGATTCTGTCCTTGTTTACCCACATAACTGTTTACACACTTGACTTAATCAGTAATTAAAGCATTTGATAACATTAATGAGATTTCCCACAGTTCAACCTGGCTGCATTTCTTTAAATTAATATTACACTTCAGTTATGAAAATATTATCAATACATATAAACCTCTGAGGAAGGAAGGGAGGAAAGCAATCAATGTAGCTTTTCTTAAATAAAGGCATACCTCTACACGTTGATATAAGTTTTTTCTTCAGGGTTCCTTTTTAATCTTTTACTACGCCCTTTACCCTCTGTCATTGTAATTATCTTTTTTTCCCTTCTATGTTTCTCACACGATTTATATTGATCCACCAAGCAACCTCTTTCTCTTGAACTTTCTCTGTCCTGATCCAGTCTCAATACTGCCAGCATGATGATAGCTCTGTTTCTAACATGATTGGAGGGCAGTCCAGGGGGACAGAGCCAGTGAATGGCTGAGTGGGTGTGCAAGTAGGGACTTGACATGTATTCTGCTGTAATTAGACATGCCCTACATTCTCTGCATTTGAAAAATGACAAGTGCTCTGCCTATGAACGCCTCTTGTTCTGCCTGCTATCCCTGTCTGCATACATATTTTAGCTTCCAGAATTAGCTACCTGCCTTTATGCTTCTTCCTTTGTAAAAGAGTCTTACAACTCTTTTTGGCCATGGATTTCCTTATCAAGAGCAAGCTATGTTTTAATTACTAGATGAGTAAAGTAGGTCCAAATTATTTCCACTTATGTAGAATCAATTTTCTCTAAATTCATTTCAGATCAATCCAGTTAATTCCAGTTCCATCCAATCTGATATCCAATCAGTCAAATTGAGATCCAGTCCAGGGAGGCCAAATTCAATACAATAAAATAATGTACATTAATTCAAGCCTTTTAAATGTTTTTATTGATTTATTTAATATCAATTAGTAAAAAGTTATTCATCTTAGGAGGCCCAAATTGCTGCATCTGCTTGTTGACATTACAGCAATTTCCCATCCTGAAAAAGCATGTATTGGAAAAGAACCACTCACTGTCAAGTTATTTAAACTCTGCTTCCCCCACCGAATGGGATAGAAATTTACACAGAGCTGTCATTATCATCATTATTTCATGATACCAGCAATACATACCAAACAAACTGTTACACATTATGTTTTAAATGAGACAATAAGCAACAAATCATTTAATTTAAACAAAAACAACAAACACTAACAGTTGTTCTAAACCAAGCAAGGCATGGCAATAGTTCCTGATCAGAATTTCTTAGACCACACCCTACCAAGCAGTTTGCACTGTGTCCGCTTTTCCCATTGTACCATCCCAGCAGCATCAATGTCCAGAAAAATATTAGATATTAAGTTTGCGTCCTTACCTAGTACCTCTCTGGTACTTCTAAATGTCTCTCAACTTTGCACATATTTACATCTTTGGTTGTTAAATGTAAGATTCTGTTAACACTTTAGTTTTATCCATCATCTTTCCAGTCCATTTTTAGGCATTATTTTAGAAGTCAAATTTTTATCTCAAATGCAATTTATCAACTCAGAAATGTTTATTTTTCTGTAAAGACTTTCAACTATGCTGAAAAACCAGAAAAATGATGAAGAACACATGTTCTGCTGTACAAAAGGCAGTCATGTGAATAGATTGTGATTGGTAAGAAACATATTCTTGAAGGATGTAATGTCTAACACACATTCTAACACAACAGTCTCCATAAGTAGATTATTTGGATCACAAATATCTACTAGTCTGACCTTCCCAACTGCAAATCATAGATTTAGGAATTAATTTTAATTTCATGTATTTATGCAGATTTGTAGTTGCTAAGAAAAGCTCTGTCCTTGTAAATTGGGGACACAGACTGGGTCAGAGGTTTTCACTATTGGGCAAACTGTCCCATCGTTTCTTCTTGCTGCTTTAATCTAGGATTCTCAAGTGTCATATTTAATGTCTGTGGCTGTCTTCCCTTTTAATGCCTTGGAGACGTTGGTGCCAGTGGGTGTTACAGTCAACACTTGGACTTCTGATTCTGCATTTTCTATCCTTCAGCTAGTCTTTGAAATGTTTTCTTTGCACTCACGTTGACCGCTGATATTAAGCAAATAGACTGATGGGATCCAAAAAGGCAGGCACTCATGAGGCATGCTGATAGCAGACCCTAGTCTGGCACCCTTGAAGTTACTGTACTTCGACTTGTGCAATAAGAAACCCTGCCACCATCTATTCTGAGGATGAGAGGAGATGACTGCAAGGTCACAATGAAGGCAAAATAATATCTTCAAATTGTGACTTTTCTTGTGAATAAGAGCAAAGTAAATAATCCATTTCTTACTTTGAAATAAATGTCCTAAAAAAAAAAGAACTTTTATGTATAATATTTCCCCCTGGTGATATCAACAAAGTGTAATCTATTTTAATGATTAAGACCCTCATACTCATCAAACACTGATTAGAATGGAATGAAAAATAACCTCAGGGGTTCACAGCAAAACATCATTATTTGATGAATTGGGAATGAGAAGGTGTTAATGTAGCTCGTAGATAGTTTGATTTTCAGCTGTGAAGAAATTAACACTGGCCAGGCTCAGACAATTATAGCAGTTCATGTAGAGACTCAAATTAGGTTGAGCTTCTTAAACCAAAAGATTTTTTTATTGGAAAATGTCAATTGAGGCACTTGATGTTCCCACCACATTTTCGGTTTCGAGTGTGATGCTGCAGTTCTCAGGGTCTTTGGCAAATATGTTGCCTGTTTCTGCTTTTCTGACCTAAGTGTTTCACCTCCTGAGCTGTCATTTTGACCTACTCCTTCCCTCTGCAATTGCACCTTATAAGCCAATTAGTGCTGGGGGATTATGTTTTACTTGCCATTGTTTCTTCTGCCCTAATGCCATGGGAGTATTTGCCCTATTAATTTGTTGATTGCATTTTTTTCATGTTTTATTTTCTTGTTTATTTTACCTTGCTAGCTACTGCAAACTGTCCTGTGTATCTGTACTCTGAGTAAACTCATCTCACTATCTATCAATGTAATCATTTCCATCCAAGTATCACTCTTGTCCTTTGTCCATGACACCATTATTCATCTAGCTTGCATTTAAATGGTGGCTTTAACACTCCAGAATTGCCTTTAAAAAGCATCTGAACTGCTGATCTCCAGGAAAACCAGACTGACATCACCAATCCTGTGGTATCACTCCAGCCCATAGGTGTGATATGTACTGCACACAGACTCTACTACTACAAAATTTACACCTGCTACCCAATTGCAGTGGTGGGATGTAACAAAGTACAAGTATTTCATTGCTGTACTTAAGTACATTTTTCATGTATCTGTACTTTACTTAAGTAGATTTAATTGTGGGTACTTTTGACTTTTACTCCATTACATTTTACATTAAGTATCTCTACTTTCAACTTCACTACATTTCTATAATGTGTCATGTTACACATTACATTCACACCACATCAGGGGTCGCTTTAACCTAATATTTTCCATCTTTGACGGTGATGGAAAAATCTGACAGCCATCCATCATTTTGACAGATTATACACACACACACACACACTTGGTGCAGATTCGCAGACAGTTTCAGCTTTACGCACAGAGAACATTGCAGAGGTGACTAAATCAATCAATATAAAAAAAACTTCCCATCAGTGTATCATCTCTGATCTGAACGTTGTCAGAGCTGATGGCAGCCATTGAAGTGTTATGGACAAGAGGCTTTGGAGCACGTCTAGCACAGTTGACACTGCTGTGGGATTATTCTCCCACTGAGAATGAAATTTGATTATGAGAGGATTTTTTTTTTGACACCATTGGTTAAAATGCAATAGTCAAAATAAAAGTCTAGCACGACCTCTTTGCTACATTTTGTTTTTTATTTTTGTTTTATTTGTTTGTTTATTAGTTTGAAAGTAAATGGTGCCAGGAAATTAAACTATTGTTCACTATTGAGGGCCCATTACAAGGTTGAATAAACAGTAATTTTTAACTGTGGAGTTGATGAAAAACTGAAGTTGAAATGTCAGTGGAAATGATGAGTGTCTGCTATTCCTTTGTCAGGTGTGTCTAAGGTCCCTTTTTTCGGGAAGACAACTTTTCTTGAATGTGTTTACTGTACTTTGGTTCGAACTGGTTCAACAATTTAATCTTCAAAAAGAAATTTGCTTGCCAATGTGGCCAGTACACGACTCTATGCAGAATGGTAAACAAGGGGAATTACTGTACTGTGTCTCGTATTAGATGATGTGGGACTTATCAATATTAAAAATATGTCTAAAAGATATGGTTTAGGTCGACAGGACTTTTATAAATTTCTTCAGCTCGGTCACTTTTACGTAAAAGACTTTAAGAAAAATCTTCCTTTAGAGCAGGGGTCCACAACCCCCAGTTCAAATCTGGATCCTGAAAGGGTTTTGTCTGGACCATAAAGCATTTTTCAATTTACCATTTAGTTGTATTTAGACATTTTATTCCTGCCGGCAGCGGCGTCTGACTTTCGAACAGGTGCAACTGGGAGGTTACTGAAATAACAGTAACTGAGTAAATGTAACTAGTTACTACCCACCTCTGGGTAAAAGAATACAGAGCTGTGTTATGATACGCTACATGGTAAACAGGACAATGAAAGGATGCTGACGAATAATAAGGCATCTGGTGTAGAATCATTTCTTCAATTAACTTTTGTACACAGACCTAGAGTCCCTTTTCCTTAACTGGGGCATCAGTGGAAAATCTTGCAATCTGGGAAAAAGACACTGACCTATTTACATACATTTTTCCTTCATTTTTTTTTTTTTCATAGGTGTCCATCTGGATTCATTCCTTTCTTCCTTCTTTTCCCCACTCACTCTCTCACTTGTCCACAAGTGTTTCATTCTCTCTGCCCTGCTGTTTTAGTTTATTGCCGTCTTTGTTGTTGGTCCATTTTTGTTTTATTTCTAAATAGTGTCAGTATTGAATAAAGTAAACCATATGTTTTTCTCTGCTTTTTTCGATCACTTTAACAGGTGGTTTCCAGGCTTTCTTGAAACAGGGAGAATTTAATATAGAGTGTCTTAATCGGCACTAAAAAGAGGCAAACACTGTGCATGAGATGTTCATATGAATATACTGATGTGTGTTATACAGTAACTTTTTATTTGTGTTTGAATGGGCCTTGCATCTTCTTAAGTCTGTTCTGTTATTATTTTGTTAGTGTAATAATAAAATAATGTCTTTATGAAGCTCTTTCACTTATAAGCTTAGACTTTTTGCAAAGCAATGTCTCCCATTTAAACCCTGCTTTTTAAATCTGAAGTCATTAAAAAAAAAAAAAAATAAATAAATTATATATATATATATATATATATATATATATATATATATATATATATATATATATATATATATATATATATGGAAATGTAAAACTTCACATTAAAATATTTAATTATGGAGACTTTCAAAAGCATTTATACCCATTAAGGTAAATGGGTATAAATGTCAGCTGCATAGTGCTGCAGTTGGTAGCACTGTTGGTCCTGGGTTTGAATCCCAGCCTGTGGTCTTTCTGCTTGTGTGTGTATACTTGTTTGGCCTCTGTGTTGCCCTGCAATGGACTGGTGTTTTGCCATGTACCCTGCCTCTTGCCCATTGAAATCTTAACAAAAATGATATATCTAATTTTACACTATCATCATCAAGCAACAACTGGAGAAGAGTTTCAAACGTGCATTTCTGCCTGAAGTTGAAAGCAGCACTCCAGGTGACCTACTTTTGTTGTTACAGCACTTTAAAAATGCCATGTGATACGATGATGCCAGTGTAATCACAGACTCCACATTAAGTGATAACAGTTATGTACAACTTTGTATTGGTCTAAGTGTTGTGTCAGACAGTAAGTGAAAGGGAAAAAAAAAAAAATCTATTGTATTTATTTTCCTGACAAATAAAAGGTGATGAGTTGCATTCTTAAGATGAAATTTGCAATATTTGAATCACCGTTCTCTGCAATTACAGATTTAAGTCTTTTGGGGAATTTCTTTACCAGTTTTACACATCCAGAGACAAATTTCTGCCCATTTTTCTTTAAAAACTAGCTCAAACACAGATGGGATGGAGTGTATCTGTGAACAGCAATGTAAAGTTTCTATAGAATTTTTTTTTTTTTTATTTAGGTCTGGACTTTGGGCAATTTTAAATAAGCAATAATCTAACCAATTCAATAGCTCTGTGTTTATGGTCATAGTTATAGGCAAAGCTGCACCTCAGGCTCACGTCTTTTGCAGATTTGCTTTTAAGAATGCTCTGTATTTAGCTCCATCCATCTTTCTGTCAGCTCTGACCAGCTTTTCTATACCTACAGGTATATCACCAAAACACAATGCTGCTGCCATTGCCATATTTCCTGGTAAGAATGATGCACTAAAGGTAAGGTATTTCATCTTTTTCAATAATTTAATCTTGGTCTTATCTAAGCAGAGCATGTTCTTTCACATTTTGGCTGTGTCCTCTACATTGTTTGAGGGAACCTATAAAGGGAATTTTTTTTTTAATAATGGCTCTGTTCTTGCCATGAAGGCCAGATTTTTGGAGCGTATGATTAGTTGTTCTATACTCACAGATGGATTCTGATCATTAATGATGTGATGTTTTAAATCACTTTCTCACACTGGATCGTATTTGGTGGTATCAGACAAATCGGCTCTGAATACAAATGTGGTATAACACTTTTTTCATATTTTATTTGTAACAAAATTTGAAAACTATATGTCCTTTTGCGTCCACTTAACAGTTATGCACTACTTCACTGTCATCCTTTACATAAAATTCCAACAATGCACATTAAAGTTTGTGGCTCTAATGAGACAAAGTGTAAAAAAGTTGAAGTGGTGTGAATATGTAAGGCACTCTATGGGATGTATTACAAAAAAAAAAAACAAAAAACAAAAACAGCAGTCTCATGTTTTCTGCTTGTTTCCATCGCTCTCTGCGAGAATTATTGTTTATATGCTTGTTAGTGTTCTGGTTTCTCTGTTGCAGCTGATTTCTTCAGCTCTGATGTTGTGCTTCATTGCAGCAGAATGATCTCAAACTGCTTGTTTTGCTGCTTCTGTGGCTCAGCATGAATATGTTTTGGCATGTCCAGATTGCAGTGAGATTGCAGTGTCAGTCGAAACATATCACCGAGATCAAAGTTTAGAAGTTCGACCTCCCTGCCCGCATTTTGCTGAAACACAAATTTACACTAGGGAGCAAAAAAAAGATTGAGATGTGTTGCCACATTCAACATTGTGCCACACCATTTTATTATCTTTTTTTCTCCCTCCATCACTCAAGTTATCCTTTCCATGCTCAGACCTTCTCTTAAGTTTAACTTCCCATCTGTCTGTCATTTACAGCTATCTTTGTCAGGCTTCTCCTCAAAAATAATTTTGCTACAAGTGTGTTTATACCTATTTTCTGTGAGTTTGTGTAATTGTATTTTACAAAAATATCATTATCTGGAAAATCTAAAATTAAAAAAAAAAAAAATTGTCAGGCTTAGGGTTTGTTTTTTTTTTTTTTTTTTTTTTTTTTTGGCTTGTCTCATTTCACGTTCTTATATCTTACTTGTAACTCTCAATATTTTTCTGTCCACTTTTCTCAAGTTGGCGTCAACCATAAATTGTCTTCACTTTTTAAATCAGCAAGACCTTTTTATCCCCACAAGTGTCATGTTGATGCATTTACATCTGTTATACAACCCTTATTTCTTACTCTTACAGTTCTTTGCAGAAGGCAGACGTTAGTCTTACATAAGAACTAGAATTCAGTGTATGGAACTGAATGTACTAGTTCTTCTTCAAGCTAAAGATTCTGAACAATTGATGAATTTAGCAAAATTATATCTAAAAGTTTTGACTTCTGACAAAAAAAAACTTTACAAGTTCTTTACCTTAATGTTAAACCTTTACTGTGAAAGATCATGTTATGTGAGGTTATGTGTCTTGCCTGAAGAAACAGCTAATGTGGGTGGTTGGATTTGAAGGAATCAATGTAGCAGCCATGTTATACAGTGCAATATGCTCACTTCAGACCTAAATATCAAAAGTGCACATTCTCTGTTAGTAAACTAGGAAGATATTTGTGCCCAATGAACCTTTATCTGGTCTAAGAATGGAAGGAACAAAATCTGACTCTTCTCTTCCTTGTTTGTGTGGGTGAATAACAGCAACTTAACTACTAAAACAATTCTGGAAATTTTTATCACTCTAAGAAATAGATTCTATCATGAGGAAAGAACATTATATGGACATATCTAATTAACATCTTAAAACATCAGTCACAAAGTTCAAGCTTGGTCACCAATGGTTTTTCTAAATGAATGCCCAATGCATACATACATATTAGTTATAAAGTATCTCAAAGGCAACAAAACCAATGTTCACTGAAGCCCTTGTTTCAGTCTCATAAAAAAAAAAAAAGTAAATACAACAGAATGGAAAAAGTGTGTGTGAGCAAGGCACCCTACAAACAATAGCCTGGCGTGACTCATTTACACTTAGTTCTGTCAGGGGGAATTGGCCAAAATTTTCACAAAATAAGCCTGTCGAGGAATACCCAAAAAATGTCTCCCAAGTCATATTGTATGAAGGGGTCTCCTACCCTCGAGCTCTACTGCCCTGCAGGTTTTAGATGCGTCCCTGCTCCAACACAGCTGAATCAAATGACTGAATTACCTCTTTAGCATCCTATCAAGTTTGGCAAAGGCCTGGTAATGAGCCATTCATTTGATTTCATTCAGTTCAGATGTATTTGAGCAGGGTCACATCTAAAACATGCAGGACAGTAGATCTCAAGGACTAGATTCGGAGACCCCTGTGGCCTCATGTATAAAAAAAAGTGAGCAGCTTTCGTTCTTAAAGTTTGCAGTAAAGAGAAATTCTAAAATTTCTGGTGCACATTTTTTGTGCATATGCAACATTTATACATGCGGCCCCTGGTCTAGATTTTGTTTCTTGTTTTGCTGAGATTTCCTCTTTTGTTGTTGGAATTTGCCATTTTTCTTTGTGATTATTGTTTATCTTAGTTGAAGAGGCTTTAACCTGGTAAATATTTGTGTTTCCTTCCCATTTGTTCATTTCACCTGGTACTAATTTGTCAGTCTTCATTTTGTGATTAACTTAATCTGAATATATTTTCCTCAGCTTCTTTTCCCATTGTCCGATCTTGTCTTTATTGCTTTGTTCATGTTCAACTGCCGGTTACTCGTTAACATTTTGCTACATTTTCAATCTGGATTTCCTGTATGCAGTTGGCTCCATTTTCACCAATTTACATATAAAAACTACCTTTACTCTTCAATCTGAAGCCAGTAATTTGTGAAAGACATTTTATTCAATATTATCCATTACTCATTCTAACATTAAAAAAAAAAAAACAACCCCCCAAAACATCCAAATCATGTGCAACTAGTGTTTTCATCTCTGAAAGACATTAGAAAACTATGCTACCATGTTATTTCTGAAATGTACTATGTGTACAATTTTAAAATGGCATTTTTTTTTTTTTTTTATTTTTATCCTTCTTTTAACACCCATTTTTTCAACCTGAGATATCAAACATGTCATTGTTCATGGCGTCTTTAGTAAATGCAGAACACAGGGTGTCTTTTCATGTCAGGGATGTAGGAGACTCAGACTTGCATTTAGGTGTCAGGGGGTTTAGAGCTAAATTTTTTGTCATGTGACACCTGTTCCCTTCAACTCCAGTCCCACTAATTAGGAATACATTTTTTGTTTTTCTTTTTTGTTTATTGGAACATACTTGCTTTTGGGGCATTTCAACATTTCCAGCTCTGAAGGCAAATGGGTTGTCATCTTTCAAATACCCTGAGGCAAATTCACCAAAGTATTTGTAGGTTCTTGATGTGAGCAAACCTGAGTTGGTGCATGCTTCTGAAACTAAACACAAAGCGAGATCAGTTCCTAAAATGGCTTTAGCAAATACACAGTGTCTAAATATGTGTATGTCTTTTTATTCAGTGTATGTAGACTTCTGGTTTCAATTGTATGGTTTTTTTTCTAGGTCAACAAAGACAAAAGTTCACCTCTTTCTTACCTTCTCTGTACTTCTCCACTGGAACTCTAAAAGCAGAAATCATATCTGTTGTGAAATATAATAATAATTAAAAAATAAAAAGATATTCCCTACATCTTTGAACACTTATTGCATCTGCTATGTTTGTGACTGAACAGAAGACAACTGTGACCTGATGCACAAATAGTTATAAATTGTTTTAATACGCTGGACTGAGAAATATTTTTAAATCTTCATGTATTTACTGCAACCTGCTTCATGAATCCAGTGCAGCAATAAAGCATAGTTGCAAAAGATGCAGCAGATCACACTGCTGTTTTAATTCCTCAGTTTTACCAAGATTATTATTACAGCTACATTTTTCAAATGTGTCCATTTCAGAACTCCATAATAACATTTTGCATCAATTATTTTTGCAGTTAAAAAAAATGTGTGATGCAAATTAACCCAGTGCTTGAAGATCAGTGAGTTATTCACCAAAAAGAGGAAATAAGGGCGATCTACTGCTGCAAATGAATTAGCATGGACATATAAAGGTTGTGTATGGGGGAAAATACACGATGATGCAATGGTTGCATTTGTAAACATGACTGTTCATAATAAGGGGGCATGCCAACTGATAAGAAGGGGAAGGAAGGGTGTGTTATTTCATTAAAAATTATAAACACAGTAATAAGGGGAGTGAAAAAGAAGAAACAACTTGAAAGAAATGAGGTGAGAACGAAATGCTGAAAGACATGTCCAAAGACTTCGAGTTTCTTTTTCCCCTTAGTAAACTACTCCCTAAGTCATCCGCAGCATAAATCAGACTGGGTTATTTTGCCAACAATGCACTTACTACTCAATTCATAAACAATGCTTTTATGGCTTTTCACCAGCTCAGTTTACTGTGCTGGGGAACCTGATTGAATAAAATGCATAGCAGGAGGGACCTTATGTTGGAGAGCAGATTAGGGGTAAAAAGAGATGAAGTTCAAAAGAAGGGACGAGAAAGCAAAGAGAAAAAAGAAAGTAAAACACACAATAAGAAGATCCATTGTTAGGGCGATTGTAGATTCAGTAGTAGATGGAAAATGATGACTGGACTTACACATAAGTAACATGTTCAGTACCTTTGCAAGCAGATGGTTAGGACAAATTATGATTAAGGTTTTTTTTTTTTGTTTTTTTAATTTCTTTTTGGCAAGGGGATAAAGTCCTATGAAATCAAATCTTGCACCTCAAAATACTATGATTGTTATTACCTTTGGTAGTCTTAAAATGTTTTAGTGTGTTTTAATTTTCACATTTTTAACCCATATCATAATGATTTCTGTTTTCCACCCTTGGCAGACAGCCATATTGCCCATATCAAAACTGTTCTTACTGTGGTTTTGTCTTAAAAATGTACCATTTCTCCCTCTCAACTCAACACCACAATGTAACAATCTTGAACCATGTCCAACATGCACTAAGCCTCTAAACTAATAACCTGCATTCCCGTCAGGCATGTAGACTCACCCTTCAAAATTCTTTCCACAAGTGACTCAGCAATACTAAGAGTGCCTTAAAAATGTTTTTATGCAGATGACAAAACTCACACTGATAAGTGGCCCAGGCCTAAGGAAAGTTGTCTTCAGTAGACCTTGTTTAGATTCAAGACTATTAGGTTCTGATTACCAAGGACAGCCTGAGCTCAGTCACACCTTGAAGGGAAAGTTCAGAATTTTTGATGTGAAGTTCTGTTAAGACTAATAGGCAGTTAGCATCTTACCTGCAGTAGATAAGTCAGTTGGCATCATATTTTGGTTCAAATCCAGATTGGTTGGTCCCAGAGGCCCAAGCTAATAGATTGTCTGGGAGTGGTACAGACTTTTTCTGTGCTGAGAGTGGAACATGTAAAGCATTTGCACTTATTGTATCCATTATTCTGTTCAGGTAGGTAGCTTTTTTCATTTTGTTTGATCAAATCAGAAAATAGGTTTTGTCATTTACAACTTTTGGATCTTAGTACACTGCAGGCTTGTTAGTAACACTTTACTACTTCAGGGACTGCTAAAGAAATACCTTTAAATAGCTCTGGTTTTATTGAGAACTGCAGTTTCAAGAATTCAATCAAAACCACAGTGTCAGGATGTCAAAACAATATTGACTACAAGAATGGCAAAAACAAGTAGTCATACATCTAAACATGTAATAATAATTATGAAAAAAAAAAAAACTATGACAAAGAAATATGAAGCTGAAATAATTTACTGCATATGCTTTTGAAAGCCCCCAGTCCAGAGGGATGTTGAGATCTCATCTCAGTTTCACAAGATGAATGACGTATCTGGTATGTTGTTTTTTTCTTTCTTTTGGAAACATGACATAATCCATTCAGTCAGATGTAATAGAGTGAATGCAAATATTACAACCTACCTTTGAAATGTGACCCAAGTGACTAGACCTAAATGCACCCTCAAGTCAACAAGTTCAAATAACAAAAGTATTTTTGAATAAAACTTGAAATGTCCTCAGTTTGTTAGAGAGGTTAACAGTGTTAAATGCATGCTCTCATGATCAATGAATTCATTCAGCAAATTTTGAGCCACTTTGCTAAACAACGTGTACGTTATTTTAAGTCTGACCTATGGGAACTCTTATGTGAATGATAAATTGATTCCTTTTTTGTCTGTTTTCCACTAAGTGAAATAAAAAATAAAAATAAAAAAAAACCAAACAAAAAAAACCTTCTATGGTTTGTCCTATATCTGTTTAATATTGTTGAATTTTCATTATCTTTTTTTATTTGTAGCTAGAGGTTTACTAATACATCCTGCTTCAGGTGACACAATGCACAATATTTGGTTGCTGAAAATAAGAAAAGATTTTAACAAATTTTTGGAAAACTCCTGTTTTGTTTTCACAATCTGAGTAAAGGTTTCACAAATCACAAACTGAGTTTTAAACAATCTAATCAGACAAGATATTCAAGTCCATGCATGGCTAGTCCTGTTATTATGGTATTTATGCTTCTCTCATTCTAAAGTGGTCCTAAAGTTTTTCAAATCAAATGATGGTTTTATAAATCTCAAACTGTGTTTCAAATAATCTCTATTCATTGTAAAATGATTATCTTCAGGTTTGATCAGTTTAAGCTGTTTTAGAGTTTGAGCCAAATATTCAAATGCAGTCCCAACTTATTAAGAAACTGGGAAATAACCCTTTAATTTCAGGCTGAAAAGAAGCTCTGATGCATTTGTTAAGGTCAGCAATGGAAACAGCAGTCCCTCTGTGTTCTCACAGAGAAATTCCGGATGTCTTGTCCGTCACCCCGTCATATTTTTTTCTTATCATTACCAAACTCTCCCAAATAGAATAGAAATATTCCTTCTTGTCCCAAAGTAGGGAAATTAATTTGTCACAGCAGCAAGTTCAGATAAGTCTGAGTATGCATATTCACACAAGAGTAAAAAATATAAACTTTAGAAGTAGTGATGACTTTTAAATACTCAAACCAAGTGTTTTCATCCAGCCCAATAAAGCCTTTTTAAGTCAAATCAATCAACACAACTGGACAAAAATTCAAGAACTTCTTTCTTTTATACTTGAAAGTGGGAGTCATTGCGCCCAGCAAACATTCACCAGTGAGACCCATATAGGTGTAACCTGGTAAAATCCAGCACCTTGTTCTACACTTTTCTTCGTACAGAAGGTCTGAACTCTTGGCTAGAGAAACGATTGCTTTCTGGAGGCGTGGACTCTGTTGAGGTTTTAAATTTTACCCAATCGCTAACATTTGCCCGTGACATATGTAATGCGCCAGTTTGACACTATGAGGTTTACTGAAAATTCCCTGCTTTGTAAACAACTATCCGCCACCGTGAAGAGAGAAGTGCAGAGTTGAACGAGGTGCTTGTTAATATTAATTCAGTATTTGGAAGTGTGGCCAACACGGACTATATGGCTTTGTTCATTTCCTCCGCTGCCATTGCTAAAACTATAAGCAGACTACAATTCTAAAACAGCACAGAAAATCAACATCATTGTTCACAACTTCTCCTTCTGTTCGCTGATTGGCCTGGTTGAAATTCTACCGAAGAAATCCAAGTCAATGGAAGAAAGCCCAGACTGTAGGAAGGCAATGGCCAGGCTAATATGGGTGTGAAATGGGCTAAAGCATTACCCTTGTGTGGGATTGCCCACAAATTGCATAAAAGAACCTTGAGCTACTGTCTGTATAGGTTTAATTCAAGAAAACGGATAAAAAAAGTGGGACCGATATGGGTCCGAGATGCGTTGCACTTCTTGAACTGATTTTCCTGCTTATCATTTGAGAGCAATCTAAGACTTACTGTACATTGTGTGCCCCACTGTTTATGCTGATATGAACTATATTTCATCATCCAAAATTGATCTCATACAAGAAGCTAAATGTGAGCACAGGCCTGTGTAGTACTCATTCAGAATGAGAAAAAGCCACATCATACACATATTGACTGATTATACATAGACTGTGTAACAGTTAGTTACCATAACTAGTTATAGTGAAAGGTACTTAAAGTGCTTATATTTATTATGCCACAAAAAACAGTAAATCTGTAGTATTTTGCAAGACAGACTGCAAGTATTTCAGCACTTAAATATAAAATAATGCCTGCATTCACTGCAAATAAAGTCATGTTTTGTTCAACTTAAATTACCTTACAGTTTCTTAATTGTTGGTTCTCTTATTTTCTTGTGTTACCTAATTATTAAACCAAGACTGAATCACAGGATAATCAAAATATTAAAAAAGCTAGCATGAGATACCAGCCTTAAAGCTAAATTTGGGGAAAATTTACATCACATGTTAAACTTAACATCCAAAAGAAGAATCTAGCCATCACTAGCTGCAAAAATCATCATTCTGGAATGGACACATACCCAGTGGAGGAGGAAAACTAGAAGTGATCAAGGGATTTTTAGGTGGGAAACAAAGTTAAAAAAGCTTTCAGGCATGACCTGGGAGTCTCATAAACATATCTCAAATACCAGGCACACAATGACATGACATATTTATTTGTTTCCAGGGGTACTTCCTGTGTAAGTTCACAGATTTAAGCAGTTCCATACATAACAACTTCATTGCCTGTCAGAAAAAAGCAAGAGGTGAATAACTGCTGCAGAAGAGAAAATGTCTTAACCAGAAACAGATTTTCCATAAAATCTTGTTTTCACCTTGGCCCTACAGCCCCGGTCGTATCCCTGACTTCTACAGGGAAATTACTTCTCTCTTTATTCCACACGCACATTCTCACTGTAAAACCAGAAGTGTGCATGGTTGCAGTGCACAGAAATGGTGGGAAACATGTGGCTTTTAACCCCTAGGTTAGGGTCACGGTTAGGCCATCAGAGACCTGAGAAAGAATGAACGTTGTGAAGATGATCAGAGCCGACAGGCCTCTTCCTCCTGAGACAGGAAATCAGACAGCCTCAAACTTCCACTGGCTGTCAGATGAGTATTATAAATTGGATTTAAAAATACAGAAAGATAAGAGGGCTTCACTGAAGCTATTAAGGTATCAGATTCCAAATTTAGCCTGTTTTTATTTAGATGTTATAGTCCTTTTTTCAAGACAATACATTACAATAGAGTGCTGCAAAAATCTGTCATCAAGGGGACTGTCATCAAGCAGTGGTGTCTCCAAAACACCACCACCAGCCCAAATTTCAATGGACTTTGCACACACACACCTGCATTTCACCCCAACATAGATGGTTGGGCATTGGGGTTGAGTTGGGGGGTGAATGTGTGTGACATTTTTTTTTGTTTCTGCACCTACTCAGTGGGGACTGCATTGGAGGAGGTTGGGGAAGGGCTGGGTGGGGGATTATGGTATCCTTATAGTGTCTCTCCCTGTGCCTATCTGGCCTTCAGGCTCCTGCTCCTGTGCTTTGCTGCTGACCTGCTGGGTTAGTGTGCTTGGAGTCTGTGGGCCCCTCCGGGAGCTGAGGCTACCTGCTCCTTCTCTTGGGTGCTTACAGCTGTGAAGTTTCTACTCCTCTCATCATTGCAACATCTTCACAATTGCAAGTGACAAACAAGCACACATACATCTACTTTACACACAAACACACAGATTCACAAATAATCCATTATTTAAAGCTCATGCAAACAGAGGTCATTTTATTTTACTTTACATTTGTATGGTGCTGCTATCTGCCAGTCTGGTTGCACTGACTTTGTGATTCAGGCTCAAAGCAAAGAGATTTGCCATGCACACACAATACTCAGAGGAAATCATTCAGTCGAAAGAAATTAAATATTGTTAATTTTACCTTGTAACATTGACAGTATTTCTGTGCAAACAGTTGATACCATCTAAATTAAAAGTCTATTGCAAGGTTAACAGACTGCACTGCTAACCATCTGATTTAAACTTCAGTTTGAAATGTTTCTCATTCATTTTGTTCTTACAAATTTGTATGTGAAAACAATATTGTAAAAAATTATGCTGCATAGTAGCCAACCTATTTTTTGGTTGATGCAGTGAACAGCTTTTTTTTCCCCCTTTCTTTTTGGAACTTTCCACACACCTCTCTGACTGTGCTGAAAGAGAGTACAGTTCCACCCGCTTTGGCTTATTCACTGTCATCATAGGATGCAGACAAAAATAGATAAACAACACAGGAGATCCAGCATGCATGTTGCAGCAACAGCAAGATGGAATAATGTAAAATGGCCAGAGGCACTCAGTGCTTGGCAGGATTCAATTGGTGCACACCCGGCGAGTTTACCTTGAAACATGCTTTCTGTTTGGTGTAAGATATTAAGTCTTTTTTAAGTCAAAGGGTTTAAGTCGAAATGAAGTCACAAGTCTTTGATTTGAGAGTCCAAGGCAAGTCCAAAGTCTTTTTCTGATATACTCAAGTCGGGTCTGAAATCATTAGGTCCAAGCAGTGAAAGTGCTGTGAAGGCCTATTGTATCTGTATTGTCTATTTCTCTTCCATGAAATGAATTGGCTTTTTGGAGGCCTAAATCTATACAAAAATTCACTTAATTTTGTACACGTCACTCCTGCATGGAATTTACGTATTTTGTAGGGTTTCACAAAAGCCACAACTTGAATAGCTCACCAGCGCACCTCAACAACTTTCAAAACACCCTCATGTATGTTGAAGGGGCCTCAAACTTTGACAACATGCCAAAAGTATAAAAATTATTATAACTATTATAAAGAAAGTCACAGAGGTGCAAAACCAGCTGTGACTGGTCCAAATCAAGTCGATAACAAAACTCAATGGTCAAATGCTGACATCACCCAAGCCTTGCTCCGTAACAACAGGAAGTGTTATGTTTGAAAGGTCCATATTTGACCCCCTGACTGAATAAAAAGTTAAACTGTGCCCAGTGACAGTAGACAAGTTGGTGTAACTTTGTTGCAGTGAAGTCTGTGGCCATATGTTCAGCTTTAATTTCCACAAAAATCATTTGATCGGCACCAAATTCTACATGGATATTAGTCCAAACTCTGAAAGATATTTATGCAAATATTTAGTGGGCATGGCTTAATTCATCCATAGCACCTCCTAAAAAATAACAACTAAAATGATCAGCTCTAAGTCATGATTTGACCGAAGATTATGAAATTCGGTACAATGTCTCAAAACCTACAAAAAGAGTCTGTTGGAGTCATGGTCCAAACCTCAAAGGAAGTCTGCCATTTTGGTCCAAACAAACAAAAAAAAAAAAAAAAAAAAAAAAAAAAAAAAAAAAAAAAAGAAATCAATTTTGTTCCTTTTCCACACACATCTGAACTAAATGCTCTTAGAGCTATGGATTTACAGACTTCAAAATGAAGCATTAAGGTCCTGAGGACTTCATTTAAGTTGTAGAAACATCTTAAAGATGATCAGTGGAAATAGCTTCATTTTGAGCTTCATGGCAAAGGCTGTGAATTCTTAGATAAATGTGATTTCTTGGTTTGCCATTTTTAATAAATTTGCAAAACACTAAAAAATTCCCACATAGTCATAAGACATGAATTTAATACAATGTGAAATAAGGCACATATCAAAAAGTGGAAAAACTGAAGCAACGAATGTTTTCCTGATGCACTGTGCTTTTTAATGGAACTGAATTACAATGCCCCTATTTATTATTATTTTATTTAATTATTTACATACCACTTTTGTAAGTAAGCACTGACTCATATAGCTTTCAAGGGTGATAAACTTCCAAAATTGCTTTCCTCTGTACAGACTTTATTTGCTCCAAAATATATGTTTGCTTTTACTTTTATCCTGTGACTGTGTCTTTGACCTCTAAGTCCATTAAGCTCTACTGTTGCAATGGCATTGATAAAGGATGGGTATCTGGCAAGAGGCTAAATAGACTTTGCTAATATACTTCTATCTGCTGTGGCAGACTGTAGGTAGTCTGCAGAACATATTAGTGATTTACTAGGCTATTTACAATGTTCCCACAGCCACCATTCCTCACACTGTAACTCAACACTGTGTACACGGGTCCAGACTCTTGCATATCTGAAGGCTTAATGAAAATTTGGGTTTCTTCCATCTAATCACATTATCATTTGTCTTCTGTAAAAAACAACAGTTACTTTAAGGGATCCTTTTATATAAAAAAGAGCCAGACATGCACAAGACTCCATTAAGCCTACTTACTCGATTTTCACAGATACACCTCCAATTTAAAGCCTTGTCTTTGATGTATCAGTGGATTTTATGAGTGTCAAGAAACTTAGAGTAAATGTTTATCAGACTAGAACCTAAAAGGGACCATCTGTGATTTAAACAAATTTCTGTCCATGGCAACAGCTACAAGATGTCCTTCTTTTTGTTGTATACTTAAAGTGCTTTGCAAAGTTTCCATGCTCCTTGAACATTATTACATTTTGTCACGTTACAACCACAGACTCTGTGCTAAGTTTGGACATTTACAGACTGAACCTTTTAAGCCATTTTTTAGCTTAAGCTTAGTTAGATTTTCTGCAGGGCATTTTTGACTTTTGTATATTCTAAAATGATTTTTTTCCATCATTTCTATAGAGCTCTATCCATTTAGCTTTCCTGTCCTTTGCTGAATGGTACTTTGTCCACAGAACAATGCTGCCACTACCATGTTCCAATATGGGAATGGTGTTTTCAGGGTGACATGCAATGTTAATTAAATGCAACGTGCAACACTTTGCATGTAAGCCAAAAGTGGAAATTTGGTGTTTTCATTTCACTAGAGCAACCACTTTTACATGTTTGTTTCTAGTACATTAATTTTGACAAACTGAAAAAAAATGTTATCTTTTGGGTTTCCTGATAAAAAAAATAAAAAAAAAAAAAAAAAAAAAAAAATCTCTCTTCTTGGCACCTTTTTATAACAGCTAGATTTTGGATTGACACCACCAATAGCTCGGTCAGATTCTTTCACCTGAACCGTAATCTGTGTAGGTACTCCACCCTAGTTATCACAGTTCTCTTTGTTGTTTCTTTAAAGGGGCAGTATTGTGTATTTTCCAGGCACATATTGCCATTTTATAGTACAATAAAGTAACCATGTTACCTTCAGTTGGCATAAAAATGTTGTATATAGCAAACATAACTTAAGAGATTTGACTTCTCAATTTGATGCCTTGAAATTGGCCTTTGTGTTTTTAAGAAGTTCCTGGTCTTTCCGACACACCACCTTCAGCATGTCATCACAACAATGTTTCTCTATTATGATATTTACCACCGTTTTTGGGAGCGATGTATTGAGAAGTAGTTCGTATGATAAGCTCAGCAAACTTGCAGTCCCACCAAGTGTTTGTTAATTGCTGCTGCCCCTAGTCTGGAGGAACTGAGTGGAGAAGATGCAGAGGAGGGGTGCTCTGTAAGGCTGAACCTCAGCTGGTGACTACAGTTCCAAGGAGGAACTGTTTGGAAATAGGCGGCGCTTTGTGAGTGCAATTGTTTAGGCAACTGGTAATCAAAGCAATATTCCAGGTATCTCTTTGAAAAGAGAATCACATAATAACATGATATAAAGCTCAAAAAAGTCGATTTTATACATTGCCCCCTTTAATAAATGCTCTCCTTTCCCAGACTGTCTGTTTGGTTGTCCAGTTGTGGTGCATTTTCCATTTTTAAGTTTATGATGGTGTTTGTCTACAAAAGTTGACAAACACCATCATAAACATCAGTAGCTAAATCTGATCTGATCTCAGATTTAGAGATTAAAACACACTGGGGGACCCCATTTACTAATATGATGAATATTACCTTAGAGATACCTTAGCCAAAGGAATAGCTGATTTAATTTAATCAGCTGGTAATTTGATAAATGTAAATTTAATAAAAACTTTTATATAAAAACTAAAGCTAAATTAAAAAAGGACCCAGTTATAGAAACTTGGACTTTGTTGTTACAACAGTTACAGAAACCTTTTTATCTCCAGATGTAACAAAGTAGACCCTAAAAATATTGCGACAATGTTCAAGAGAATATTATAAAAATTAGCGACTGCTATGCTGTCTCTTCTTCTTTATTCTCCTCCCTTTCTTTGTTTCTTACTTGCTGTCAATGCACTCAGCCACTTTAGTACCTTGATTAGTGTAATACCCATTCTTTACCAGATTGTTCTAAACTTGTTAATTACTCCTTGCTTACTCTTCCTACTGTAGTTCCCTCTCCAGTAACATCTTGGTTTCCAGAGCTCCAATCCTCACAACAACCTGTATACTGTCTCATAAAAAATAATTAATTAATTAATTAATTAATTAATTAATTAATAATAATAATAATAATAATAATAATAATAATAATAATAATAATAATCTAAAGTGATCATCACAAATACTGGTGCATTATAACACACAGAATATTTAGTTCCAGATCCATATTCGGTATTACCTTACCAACACCTTTCGTGCTGCATCAGCTATAGAAGACTTGATTTTAGAAGCAGAACATATTGTCATGCACATTATTTTTTTAAACCTACGCCTACACATGTGTTAACATGTCCACACCTTTAAAACACATATCTCTCAGATGAATGCATAAAGTGCATTGGCACAAAACAAGTGAAATAAGCACAGCACAACAAAAAAGTACAACAAACACTTTCCATGGATAGAAACGCCAAGGGGGGATGCTAATGCATGCTGAGTTCCACTGCCGGGCACACACAAACATTGTCAAAATAGCCTGAAGAGAAAAACCTCTCAATCTAGCTTCTAGGTGGATGGATATGCAGCATGCCGTGCAAAATGGTTTCTTTGATATGATTTGACAGAGTGGAACAAAGTGTGATATACACACAATTTAACTTCTCCAAACTTGAAAAAGTACTAAAACAACTAATTCATGAGTTCCCAAGGAAGGTCAGACAAGCTTGATTCTGTTTTTCATTGACACCCTATGGCGTTATCATGACAATAATCAACATATTTTTTTTTTATTAAATATGTTCTGTTTCAAGTACTTTCATCTTTACAGTGCATTACAAAGTATAAATGCCCCTTAAACTTTTTAACATTCTGTGTTATAATCATAAACTTTGAAATATTTCATTGGGATTTTATGTTATAGATCATCATAAGAAAGTAGTGCAAAATTGTGTGGGAGAAGGAAAATGGTACATGATTTTAGAACGTATTGATCCCCTCCTCCCCCAACTCGATTGTTTTTACTGCTAATACTACTGTAAGATTTTTCGGATATGTCTATGAGCTTTGCATATCTACAGTTCTCAATTCTTGTCAGATTCTCAGTTGGATTTAGGTCTAGGGTCTAATATTAGATATTCCATTATAACCGGATACATGTTTTGGGTCATTTTCGTTTTGGAACTCTAAAAATCAGCTTAAGTATTAAATCATTTGCGTCCTCCAACAGGTTTTCTCCCAGGATTTTCCTGTATTTAGCTCTATCCATCTTCCCATTTACCTGTGCTGCTGAAGAAAAATGCTTGCATGCCCAAAATAAGAGCTGTGTTCGGATTCTCAGCACAAAGTTATGGCTGTTCCCAGTGCGTATTTGACTCCGGCAGGGCTGTCCCTTGTCACTGATCCTGTTTTTGTTCACAGAGAGGATGTCAAATTGTAGCTGTGGAGAGGAGGGGGTTTGGTTTGGGAATCTCATGAGCTCATATTTGTTTTTTTAGCAGATGTCATGGGGTTCTCTTAGCTTCTTTTTGGCCAGTAAGCAGTAGAGTGGTTTGCAGCTGCAGTGTGCAGTTTGTAGTGTGAAGCGGCCAGAATGAGAGTCAGTTCCTCTAAGTCTGAGGACATGGTTCTAGACCAGAACAAGGTGGACTTACCCCTCTGGTTTGGGGGTCAGTCTATACTTCAAGGAGTCAGCAATATAGACAGGGTGAGGAGCTCCCTCATTTGGGGGGAGCTTGGAGTAGATATGTTGTTTCTCCACATTAAGCTGAAGGTGATCTGGCTGCCTTCTTGGCACTTCCCTTTTGAGGTTTTCCAGGCCTGTCCCACTGAGAGGAGACCAAGGAAGAGCCAGAACTTGCTGGAGGAACTGTATACCCAGCCTGGCCTGGGAATGCCTTGGGATTCCCCAGAGTGAGCTCGGGGTATTGCTGGTAAGAGGAATTTCTGGTAGAGCTGTTACGCTGATGATCTGATATCAGATAAACTGAAGACAATGGGTGGACTTTTTTTCGATTGTTATTGCTAAAAAAGTTTGAAAAAAACTTATTTAATTTCTTTTCACTTTGCAATTATGTACCAACTTAAGTTGATTAATCAAAAAAACCCTATAAATGTATGTAAATGTGTTAACTAATGAAAAAATGGGAGCATTTAATAGTTTTGCAAGACACTGTATATTGATAACGATAGAGTCCGTCATCATTAAAAGGAAGAAATATGCAGATGACCACTAATGATGGAAAACATTTAACAATGTTTTCAACAAAGTCACCAAAGCTGGTAGATCAAAACCCACTCTACCTCATCCGCATACACAGATGCATGTGTTTATCGCAGCATGCCACCAGAAGCACTCACACAGAGATATACAAACATAAACAGGTGCACAGTCAAGCATCCAGGTTGGACATACCAAGACAAACTCATTGGGGTTGAACACTCAACCATGTAAACACACGGTATTTTCACTGCAGGCATTCATACCAAACAGACATCTCATTCCCTGGTGCTGCTAAGAGCTGTGAAAACAACTCTGAGATCTGTATCAGGGCATTTTAATCAGAAACAGGTGCAGGCATGCTGCCTTTCTTGCCTGTTCTCTAAAGGAAAAACATTAACACACACACACTTACCCAAGTACATTTATATATACTAAATTTTTTCTGAGCCTTTATCTAGAAAATCTGTTGGGGGTATTTAAGGAAAATTAGATTATGTCTGAACCCTGACCCCAAATGTAAATGTGTATGGTTTCCATACAGGAAATTGTACAATAACCATTACATGGTCTTCAAGTCAAAGCAAGGCTAAGTGAGATGCAATGTTTCAAATTAGTTTCACTCTCTGTTTTTGTCAGCTTTGAGAGGGGCACTACCCAAAATGTCACAGTATATTTTCTTGAAAGCAAAATTTATCCTGGACTGCATAAACAGTTGCTGGATTCCGTGCTTCATACAAAGAGGCTCATATGTAAAAGAAAAGATTATTATTTATAATACATATAAAATGACATGAGGAATTGCTGTATATGTAAGGGGAAGTACTCAGTCATAAAGTCGGGTTCAGTTCTAAGCTGTGAGCAGAGAAGAAAGAAAAGAGTTACAGCAATTGGCCATCCCAGAGGAAAATGCTCACATCTGAAACAAACATATCCTTGGACCTGAGAGAGCCATGAAGTTAGCTGGAGGAAAGTAATTATAGTCTCAATTTTCATTTCCCTTCACTCTCCTTTCCCATCTCTTCCTTTATATTTTTGTCAAAGGAACACTTTATCTTTAAAGTCACTACAACATTTCTGGCACTGTATACAACTGTACTGTACTGCAAACACAAATAACAGTTATTTCTTTAACTGAAATCCTGGGCTTATGCTGTTGGGACTGAGGTTGGGTGATTTTAACCAAAAACCAGACTCAAAATGTGAGACCCAGCTTGTGGGGTTAATTCAGCTCAGTTTAGTGTATTTATGTATAATGCCAAATTACAACTGTTTTAATTTTGGGGCATTTTACAAAGAGGTGCAATACCTTAAAATGCAATTCACCCCAAATTAATATGAATTCAGTTCTGATTATTTTAATTTCAAACACTCTGATCTAATGTGGTCACATTCAAATCCAGTTGCATACAGTGTAGTTAAAAAATATCTGTAAACACAGCACAGTCACGATCAGTTAATTATATAATGTAAATCGGTAAAAAGATATCTAAAGTAGTGCAGTTGGTTGCATCGAGTCATAGACTTTGTCGTAATCCATCCTTCTGAGCAAGCATATAGCGACAGGGGAAAGAGATGACTCCTTTTACCCTCATGAAATCTCCAGCAGAACCAAGATCAGAATGAGCAGCCATCTACTGTGAGGGAACGGAGGTTGAGGGCACAGAAATGACAAAGAAAAAAAAAAAAAAAAAAAAAAAAAAAAAAAGCAGACAGGTCCAGGACTACATTTTATGTTTTGTGACAACTAAACATATCAATGACCAACCAGGCAACCGCAGTGATGTACTGGCGATGTAAGATATTATTTTCTGCCCCACCACTGAAATGGAGCATAAAAGACAATATTGGTTTTGATGCTCATAGGCGAGCTCAGCCATATGAAGCTATAAAAAGAGCTCTTTCGGGGATGAGGAAGGTAAAGTATACTTAGTCTATCTTCCCATCATCTATTGTCATCACAGTCTCAAAACCTCTAAACATCTTATTTTTTAATCTTATTTCCCCACACACTTTCATTCTTTAGATCTCTTAGTTATTCATCTCATAATGACCATTTAGAGTTTCTCTAAAATTTATTTTTTTTTGCCACTGCTTAACTCTTCTCCTTTCACATTGCTGCTCGTTTCTCTTTGCATTCATATTGCTGCTGCTGTTTTTGCATCCATCCACCACCTTCCATGTCTTCAACACTCAAAAATCCTTCAGCTTCATACCCGAAATCTCATACCAGTTCAAATCTAAATGCTAATGACTGCTAAAGTCCTTGACTCCCCCATTCACGATTCTTCCTCACTGCTGAATTTTGTATGATGAAGAAAAAGGAAGTAAGGGAGAGCAGAGTTTATTGTGGAAGGGTGAAAGGCTACTGACTGTCAATATGAGCATCTGGGGGAGTAGGAAATTGAGAATAAGAAAGTTGAAGAAATTTAAAAAAAAAAAATAAAAAATGCATACACATACACCTCTCTCTCCACACACACACACATATATATATATATATATATATATATATATATATATATATATATATACACATACATACATACATACATACATACATACATATATCAATCATAGTATTGTTCTGTTTTTGATAGCTATACTTTTTTTTTTTTTTCTGTATAGCCTCTTATCCATCTCTGGATCTTGTTTCATATTAGATGTCAAGTTCAAACTTCATGGTTATGTGACTGCAGATTAGATGGGCCCTCATTTTACTTAAGCCTGCAGATATTAGAATCATATTAAGGGTTAAAAGAAGACAGCTATGTAAGCAAGAAGGTGACTTAAGACATTTAAAGTTATTGAAGAGTGTCTGCATCTGGATACTCCAGCATCAAACATGCACACGTATTTAAGTGGGTGCTTGTGTGAATGAGCATATTCCTATGTGTGTGACTATATTTGTGTCAGCTATTGAGTGGAACACGCTTTAAGATGCTGACCTTCAAAAGCAGCTAAACGACAGGTAGGTGCAGAGCCTTTTGGTTTAATAATGAACCAGCTGACATTTGAAGATCAGATCCGTTTCTACATTACCATCAAGGCTGTAGAGTAACAGATCACATTCACATTTACAGGTGGGATTGCAGGTTCTTACTCTCATCAAGTGTTAGAGCTGGGGAGGACCTTGCCAGTGCACTACAGCTAAAAAGTGTCTACTGGCTGCTACATTTAGTACTGATGTATAGATTTAACCTTTTCAAAAGTAAAATATGTTTGTCTGTAGTTCTAACCATTGCTGTAGAATATAGAGCAATAAACATCATACATTAAGTCTCAAGATTATTAAAGCCAATGGAGTGTTAATATATAATCTAGCAAGTGATTGCTTTAGGATATTTCAGTCTACCGTTCTTGTACAAGTCTTATAAAGTGGATTGCAAAACTTTCTGATGCTCACAATGTGAGGTTTGCCTCTTAAAACAAATGATAAATGTTACCTGCAGTGGTGACTTACATAATATCTTTGTATCATTCACAGTAGTAATAGTAGACATGAACCAGTCAGAATTTCATAGACAATTTCCGATCTCCTGAAAATGTTGAGCTCCCAACACAGATTAGTCAATTCCAATTTTAATTTAAGAATTAGAATATTCAAAGTAATAAAAACATTACTTTCATTCTTTGTGCATTAATTATTTATTTTAAGACAAGAGATGTCACACTGCTTTGACAAAGCAGTCTATAAAGGTTGTTTGTTGGAAAATCGCAAAGATAAAAGAGAGCAACTTCGCTGTATGGCTTGTTTAGCCTTACTGCCACCTGCTCAGAGGGCTTCTCACTCTCCTGCAGTCTAAATGAAACAAAGAGATGTGAAAACATATTGTAGAAAACATGATTTATTTATGAGTAGCTTATTATTTCCCTTTTTCTTTGTCTGACTTAATTTTTAAAAGACCTCACTGATACTAAGAACAACTAGCTTTGAGTCTCCTTCACTTAGTAACAAAAACAAAACAGTGTGGTTCTACAAACAATCTAGTGGCACTTAGTATGGGGCATTCACTGATAGGAAAAACAATTTTTCAACATCCAACTAGCCAATCACTGATAAGCGGAGATTAAACTGATAATAGCCTTATTCCGGTCACCAACCAATTATTTGCACATTGAGATGCAGTACCTAATTTAATAGCTTGCTTTGATGACAAAGTTTTTTTTTATTTTTATTTTTTTTTTATTATTACAATCATACACTTTGTACATTTTTCATAATTAACATTGAATGAGAGATAGCAGATTACCACATTAGAATTCAAATTCCAATTTCCAGATTAATACAGACCTGCTGCTGAAGTCAGATTTGATAGAATTGAGTGAGACTGCTAACCCCATCTTTTCACACCACAAGAATGATTTTTGCTCTTCTTTTGCATTCTTTTTTTTAATATAGCTGAATTTGCCACATAGAGAAGATTGAAAAGAAAAGAGATTAATTTCACTTAATGTGATTCTGAGGAAATTTATAAAAATCCATCATCTCATTTTGTGTCCACTTTTATTCTTCAGTTGTACTTGGCTGTGTCAGAAACCAGATGGCAAAATAGGAGGTGCACCTTTTAAAACGTCTTCACGACAGCACATTTAAAAAAAAAAAAAAAAAAAAAAAAAAAAAAAAAAAAAAAAAAATCACACATATGCCAAAAACCCAAGCATTCTCATATTAATTCCTAAAACTATTTTCATATATTTCCATGTGTGCTGATATAGCTAAAACTATTATGTTGGTTCAAACGTGATGAAATGAAGCACATTTTGTAAATTGTCATTGAACATTTAAATTGGTTATACAGTTAATCCCAAAATTATTCATACCTCTGACAGATTTAGGTTTAAAGTCATCTTAATTTTACTAACATTTTTCATTTGACTGGAAGTAGTATTCATATTTTTAAGTGGCCCATCTAGGGTCGCACCTTGAAATTATAAATATATAAACTGTAGAGGGAGAAGAGGGTGATGGCAAGGAGGCTTTTCCAACATCAAACACTTGAAACTCATCGATAAAGATAAATCTTCAAAATCCTGCTGGAAACATGCAAAAAGCTTAATTTTGGGCTTAACCGGATCATTCATGATGTGTCTCCATTTCGTATATTGTGTGTGCAATTGGTAGGGACAGTGTGCAGAGAGTGTACTTTTTGCTGTGGTGTCATTGTCTTTTTTCCCCTCTCTTTTCGTACTTAACAAGTACCTACCCTTTTCCAACTTAATGTTCAAAGCTCTAAACACAATATAAGTCTGTGAGCGCCCCTAAGTGGTCAAATAATTATTAGCTGAATCACTCAGAAGATTAGCCAAAAGTCACCTGCCATGTCTGCGAGTTCAAGTGTCTGCTTGGCAGAGCATGGGATTAAGAAACATTTACTCGTGTTAACTTCATTGTCGAGGTTAGTACTGAGTAATGACGCTCATGCTATTGACTTTTATGATATTTCCAAAACATCTGCTACAGCCTGGTTTAGCTGGACATCACATCACATCTGCTACAGTATCAGATGTGTGGAAAGCCAGTGTTAGAAGGCTGTTTATGTAAAGCCTGATACACTGCAGGAATGCAAGACCAAAACACAAGGTATAAGGTAATTTTAAATTTAGCGGTCAATTTAGCTTGCAATGTTTTGCCAATTCTAAAAGCTAAGATCAAATCAGCAGACACACTTCCCTTTAGGTGATTGTGCTGTACACCACATCACTATGCAGCTGTATTGAATGGAAATCTTTTGCTTAATTAACAGAAGTGCTTTATAAAACAGACTTACACCTTAACAGTCTTTGGCAAATCCAATACTGGCCCTTAATGCAGTGCAATCAAACTTTGCCAAACCACATTCTGAAAACCAAGTTTATCCTTTATGGTGGAATTAATGACTAACAAAAAGCCTTAGTAAGCTGTTCCACACACTGTTTAAAGACTGTCTGAGACTCATGAAACAGAGTACTGTAAGATTAAATCAATGATGTATTTTTGTTTACAATATTGTATATGTTAAATCTTTCAAACTGTTGTGTTTCCCACTAAATGAGCTGGAGTGGTTTTACATTCAGTACAACTACTACTTCAGTAATTGGCTGATCGGTAAATTAGTGTTTAAATATAACTTAATTTAACAACTATAATTATTCCATTCTCTTTTTACTATTGTTATAAAATTTTTAACATTCTTATTTAGTTTACAGCATCTTCTTCAAACAATAAGTCTGATCTCTATTTTTTGACTGCTGCTGAAAAAATTAAAATAACCAAATTGACTGATTAACAATATAATCAGACAACTCTGAATTCCTGTCTGCAACAAATGAAACACTTGCTGTTTGCAGTGCAAGAAAAAAAAAAAAAAAAAAACAAAACTTCATAACATTTTAATTCCGATGTCTGCACTGCAGTAGTTTAATGAAGTTAGAGATGAAACTAAAAACAGTTTCCCCCAATCACAGCAAGTACACCTTTTTGAAACTTGATAATTTATCACTGGTGCTGTATCACTTTTTTACTAAGAAAATTTTGTTATTCCATGATGTTTCAGGAATGGCATTGATTTATATTGTAATCAATTCAATGAATACCTTCTTGGTGAATTACAGCTTGCCCCTGACATCAACTTTATCTCCATGTTATGTAATCAAGGAAGAGATTATGCGAATTGTTATGGTAATCAGAGAGCCAGAGGGCTCTGGTAACTAAAGTCTTGAAGACACAAAACCCAATTATGTAGCTGTTGTTCTATCAGCTAAGTGTTTCCTAATGGATGGGACAACATTGCAAGACAATAAATAAATAACTAAGCAGCATTTAGTATACTGTTGTAGATTTATTTTTGCAGCATGTGAGGTGTTGGACTCTGTACTCAGGAATTCCTCTGACCTGCTTGTTTCAGATGTACAAGATTTATTGTTTTGTGTTTACAAAACAGACACAATAATATGCATTCCTGGTACCGATTCTTGAAATGCATCTGCATGTGTATTAAAGTTGTTGTTCTGGAAGTTGCTTTGCAAAAGTTTGACAGTCTCATATTGTAATATACATATGTATGGAGATGTAGCACAAATTACTGAGAAATGTTGCGCAATAACTACAAGTGGAGGAAATACAATATACATTTAAAATCCTTTCTGGACTTAGCTCAACTTTATTGTAAATGATTTATTGTTGAACCGGCATTTACAGCAATACAGTTCATGCCAGCTACATAAAAACTTAAACTGTTCAAGTGCATACAGTCTCATGCAATCATTGCATTACATTGCAATCAAATTCAGTTTACCATATAATGCTAATTGTGAAAAAAGTGATCATTCTAAAGCTGATGATACAATAGAGTTTTGTTGTTTTTTTGTTTTTTTTTTTAAACACCTGATTTTCCCAGTGTACATTTCCTCAGTTGTGCATCTGTATAGGTTTTGGACAGTCTACATGGCTTGTTAGCACAAAAATCTGTTAGTGCATAAGAGAAAAAAAGAAGAAGAAGAAGAAGAAGAAAAGACACATCAAGTGTGTGAGGGGAACAGGCCTGTCTCAACCTTTATGAGTCAGTCGGGTAGTGTAAACTGATAACCAACCAAACTGCAAACATATATTGCTAACCAGCAACAAAAATGAAAAAGAGAGAAGGGTAAGAGAGAGAGTGAATTTGGGACATATTTTTTCTTCCTGATGTTTTTTTTTTTTTTTTTTTTTTTTTTTTTTTTTTTCCCTGAGCTGAAAGATGTTCAAACAACAGCGTCAAGCTGATTGGGCTCTAAGTTAATCCACCCTTTTGACAATGCCTATCCATTATTATTTTATCTCTTCAAGCTTCCATTTCATCTCTATAAACAAACTGTTTTGCACACATGTATAAAATCATGGTATTTGAGTTCATTTTTCTTTGTAGTTAAGTATTTTTATGAATTCTGGACATAGGTTTTCATAAAAAAAATGTTCAAACCTTGTGTATATTTTAATTGAGTTTTATATCATAATCTGATCAATCCATTCTCCTTTTGTACACTCCAAATATTTTCACAATCTTTTCAGAATCTTCATCAGAAGACTGAGTGTTGCATAGTGTGTACAGGTTTTTTGAAGGTCAAAGACGATTATTTTGAGATCCATCTAACCGATCCCTGATATGTGCTGCCAATTTTTTTAGGGGCCAATTCTTGAAGCCGATATTGCCTTTTCTTCCCACCTTTACATGATAGAAAAGACACAAAGATGATATCAAATGTTACACAAGTCTCAATTTCAATGAAACAAAATAATTTAACAAAACAAACAAAAACATTAACAATGGATACAATGGAACCAATGTAGAACACTTACATACAGGGTTTCCGCCAGAAAACTTACTAAGCCCTGTGGTTGGGGCGCTAGGGCAGTCCACCAGCAGCTCACCATGTTTTTGCCTTAAAAGCTATTAAAATTTTGACAGAATATTTGACAGTTGACAGGAAATTTTATAATATGACTAGGTAACTATATGTTATTGGAAGACAATGTTGGCAATATTTAAACACACAACCAGTATTGAGTCGTTAACTTTTCAGCAATAACTCATTCTGAACAACGATGCGGTAAGAGTGGAACAAAACATCTCCCTTTTCACAGGAAGAAGCTTCCAGCAGAACCAGTCTCTTTCTGAGCAACCATCTTCTGAGGTCAACTGGGGTTTTTTTTAGGACAGAAAGCAGAAAAAAAAAAAAAAAATCAAAAGCAGTGGTCTGGGAGAACGTATTTATTTGGAAAGTAAAACTAGGCACACAAAGTTAATGGCAGCACCAGCTCTGTTAGTAACTTTATCTAAGAAAAAATGAATCCAAACAGATGAGCACTTAAACAGTAGTCTTATCAATGTGCTGCAAAAGGAAGAACTTATACAGTATTGGCAGTTATTGTCTTCAGTGTTTAATATTTGACTGAATAATCTTCTTTCCACAGTGCTGCGTTATACTTAACCACACAACTGTTGTGAATTATGCTATCAACATATTCAGTTAACTGAGGTCATTATATTAACATTTGACCTTGATTTGAGCCTTTAACTCACACTTTGTTTGGTATATAAGGTGACTGCAAATAAGTTTAGTAGATAAGATTTCAGTTAGATTTTTTATTCTAAACTAATGGGCATTTATTTTTATTTTATATTCCAATTGATTATGTTGTTTATTAATAAACCAGTTTTGCTACCATGAACAAACCGTTGCACCAAGTGCAAGCATAGACCTAACTAAACCCTCTAACTTCCATATGTTCTCTATACTCTAAAACATTTGGATGTCATAAATCCCCCCTGAGCATGGGTTTTAATGCTCCATTAATTTATAGTGAGAGCTGCAGTGGCTGCAGATGGTTTTTATAGTTTTAATGGATGATAAACATTTTGCGGAGAAGAAAGAAAAAAAAAAAAAGACAAGCCCTTAAGTTCCATCAGTTTCTTATTTTTTGATTTATTCTTACCATGTTTGCTCACAGCAGTAGTAAATTACATGAATAATTATCTGCTTTAAGGAAACTCCCTCAGTGTTCAGCCACAGTATTACTAGACAGCATTTGCGGTTGCAGAGTCTAATGCTCTATAAGGGGGAACTCCCCTACTTAATCCCCGCTGCCCGATTAAAGATTGACTGAGGTATACCAAAAAAATTTTGGTGCTACACCACCATGACATCATAGGATTTTACGTAAATGCTAAAAAGGGAGAAAACAGTCAGAGGAAATGATAAAGTTGAAGCCAAATATGATGTATAGCATCCTTTAATATTTCAATTCTGCTTAAATACAGAGATGAATCAGATTTTAAAATGTGCTTTTGAAAAAAGAACTGATCATTGACTTTACAACTTGTAAAAACATTTCATGAACTAGTAAGGTTTTTCGAGAGCGGTTTAATTGCTTGATTGATAGTTCTTCACTTGAAACAAGTTATTGTAAAAACTGTCTTTGTATGCATACCATTTTCTACACAGCCACTTAACTAAGTGTTTTGCTGATGTAGTTTTATGAAGTGAATTAAGACCAGGCTGAAGTCCCACAAACAGGGGCTTCCAATTGTGTCGAGCCATTATTATATTAGTTGGCAAATTTGACAAATTTTGTCTTGAAGAGGTGGTATGGGCGGACACTCCGTTAAAATGTGTTTCATGCGACTGTTCAACAACTGTACAAACATCAATGCAAATTTATGATGGGCAACATGTTTACAAATTTATTCTAGAACAATTAAATTAATATACTTATTTAAAATAACCAGCAGCTTGTTTTACACCAAAAACAGGATTACTGTAACAATGGAAAAAATATTATAGCAGTGTACACAGCTAATTTATATTAAAACAGAGTCAACTAAAGAGTCCCCAAACTCAAAGAAAGCCCTTAATATTGACTAACTTACAATCTTGCATGACAAAAAGAGACTAAACTATCTACATCTGTACTCCACCCATTCTATAAGTGTCTTACTACAACTAGCTCCATGAATTATTTCAACTGATGCATGTTCCCTCTGCACCTGCAGCTTGTTGTTCATACATGCCCACCTGCAACATGTTAGCTCAGATTTGTTTCCTCTTCTCATTTACTTATGTTTTATGTGCCACCTGCTTACCTGTTTGCCCTCTGCTAATCACCCATCTTATCCTGTGGCTTTTGCTTGTTTGTTTTGTTTCTTGCATATGCCATGTCAAATAGAGTGTAATCCAACGGGAAATCAACAGAGCTGGATATTCTTTTATGTCAGCCATCCATCCATCCATCCATTCATTTATGTGGCCTTTTTACATGTTTGTATCCAAAATATTCCTAATTGTTAGGATGCAATTTCTTTCTGAGTGAACTTTAAAGCACTTTAACTGCTATTGCTGTTGTGGAGCAATGTTATTTTTTGGTGGCACCTCCTACTGTTTGAAAAGGGAACCACAATGAGTCAGTCAAAAATAAATTGTGAGGATCTGAGAGACTACAGTAGCTCATCAGTCTAGCACAGTGCCTGTGGAACCCAAATTATATGGTTAGTTATTCTAAAGAAAACATTTTGAGCATCGGGTTAAATATGCTGCTGACCAGTGTGTGGCTTTGTGTGTGTTACTCCAATAAGGCATTATTGAAATATGCTAAGATATATCACTGACTTGTTTGTTGTTGATGTAAATGAATAAGAAATGAGAAAAATTAATCTGTGAAATCATTTGTTTACTGAATCTGAGAAGGTCATTAAATCCACATTTTCCCCATTTATAAGCAGTTATAAAGACCTTGTTTGCAAAGCCAACAACCAAGGCATGGACCAGGAACAATGCTTTTTTCCCCTCCTCATTATACAGCATCAGAATTTTAAAGTGAGACACCAACAAAATCCCAGCATCTCAAAGAAGCAAATCCTGTGTTGGGACATGTGTGTCCTCTAGGAAAACTCATCTGTCTACAGCATATCAACATTTTACATCAGCAAACCTATGTAAAGATGAGGCTCATAATGTCAAACACTCTTCACATCATTTAATAAATTCAGTTTAAAATAACGTTTTTTTTGCACATTTTTTTTTTATACAATTCCAATTTTGGAATGTGTGATGCTGTAGATGTAAAGAAGCTGTTAAACATTTGGGTACACCTAAGCTTTGGGGGATGGTGTGTCTGACCAAAAGAAAAAAAAAGACCTCTACACACAAATGAAACCAATGCAATAAGTAAATATACCCTCTAAGATCCACAACAAGAGCAACATACACTGCATGCTTCTTTGCCTTTGGAGAAGCTAAAGTAGTAAAGAACTGGGCCCATATTCACAAACATTCCTCCTCAGTCCTCTCATAGTGTTCCCATCTTAGCCTAAAATCCTGCCAAGGAGTCCTAGTTTAAGAGTGATTCTGCTTGTATAAACTAGTTTTTAATCCGACGAAGAAGATGCGAAAACCAAACAAGACAGGAGCAGTGCCTGCTGTTGGCACAGTTCTATCCATTTTACTGCAAATCTCTATCCTGCTGGTCTTTATCTTCTCTGCTTAACCCTCTCACCGTCTCAGAAGGGGTCGATGCAACACCCCCCTTCGTGCGCTATCCTGGAGGGATTGGACTGACCCTATGTACACTTAAGAGTTGTTTATTTTTGTAGTTTCGGGAACTGACAGTGCTGACAGGACACTCCCATCTCATCCTTGTTGTCCTACCATGACATCTGCCTTGCACTCCCTGAGTGTCAAGCTGACAGTACAGGAGGCTTAAGACATTCTTAGGCTCACTAAAGTTCCTCATCACTATTCCTAACATTTTGTCATGTTATGAGCTCTCTTAAAGCCTAAGATGCTTTGTGAATAATGTTTTTCTTACATAGGTAAAATTCTGGGAAAAATCTAAGAATTCTAAAATGAATCCTAAAATGTCATCAGGAGTTACTTTTAGTTCTAGGAATCTTTGTGAGTACAGCCCCAGATCTCTAGCAAATATGGACCAATCACTTAAGTTTCTATTTATCTTACTGCTTGGCTATTGTTATATATCCTACATATATGATAGCAACTTGAAGAAATAAAAGCTGTGGCACCAACAATAAATCACTATCTGATTATATATTCAAAGGTAACCTATTCCCAGTTGTTACATGTTGAAAATAAATAGTCCTGATAATGAAGCCTAAAGTCTACCTCCAATGTACATTTCAACAAAACATCCATTCAAAGGGTCAAAAACTAACAACAAAATATATTTATAATGAGTCAAACCATGGAAAAAAAAAAAATAGTAAGAATGCGTTACCAGTGTTACCGCAAAGCTCTCTGAAATACAACAACATAGGAGATTGGTATCAGGGTAGATGCCAGTTTTCAATCCAATTTAAAAATCTTAACTAAAAATATGTCAAGAAAGAGAATTGGTGGATAAAAAGAACATGTTGACTCAGTGCAGGAGGTTTTTGAATCTTTCCTCTTTTTATTGACACCAGTTAAAGGTGACATTGGGGAATAAATTTGAGTGTTTACCAAAAATAAACACTAATAAGGGACACATTACAAACTCAGCATAATGGTTTTATTTGTGGTCAGAGCAAAAGTGAGAGGAGGGGTGGTTTTGTGCATCTCTGAGTGAATAATCAGAATGAAGCAACTAAGATATAGAAAGAAAAATTTAATTGGCCCACTGTGGTTGTGCATGAGAGAGAACAACTGTCCAAGAGAATGACAAATTGATGATCACCAAGAAGGATGGAAGATGAATTTATACAGAAACTATATATATATATATATATATATATATATATATATATATATATATATATATATATATATATATATATATATATATATATATTTTACACAAAAATATAGTATGTTGATCACTTTCAGAATATCCAGTTCAACGTGTAAAAGAAACTGTTTATTTAAAGATTTTTAAGGTATAATATTAAGCCCAACAAAAATACAGATATGGATTTAAGGTATACAAAAAAAAAAACAAACAAAAAAAAAAACTTGTAGAGTTAAACTGAGTTAATTTAACATGTCTTAATTAATCAAACAGGAAGTGTTTTTATTTTGAAGAACACTAAATGTCTTTGTAATGACAGTCAAAACCTGTTAATCTCCATGCTCAAATTGTTTACCACTTTAGTAATAAAGCAAAAGTGAACAACAGCAGTTGACGCTCCTTTCAATAGATTTGTAGTATTGTCAGCCAGCCCTTCAAGAATCTTGTTTTTACCCGTATCTGTTAATACAACAATGCAATAGAAGAACTTTGGCTTTTCTTAGTCCAAAACAAGAGTGTCAAACAAAGAAACAGGGTGTTAAGCTCAAAGCACACACTTGGATATCTGGATGTCATAATAGCTCTCTGAACTGGACAAAGTCACAAGCTAACAGTAACGCCACAGCACTTCTTAAAACAGAGTTCACTTTAACAGAAATATTGTGGCATTTTAATAGACAGTTTTACAGCTTCAGTACAGTAATACAGTAGTATGTTTGTTAATGCCCAGTCACCTATCCTGTAAAACCCCATCCTCATGTTGCTTAATTCCTTGGTTTTGTAAACTGAAATATTTTCTTTAAAAGAAAAGTTCAGTCTCTTTTGTGCTATTCTACAAATAATGGGACGGCATTGAGAGTTGTTTCACATGGTTAGAAATCTTACTAAAAAAAAACAAAAACAAAAAAAAAAACATTACTTTTGATTGTAATGTTCAATCATGTTCTGCTGTTGCAATCTATTTGCAACAGCAGAACATGGAACATTTGTTTGGTCATTAGGTTTTCAATGGATAACAGTAAAGATGGACATTTGCGCTTAGGTATTAACATTCACGGAGCAACCAACGTTTAGGAGGACACAAAAGGAAGGCTGGAATTAGATTGACTCTCTAAATGCTACTTCGCCTCTGGATGGACGAGACACTGAACATGACTACAGTCAATCACCAGATGGACTGAAATCCCCGTTTCCAAATTGGGTAAATTACAAAACTGCTGTGGAAATGCAATTGAGACAGGTATTTGGGAGCAGGCGGAGAATGTTCTCCTCAGACACAGTTTCTGAGCTGTCTGGAATAAAACTGCCCAAGAGGGAAGGCAAAAGGAGAAAAACACCTTTTTGTCAGGAAGCTTCTAGACACAATAAAAAAAAATATATATATATATATGACTGAAAAGACTGGCCAGAAAATTTGGTAAAGAGATATAAGGCATGTCATTAGTGGTTTTAGAACATGTTCCAAAAAAGTTTAAAACAGTTTTGATGTGCATGCTACAGAAATTGATAAGCATATGCGTTGCAAACTGAAAAACCCTTCAGTTGTCATACAATATTTAAAAATAGCATGAAGATTTTTAAACACACTTCAAATTACATTTTCCAGATTTTTAGGATTCTAAAAGGCTCAATAACAAAATTTAGAGCAGAATTACCTAAAAATAATTTTCAAAGTAAATAGGTTACTTTTAAAAAAAACATTCTTTTCTGACTTATAAATTGATCTTTGTACTGGATGTGTACTGCTTATTGGCAACACAGAAAAAGGATGCAGTGAGCACCCTTACTTTCCCAATGATCCTATATGCAAGACACAGGTGAACTTTGTAAAAATACCCAAGTGAAGAAGAGAGATTTCTTCTCACCCACTAAACTCAGGCTCTCTTTAAAGCACTAACTGCCTCTGGATTATGAAAATTTTGATTTTATAGAAAAGGAACAGCCTAAAGCTGAGGAATGAGTACACACCATCCTTGCCACTCCTATGACAAAAGATCTCGTGAGTCAGCAGTCAAACCACGAGAGTGACCACAGATGTTTGTGAGCATAATGTTTATTTGCTGGTAAAAAAGTTGTTCTTTTACTGTACTCGTTTTGTTTCTACCTGTATGTGTGCTCTGTCAGTTTAAAAAGGTTTGCTGACAACATCTTGCTTTATTAAAAAAAATAATAAAAAAAATAAAAATCCAATAACTGCTCCAACGGTTTCCCCATGTTAGCCCACAATATTTAGCTGCAGATGTATTTTTCCCTTGTGTTACCAGTGCTTTAGGTTAGTATTTTAACTTCTTTACCATCCATTACATGTGCAGTATTAATTTGACAGGACTTTTTAAAACCAAACATGTTGGAAAACTTAACTGTAGACAGAGTTTCCTACTGTAGCACAGATAAAGAATTATGAGTAACACATGAAATGATAAAGTTTTTTGAATTTTGAGATCACTGCATGCCTTTCTAGTACAAAGTAGGCTGGTAACAGCTGTTGCCCATGTGTATTAGAGTGATAATGCTTGCCAAAACCAAAAATGAAATTACATCTGTCTGAAAACTGCCAGATTTTTGTTTCACGTTTGTTGCAATAAGTCATTTGTCAGAGTGGTGAACTGCAGCCATAACAGGCTCCCCAAGGATCAGGTAGGGTGCTGGTTTTATGTAACACAGCTATTGCTTTCACAAAACATTTGTCTGGACTTCTGCCTTCTCACTGCTTCTTATTGGTTAAATCGCTGTAAAAATCTTCACCTAATAAGCTCAAGTTGAAGCTGGGAACTTATTTTTATCATTACTTAAATCCTGGTTGTCCACCATTAATAATTGAGGTTGATGTTCCTGTATGTAATTCCACCACTCTAGTGCTACTTTCAGGTGCATTCTCAGCAGTCTTATGTTCACTTTTTCTTCTTTTACTCTTTTATATTACTCAGTTACAAACATGGAAAAGACTAAAAATCATTGTGTGCTACAAACTGGAAAGCAATTTAAATGCAAAGGTGAAAATAACGACATGTCCTTTGAGTGAATAGAAGTTTACTTGAGTCTTCCTGCTTTTTTCAAAAAATAAAAACAACAAAAAGTCTGTAAATAAATCAGTAGCTTTAAAATCCTGGACTATAACAGTCTTGTCATGTTAGGAACCAGGAGAACACCACATTTAAAAAAAAAAAAAAAAAAAAAAAAAAAAAACAGGACTGATAGATCCTCTTTTAATCATAAGCAACTCATAACATGAGCTTTAGGAAATAAATTGTTTTCTCAAAATCACAGCAGTTCCACATTTGCAAGATTTGTGTGATCCACAAGAATAAGTGATCCTTAAGACATAGCTCCAGAACATTAGCGTGATCATGCTCATGCTGCCATGTTTCTGATAAATATAAAATCAACGTTCTCTCAATAAAAAAAAATAAAAATAAAAATAAAAATAAAAAAAAAAAAAAAAAAAGTTCAGGATAAAAGTCTTGTCTGCAACATAACAGGTATTAATTGTATAACTGTAGCTGAGAATGGCTTAGGGGCAGGAATGGCAGACACTGAGTCAGGAAGAGAAGGTGAACTCCGCATCAGATCAAGGTTCCTGCCCCAGTGTGCAGCAACTTGTAAAATTGTGTGCGGACCTTAAGATCTCAGAGTTACAAGAGGTTAAATGGGGTGAGGATAGAGGGAGCCTATGGTACCATAGGGAGGTTTAGAGGAAATGAGGGCAAGTCTCCTGATGTTGCATACAGGATGTAATGTTGTCAATTATGTGGGAAACAGGACTGGACAACATACTAAACATTATCCACCAAAATATTCGTGCCCCTCTTGTTAAAATAAATTCTATTTGGCCCAAAGGGGGAGCAATGATTCCAAAACAAACTAAAATTGTCAATGAAATGCATGTTGTGAATTCTGAAAGTTGATTGGCGCCTCAATACATGGTTACAAAGTTGACTAAAATGTTCGGCAATGCTGAGAAAACTGGGGATGCAATCTGAAATCAAAACAGATTTTCCAGAACTTAAAAAAAAAAACAAAAAAAAAAACAAAGAGGACATTAAAATTGCTTTTCAAGTTTTCTGACTGTTTATGGGTGGTGTTGTTAGTCCCTACATGATCCACAACCCTGTTAATCGGGGAAGGAAGAGAGCGGAAACAAATCCAAAAGTTAGCTCAAAATAACAGGAACTATGGCACCATTGATCTGCACTAAGTAATTTATTCCAAATGTGCGTATCCTAGTTAACTGGTTTCCAGAATTAATTTCACTTTCAGGTTAAATAATGAATGTTAATGGAAAAACAGCTAATGGACTTTCTGGCATTTCTACTATACAACGGCTGGCCAAGAACAGTTGTGCATGAGTAAACCTTTTCATGCTGTTTGCAGCAACTCATGGTTCACATTATTTCCCAACTGATGTGACTGTTTCACAGAGCAAAAGGAATAATAAATACAATGACAAGCAATCACTAACATTCAAAAAGGCTTCACATTTTGGTGAAAGTGATTTAATGAGTTCTAAAGGGTTCAAGTGAGTAGATCTTGTCTTTTTAGGAATTCTGTCAGAACATTAGTGATTTAGCTTCTGAGGCTTTTCATTTAAGATCATTAGCTGAATGAACTGCAAAGAACTGCACATGTATTACAAAGCTACTATGGACCATGTGTACTTCTGCCTCTCTGTTGGTGCATCTTCATGGTGTTTCAGAGTTATCCTTGAAGGTGTGAAGAGACACCTTTTCAAATTCTCAGTTTTAACACCCGTAGTGATGGAAGGATGAATGTGATTTATGGTAGCTGAATTATTCTATATGTTTTTTTTTCTGTTTTATGAACTAAGAAAAAAAAAAAAAAAGAGTTATTTATATTTATTTTCTTTTTTCCAACAGTGCTTGTGTTTACTAAACTCTCAGTTTCCCTGTAGACAGCCACATTTCTAAATCACATTTCCCTCTACCCTGGAATCCAGCTCCTAGCCTTTCTCGTCCACCTCACCAGGTTGTCACCTCTCCTTGCTGCCTGAAATGTTGTTAAGGCTGTAGGATTGCAGGTTTGTTGAGGGAGGGTGCTTTGACAGATAACCTCCTTCATTTTCAATCTCCCTTGTTGTTCTCAGCAACCACCTCCACCTCACAGTTGGCTCCACAGTGGAAGTTACATCTGCAATCAACATTCTCCCTCTACCATCTTCTCTAAATCCAATCTCTTACCTCGAAACCAGCTATTCCCCCTCTGCCTCACTTTCTGCCAAACGGTTTGGCACCTACTCTGACAACCGAAAAAAGCCACAGATCAAAACCAACTTCTCTTAGCCACTCTTTTATCTCCTCAAATATAATTTTTGTCTTCTGATAGTGCCACTGGCACCAGCTTTTTGTGCTGAGCTCACTTTATCCACCAACAGCCATGTGAATCAGCAAGAGACATATTTAATGTCAGTGTTATTTATGAAGGAGTTTGAAAGTTCTTTCAGACTTTAAAAAATGTGTGGCTAAAAGTTAATGATGTCATGACATCTCATTAATCCAATGATTAAACACTGACACTAGTAAAGAGAAAAAGCATATATTGGACCAGTTCTCCAAATGAAAGGCAATGACATTTCTACTGCATTTATGCTCTCCCATCTTTGAACCAAATTTAGTCTGTATCTGCTGTACGAAGGAAGTAGCACATCAAAACTCTTCTTGTGTGTCAATGCTATTTGCCTTTGATATTTGTCTAAAAATACTTAGTCTATGGACATTCCAAATCAAGATTACAAAGATTTAACACTGCATACCTAGGATGTCCCAATCTAATCCCAGGTATGAGTTCAGGGTATTCATTATAGTTTTTTTTTTTTTTTTTTTTTTTTTTTTTTTTTTTTTTTTAAATGAGCATCCGGAGTCAATGACAAAAATAGGCTTCTGACGTCCGTTATCGTTTCACTGTCTGTGTACGTAGCAAAATGTGTTATCTGTGTTATCTGTTTGTATCTGTATACAGTCACAGTCTTTTATTGGTTGCACTGTTTCCAAAAGTGCATGATTTTGTTTAGGAAATCTGTTTTTTGCTAAGAATATAATCAGTTTCACCCTTTGCAGTGACATTCAGAAAGGTAATGTTTGCTGTTGCTTCCTATGTGTGTCATGTTGATATTGCTATCAGGTCTGGATATGGAAGGAATATTCATCAAAGGCTAATGATGCGTTACTGTATGTACCTGGAAGGAAGTCAGGTTTTGTCATTTCAGGTTTTTTTCAGTCTTGAATTCAAGATTATCCCCAGAAGTCAGAATTCAAACTGAGAAAGTTGGAGGTGTCTAAGTAACCCCAAGTTGAATATCCACTATGGCTGCAGTTAGTTTATACCTGCAACTTTTACTAAATTATTTAATACTTCTGACAGTTTATTTCATTAAACCTCCAGCACAGAAAATAGTATACAGCCCATTTCTGAATATATTCCTTAAGTATTTCAACACCTAAAATGGAGAGAAATGCATTGTTTTGTTGTGCAAATAGTTTTTACCCTGACAATTAGCAAATCCCACAAGCTTTCTAACTTCCAAATAGAAATTGCCAAACTTTTTGTGAGTTAATTTCAAGGTCCAAGCTCCAACTTCTGAGAGAATTTCAACTTAGTTGTTTCTTACCAGTAATGAATGGGTTGGGGATCTATCTCAAGCCCCATTAAAAAAAATTATTGAAACCACAATGCAAAGAGGTAATGTCATGGAAAAAAAATAGAGAGTCTGCAACATGCAGAGGCAAAATCCTGAAACTACTATTGAATGTGTGAGTCTTTAAGCAGTGTAGCAGGAGAAACTTTTGTTTCTGATCAATAGGTCAGAGCAACCTATCTGGGGGCTTAGCCTCACTCCCCTCTGGTTGTTAAAAAAATAAAATAAAAATCTCAAAACTCCACTTTGACTGGTGGTAAATTCAACTTCTGAGGTTTTGCTAATTAAATAACATTTACTTAGACTATGGTATTGCGCTGAAGCTTTCAAGTACCAAATTAGTATAGCTCTTCAGGCCTGATTTAATTTTTTTTTTTTTTTTTTTTTTTTGCAGATCAAAGACTGCTGGTGTCATATAGAAAAATATTCATAAATGTGGACTGAAGTAGTATTTCTTCATTAACCTTCCTATAATGTTAGATTTCTGTTATTATCCATGTTGGGGTTGGTTTTGACCCCAGTTTTGAAATTAACAAAAAAAAAAAAAATTAGCCAATAAAAAAAAAAAAATATATATATATATACACACACACACACACACACACACACACACACACACACACACACACACACACACACACACATACACTTTTTTTTTTCTCCCCAGTCAGTTTTGTAACTCTTGGTTACTTTATTTGGCTTCCTTTCCCATCAAAAAAATTTATTTGATATTTTTTCGTGGTGCTCCCTGACCATTTTTTTTTTTTTTTTTACTTTCACCCCATTTTAAAAATAAAAGAATTAAAATGAACCTCAAGAAAATACCATAAGTAAATAATTGGTTGTTAAATTATCTGCCTATTACTGAGGACTATTAGAACACATCCTTGAAGAAAAACAAAAAAAACCAAAAACAAAACAAAAAAAAAAAAACTATTTATCAATATTTACAATATTACTAACTAGAGTAACATCTATGGTGTTGGGGTTGGAATTGATCCCAATTGTTTACTTCAAGAAAAAAATGCTATACTTTCTTCCATCTCTCCCAAACCTCCTGGTAGGGAGTCGCCTGGTAAAAAAAACAAAACAGCCCCTTGTTCTAAGTTTTGCTTCATACAGAGGGTCTGTACTATCAGCTATTAGGAAATAAATGCTTGCTGGAGGCATGGACTCTGTTGAAGTTTTAAATTTTACCCAACTGCTAACGTTTGGTCGTGACTTATGTAACGCACCAGTTTGATGCTATGAAGCTTACTGGAAATTGCCTGCGCTGTAAACAACCATCCCCACTGTGAAGAGAGAAGTGCTGAGCTGAACAAGATGGCTGTTAATGTTAATTCAATATTTGGAAACGTGGCCAACACAGATTTCCTCATTTCCTCCGCTGCCATTGCTAAAACTACAGACAGAATGCAATTTGAAAACAGCACAGCAAATTTACATCATCATTCACAACTCCTTCTTCAGTTTACTAAATAGCCCGGTTGAAACTCAAGAGGAAAAATTCAGCTCAATGAGAGAAATGCCAGACAAAGAACTGAAGGGAAATGAGAATTAAGCAATGGCCAGGCTAGGTTGGGAGAAAGCTTGTCAAATTTTATTTTACTGTCTCTGCTGTCAAATCTGAGGGTTCTTGAGATCATTCAAAAAGTCTGAAATGACAGTGTTGCTTTTAAAATATTTTTCTATCATATGATTTTTCTCAGAGGCTTTCAGTGGCCTCTTTGCTGAATCTGTACCCTCCAGCCAGACGAACACCACCAATATAAGCATCCAGGCATTCTTCACCAAAATCAATTAATTTGTCGCCATGAACTTTTTGTCCTTCTAGGTTTGTCATTGTGATTCTAATGTTTTCAGTGACATTGGCATGAACAACTAAAAGCATGTCTTGATGTCACTTCTTCTCACAATGAATCTTGTAACCCCAAAGATCATTTCACTAACATTTGCAGAAGCTTCCCTAAGGTGTATGTCAGAAGATGTTGAGCTCCAACAGATGTTTCCAGTCTTAGAGTTAAAAAGTTTCAGGAGGAATGGGAACAACTCCTGCACCAGTGACATCTTCATCTGATGTGTCTGTCTCTTCTGGTTGATATTGGACATCACCGTCATACTCAGAAACCTGCTAATCTCAGTCACTATGCTGCTTTGTTTCCTCTGCCCCATTTTAACAAAAAAAAAAAAACAAAAAAAAAAAAAAACAAAAAAAAAAAAAAAAAAAAAAAAAAAAAAATATATATATATATATATATATATATATATATATATATATATATATATATATATATATATATATATATATATATATATATATATATATATATATATGATCCTAAGCTTAACTTACTGTAAATGTTCTTTTCATTGTACCAAGGAGATGTGACTTATTCAAGAAACAAACTAATCTCAATTTTGTGTGCAGGAAAAGCATGTCTGCTTATGTTCTTCAGTTTACAAATAGGTGAAAAAGACCCTAAAAAAGATCTCAGGTTTGGGAGAAAAGCTGTCTATCAATGGGCTGAGGGCTAACGGTATTAGTGAGGTAAAACTGTTTCAATTAGGGCAAAATCATTGTTTTAAGACCATTTATATTAAGGGGGTCAAAAAACTGACCCCAACACCACAAATATCATTTTTACCAGTATTTTAAAATTAAATTAAGCTGGATGTTTTGGTGTTGTTTTGTTCATACCAAGTATCCTGACAAAGTCAACAAATCTTGACATGAACAAAATTTATTTGGTAATTTCATACATTGAAAAACTGTAAGGGGTCGATGGCCACCACAACACCAAAGGAAGGTTAACGTGGGCAAAATTGACCATAACCAAGTACCTGAAATCTTATGTTTTGTTGTATATTTGATTACCCAAAGAATAATTATTATATATTGATGAATTTTGGCAGTCTGTCCAATGTTACAACTACAGTAAACTCATAAAAAAATCAATATTGTGTAGCATACTAATCTGCATTTCTCAAGATGGCTCAACCAGCAGCAGAGAAGGGATTTTCATATCTATGTTTGTCAACAAATACACAATCTGACAGCCTATAATTACTCAGGACTGGAGCCCAGGAAATTAAAAAGAAAGACAGCGGACATGTGTTACATAGTCAGATAAGTCCATGATGAGTTTCCACATTGCCAAAGGTGAGAAATATCATCCAGGTTGTTATCAAAAGGTGGAAAAGCCATTTATGATATAGTGCATCTGTTACCATGGCCTTAGTAATTTACATATGTATGAGGGCACATTTAATGAAGGGCATACATGATTTTGAAAAGAGATATGCTTACATGAAGGTGACATGTATCACCAGAGGGTCTGTAATTATTTTAGTGAGACAAAGCCAGACCTCATTAGCAGAACTTATGATAGTGTAGCTTCATATACACACCTAGACTTGACTTACCTGTCTAGAGGGAAATTATGATTCATATTTAAAAAGACTTTTTCCACCATGAGCCCTAATGCAAACAGTGCTGAAAACAAGTATTTAACTCCCTTACAGACTTCTGTTTTCAGACCAAGCAAATTTAAATACCAGATAAGGATGACCTGAAGCTAATACAATGCAGTTTTCAAATGATTCCATTTATCAAGAGAAACATATTAACCGAGGTAGCCTGGCAATATGTATAAAAAAAATAATAATCTTGTTAAATCATGAACTGAATAAATTAAGGTCTTATTACTACCACACCTATACAATAAAGAAAACATTTAAATTTGTGAAGGCTTTTGGATATTGAGCCACAGTGAAAGCCTTTATCCAAAAAAGGAAAAAATAAAATAAAAAAAACCTCCCAAAGAGTGTCCAGTCTACTAAACATATTATCCTGGATTTCACAATAGAACTGAGAACATCCAAAGCATGGCTGGACTCGCCTACTGCAGTTAAAGTTAGTGATTATGATCCAATAATAATCAAGAAACTGTAAAAACAGGGACCCATGCAAGAGTTTCAAGATTATGCTGCTGACCAAAAAGAGCACAAAGGACTGCCTCACTGTGTGTCACTATGGGGAAGCAATGTTCAGGGTTATGTGCAGTATTAGTTTGGTACCACACAGTGTTTTGCATGTGGGATAAGAAATTTTGTCCACTCTGACCTGAGCATCTTTATTTTAAAATACTTACTGTGTTCCCAATCTGACTTATGGCAATCTTGAAACTGGATTTTGTCAAATGGCTTACCCTTTTACACACTTGCATAAAGATGCCATTTGTGAAGTGCACAATGAATTCTTCATCCTCAACCTCACTCACCTTAGATATGGATCTCTGGAGCTCCAAGGGAGTTGCCACTGGTCTCTTGGCCATTCCTCTGGTTTAATGATCACTTTAGCTGGCTTTTTAGGTGGACTTTCATGTCCTGATGGTTTTATTGTTTCCATTTTTGAATGATTGATTAAACAGTTCTCTGAAAAATGTTTAACGTTTGAAATATTGTTTTGCAGCCTAATCTTGTTTTAAACCTCCCCACAGCTGTATCTTTGACCTGTCTGCTGTGTTCCTTGATCTTCATGATTATGTTTCAGTGTTCTCTATTCAACCTCAGACATATGTATTTACACAGATTAAAATACACATAGGTGGACTCTGCTTACTTATAAGGTGAATTCTGAAAGGTATTTTACTTTGGAGTATCAGATTTAATGAGAGCTATGTATGTATCCAATTTTATTTGTAAAAAGAAATGTTGAAAAGCATGCATGTTTGTCCTCCACTTTGTATTTATGCATTACTTTTTGCCATGAAAAGAAAAATCAATAAAAAACAGAATTAGTGGATGTCACATGAAAGCCTTTTGAAAAGTTAAAGGGCTATCATTACTTTTACAAGACACTGTAAACCCATTTAAATTATAGTAATGAGTTTAGAATATGTTTCTGTTATTATCACTACATTATTTTATCTGAGTCAAAAAGAAACCTCAATTTTTTTTTCCCTGCGTCAGACCATAGTAATAACCTTTAAACCTGCTTTAATCTGACTGCTAAAGGGAAGCTGATCTCTGTGCTGAATTCTCTGTCATGGGTCACTGAGGTTAGCAGAGCTATATGAGAACTCTGGATTATGATTGATTTCAATACTGCCCATGCTTCTATGCATCCTCCCACACACTTTTTTTACATTACCATAATTTTTGACACTACTGACTGTCCCATTCTCTCTGTCTAATACACACTTCTCATCGCATACTTTCCCATAAACTAAGTTCTTCGAACTGTATTAAACCACAAGCTGCACTGATTAGGACCAGATGACAAGCTGGGTTCTTAAAGATCTCCTTTTAAAACCTATGAAATAAAATGCAGTGTGCTAAATCACGTCAATGTGACTACCAGTCATCAGTCATTATGTGGGAGGAAGTTAAAGATCAGAACTGATGTTGAACTGAAATATAATCAAGGGAGTAAATCACATTCCCAGACTGGATGCAACTGGAGTCACTTGTGTGACTGGTGGTTTGGCCTTTATAAAACAGGGAGGTCATATCATCTACTAATCTTTGTGTCATGAGATATGTAATCTGTGCTGATAAATCACATGACTTTTATCTTTCCAGGGAGTCTAAACAGCCCACTCCCATTAATACTAGCTGGATGTCTCAGTCGTTGCTCTGCTCCATGAACTTAGACTTGACTTTTGAATTAATATGTTGTTGCGATTTCTAATTTCTCTTTATTTCTTGAAAAAAAGAAATAAGACAACAGATTAGGATAGGTGATTGCAATATGTATTGTGGGGGATTCAGAAACTATTTAGCATCAAATAACTGTTTTGAGTCTCACTACATACTTTTCAATAGTGTGGATTGCTGTTTACATTTTTTCCACCTTTTTTTTTTTTCCATGAATCAGGCTCTGTTAGATTGGATGGAGAACATCTATGATCATCAGTTTTAAAGTCTTGTGAAATTATCATAAATAGGCCATTCTAAAATATTGATATGCTTTGAGCTAAATCATTATCTGATAGGTCTGCTGTATGTTGAGGGTCATCGCCTTGCTGGAAGGTGAACCTCTGCCCCAGTTCATGTCCCTGATGAGGAAAAGCACTCAGTGTTATGCTGCCTCTACCATGTTTCACTATCAGAATGATATGTTTAGGGTGATGTGCAGTGTTAGTTTTTCACTAATTAGTGTTTTTCATGTTGGCCAAAAAGTTACATTTGTCTTATCTAAGGAAAGCATCTTCTTTCTCATGTTTGCCATGTCCCCTACAGGGTTTTAGGTAAACTTTTTTAAACCCAAACCATGTTTTAGAAAAATAAATGGCTTTCTTCTTGCCACTCAAGAAGAAAGCCACAAATCCACAAATCTGTCATAAATGTCAGATTTGTGGAGTGCATAACTATCAGATTTCATCACTTTAACTGTGGATCTCTGCAGTTCCTCCAGAGTTACTATTGGGCTCTTGGCTGCTTCACTTAATGATCTTCTTGCCAAGCCTGTTCATTCAGATGGACAGCCATGTTTTGGCTTTATCACTGACTGGTCTGGTGTGTTCTTTAGTACTCATGATGCTGTTGTTTACAAATGTTCTTCAACAAAACTCTTAGGCCTTAACAGACCAGCCGCAATTATATTGAGGTTAACTTACAAAGTTGGACTGCATTGACTAATAAGACAAAATAAATGTATTCATGTAACATCATTCGTACACTTCGTAAACCAAAGTGCCAAATCAAAGGAAAAATGTAAAACAAAACAGAAGCTTAGAAGTTAATCCTCATTCTCATCCTTTAATCATTCATCAATAACAGTTCTTTAGACTGTTTGAACAAAAGTTCCAGTAAACGATAATTGTTTCACTCGTAATTTCTACGTTTCTCCACATTTCAGATTTTTAGGGAACCCCTTGTAGAACTGAGGATCATAAAAACTAAATGTTTACTCACTTTGTTCAGTTCTGGTCCTGAGAATTTTAAATTTATGCTTTTGCAAATAGTGATGCATTGTAGTGATTTAGTATTGGTCAGTACTCTGGAGCAGCATTTTGGATGAGCTAAGGCTACCTGTTTTTTGTTTGTTTGTTTGTTTGTTTGTTTGTTTCCTTTTTAACAGAGACAGATAAAGATACCATTACAGTAATCCAACCTACTGGAAGTAAAACCATGCATTGATTTTCTTTTGGTTTTGGCAGTAAGCTCTTTACTCTTGTAAAACTTTCAACATTATAGAAACCTGATTTAGTAAAGACTTGATGTTTTAAGTCTGAATCCAAAGCACCAAAAGTTTATTGTATGCCCTTTGTTCTTTAGCCCTATTGAGTCTAGTGGAGTGCTGAGCTACATCTGTGGAACAAAAACAGTGTGTTATATGCATTAAGCTGAAGTAAGTTCTGATCCATCCACTGATTGATAATATGAATACAAAGACTCAGTGACTATTGGACTGTGGTCATGCGGTGACTAAGTGATGTAAAACTGTATCTTGTCAACATACATATGGTGAGAGATGTTCTATTAGTCAATAGTATAAACAAAGGGATCATATAAATAATAAAATGACATCTAAAGGTAACTAGTTGCACCAAATTTTATTTAAAGGAGTCAGAGTAAAAGGGGTTAAGTCTAGTTGCATACCATACTTTTTAATACTTCATATTTTTGTACTACTTTGCATTAGTCTATTACAAAAAAATCTCATTAAAATGCACTGAAATTTGAGGTTGTAATACATGACAAAAGTGGAAACGTTTAAGTGATATGCAAGTTACTGTACCCAAACAATCATTAAAATACTTCCCATGTATATAACAACGAGGTTGAAAAAAAAATATGACAACAAGCACTGCATCCTTCTCCAATACTTTAGGTGCAATATACTCTGAAAACTTTGATAGATCTCAGACCACCTTGACTAACTCAAGAAACAAAACCATGTTTGCCTCAATCAATCAAAAAAAAAAAAAAAAAAAAAAAAAATCTTAGACATGAAGCTACAGCCACACACAAATTTTCCGGTCACTCTTCAGCTGTCTGGAACATCATAAGAAATAATTTAATGTGTGGTGCCTGTTCTGCCAAAAATGCAGCGACAGCTGCAAGCCTAATCTTATGAAACATGAAGACAGAGGCTGGGGATGGAGGTAGTCAATCAAGCACCTGGTAGAAGTTTGTGAAAGTACTTAGTGAAAAATGAGACAGGTGTTGCTGGTGATCCTCAGCTCTAGATCATGCGTTTGCACGGAATCAATCCACTTCCTGTAAAGTGCCCTCCATACTCACTGGATCGCCTTGTAAATATATGCAAGTCTAAATATGTTTTGTCTATAAGCTCTGAGAAGACCAAGTGATGATCTACTGGGGAAACCTTGTTTCCCTGAGTTTTAGTAGGGGTGCCAATAAGTGATAAGTGATTTTTGTATAATCAAAAATATAATACCCAGAGTGCTGCAAAGTCACTATTCTCATTATTGTAAGATCTTCACAATTCCAGGTGAAAAACTAGCACGTACGCATGCACACACACACCCACATACCTCATTACAAATCTTTTTTATGAGAATTTAGTTTTTGGCATTTGTTTTTTCAGTTGACATGTTGGTCAATTAGGTAAAAGCATTACTGCTTCCCAATATTTGACATAACTGTATATTCAGTTGGTTTTTCATAGCTATTTTATAATTCATAAATTAAATTAGGTGTCCCCAAACTTTCAAAGACTTTACTTTAGTAACACATTTTTAATTTTCTTTTTCATTAGCGAGGCTAGTAATAAATTGAAGTGGGACTGCACCATGGATTACTGCATTAATCACTCAAGCCATGATCAGCTACAATGAATGATAATAGAACAGTAAAACGGCTTTGCTCTTAACTACAAATCTACCCCAAACATAATTTACTTTCATTTGGTCATGGGCTAAAAATGTTAAACTCCAAATGAGATACATTGCATGTCCAGCAGAAAGGCAAGTTCATATTGTTTTTTAATTGTCAGGCAATCACCACCAGCATGCCAACAGTCAAAAATAATATCCCTTCAAATGAAAAATAAATAATGTTTTGTCCATTCTAGAGGTCAGATCAGGTATAAAAAAAATCTGACCTGAGCCCACTGACATTGTTTCCAAATCCAATCCAGCCTGACTAATTCTAATTAGAGGCCTGAGCTCGAAGTAAACGCAACATATTTTAAAATGCGACAGTTTAAAATACTTCCACACCTCTGACTTTGCGCTGTATTGGCTTATTATTGTAACTTCCCCTGATTTTAGCTTTTGTTTAATATCTTACAGGTCCATTTTGTTGATGTTGTAACCACAGAGTGTGTTAAGTGTAAATTTGGGATGTGTGATTGATTGGAATGGAGCAAGGTGGGGCGGCATGTGCATACAGTGTGCTGCACTGTTACAGTCGGATTAACTTCTGCACCTTATTTTCTTTCCTCAACAGGGTAAACTACCTGTTCTTCTATTTAGACTAGAATAAGTAAATAAACATCTTTATATAATTTGTTTTTCTCTGTGCTGTATGTATTGTAGGCTTATTAAAAATGTGCCACAGAAGCCCAAGCCAACCATCAACCATATCATTATGACCTGACCCGAATGTTTGGTCGGGTTCTGGTCAGGCTATAGATCTAAACTAGTGCATTCCCATGATGAAATGAACAGAACTACTATTAGGATTGTTCTTAAGAGTCTGGTATTAATAGTACTGTCTAAGCTTGGGAGTGGTGCAACTTGGAGGGATTTTGGGCTTCCTTCAAATGTATTATTGGAGGGATGCAACTATTTAAGTCCCCAGTGAGCCAAGATGTTAAAACATGCCATGTCCCTATTCAGCTGGACAAACATCAAAAGAAACAGTAGCTAGTAAGCAATCTTTTAAGAGTTCTTTGGTCTCATCTGATGCAATAAGGCTTATGTTGTAGGAAATGTCAAATCTGTTGCATCATCATCAGCAAAAATTGTGCTGATGTTTGCAAACTGGTTGGCATCAATTTTACCATCCTTCAGTGTTTGGATGCTATTCAAATCATGGTGTTGATGACAGCATTAGAGAGACTTTGTTACTCCCCCATTTAGATTAGTAGAGGAGATCAGGCTTTTCCTGTGGCAATCCTGAAGCTTATAAACAGCCCACTCCGTCTTCAAGTGTACGTCTTCTGTTGATGACTTTAAAATACATGATACTTATTTTCACTGTCCTTTAAATGAGTCGGTTTTTTTATTTATTTATTTATTTTTTTTTTTTTTGTCAAATATGTAATGTTTTGATGTTTTGTTAAATTGTTTTATTTTTTTAAAGGTTCTTGTCTATTTTGTTGGTTTTATTTGGTCAGTTGTGTTGTTTTGAATGTGTTTTATTCACAAAGTCATTTATTTTTGATGAAAGACTGAATTTAAGAAGTTTTGACAACTACTTTTGCTCAACCTGCCTTGTGAAATTATTAGTGTGCTGAGATAAAGTGTGACTTTTTCTGACCAACTTACTTTGTTCTTGATGATTGACTTGCTGAGCACAATTTTGACAGATTCTGTTTCTTTTTCTTTCAAAGGGTGATAAAAGAACCAACATGCAGGACATTCTATGAAAGCAGTAATTGTTTTGAATTCAACAGAAGACAAATGTATCAAATATAGTATTCCCATGTTTGTCTTAAAAGTTTATTGGATTTTTTTAAAACTCAAAAATATTCCAAAGTAAAATGTGTTTAGATGCATTTAATTAAAAGGATAAAAAATATAAAAGTTTCTTTATATTTGAACTGCCAATCCTTGATTAGAGCTAATCAAGTAAAAAAATTGGTGTATTTAAACCTCTAACTTATTGATTGTGTGCATCTCATGTTGAGGTATATCATCTTGCTGTGAGAAGTTACTGCAGTTAGGCAGTGCTGCTCCACAGAGTAGGTCTACCTTACTACACTAAAGCGTGGGTGGGTGGTATTTGTCAAAGTCACAATCACATCAGTGTCAGGGTCTGGGGTTGCTACCTGAACCATTGTATTCTCTTTGAGATGATCAATTTTATTCACTGTGCCTGTCTGATTTTCATTTTGCAGCTGATCAGTTTAGATGTGCAGTGATGAGTAGTGTAACATCTGTAATGTCAGCTTTCCATCACAAACTTTTGAGCAGAACATGTCAACATGTCAGTTTCAAGCACAGAGTTTCATCAAATAGGCAGCCTGTCAAGGGATTTGCAGAAAAATATTGCTGCATAAATCTAAGAAACACATTCTGACAACATTCCAGTCTTTCATCTGGTGCCACCTTTGCACAATTCTTCTGCACAGATGGTGTTCTCCTCAGTGTGAATGTGTAATGTAAAGCTCAGGCCAAACCTAAGTTCTTGTGGAAAATGGGGAATGGAACAGAAGACATTTTAATTCCACAGCTCTGCCTTAAGTATGTCTTTTGTTTTGTTTTGTTTTGTTTTTTTGGGGGGGTTGCATGGTTGCCAAGTCTTTAACAAAAAGGTCACCCAAAGGCTGAAATAATTTCATTAGAAATTAAGCAAAGTATCTGCCCGGAGGTCTGAATTGTGAAACAAATGGCAGGGTAGGTGAAACTAATAAAATGTCAAAGCAGCATGATATGTCAAATCAAGTTGTTTCATCATTTCATGTTTCAAGGTTTGGAAAGATGCATATATAGTGAAGTGAAAAATTTGTACACCCAATGAAAGCTTGTGTTTCTCTAACATTTTGACATGTTGATGTTTAGTATCAATATTAACAAACTGAAAAAAAAAAAAAATTGAGGAAACATTTGTTGTAAAATATAATTTAAAAAAATGCAATTCTAGACTCCACATTGATCATATTTATAACTGCTAAAATCATTAACTTTGCTCTGAATTTTAAACTAAGTTTACTTTCTTTAAATTCAAATCATTCAGTTTGGTGTGCATTCAGTGTCTTGCGAACCTCTTCACAAATCCCTGCTCTTGAGTTTGCACAGTCACTGTTGCAGTAGATCCAGTAAACGTATCCATTGCCATTAAAATGGCTCATCCTATGTTTTAAGTTAAAATGCTGTACATGTCAAGAGGAAAAGAAACAATGATGAAGAGGTGACATGAGCATCAATCGAAGTTGCACCAGTAGGAGCTTATATAGCTTTTATTTTGGTAGTCCACTTCCAGGTTATTGGCAACTGAATTGCATATTAGCTAAACAATAAATATTTAGCTTGTTAACTAAACATTTAGTTTAAATCTGACATTTATAAATGAATGAATAACATGGTGAAAATGTGAATTTGAAAAATTAATCCTCATTTTTTTCCTTTGACAAGCTAAAAAAAAAAAAACCCAGATTATTGCTGTTAATTTTTGACTATGTAACTTACAAATGGTACCCAATATTTAATAAAGTCTCAAAAGAATTTTGAATCAGTCACAATACTGTATGGAAAATAATCTAAGCAACTGTCAACATTCCCTGATCTGGCCTTCCATGAAAGATTATGTGAAAGTAGACCGCAAGATGCTTTTGATGCCTTCAAATACCCTAAAATGTCTTCACAGGGCTTACAGCACATTCTTGCTACAACTGATATGAAAGTGCATAGCTGTGCAACCAAAAAGTGACTGCAAAGGTTGAACTTCTCTTTTTTCTTTTTTTTTAAGGAGTGCAAAATGAAAACATTCACTCAGTCAGAAAAACATCAAGGGGAGACTTAATGTTACCAGAGATTTCTGCAGTAATTTTTGCTGGACAGAGGAGTCTAAAGTTTTAACTAGTTGGACATCAGAACAGATGACATGTTTAGCATGAAGCAGACATCATTCTAGGAAATGACCTCATACCATCTATGAAGCCTATGCTCGAAGTCTCATTGTTTGTTGATGCTTTGCTTCATCAGGACCTGGCCAACTTACACAGTAGTTGATTGTTTGATGGTATCAGAGATTGCTAAAGTAAAATATTAGACCATTTGTAAAAACTTTGAAGCAGAAACTGGATGCTAGATTACGACATTAGGCTAAAACATACCAGCAATTCATGAAGGACTGACTGAGAATTAAGAAAATAGGAAGTCCTTGTCAGAGTCAAATCCCAGCTTTTGATCTCAATCAGCAACATTGGGGTGACTGGAAATGGACTCTACATGCAAGAAATCCATCAAGCATCTCAGAGCTAAATGGGTCTATTCGTCAAATTAATAGTCTAATCTTAAAAGTTTTATTTTGTTTTCATCAGCTGTAAGCAGAAAAATCATAATAGAAATAAAGGCTTGAAAATATCGGTCTGTGTGTAGTTAATCTAAACAATTGATTTCTCTGTTAACTGAGCTACTGAAATAAAAGCAACTTTTCAATAATATTTTAATTTATTGAATATCACTATGTCAAAACAACCTTTGGACTGTGTAGACAAAGTTTCATGTGTTTGTCATCCTTTTGTTTCTGAATTTGTAGGTCACATTATGTTTTGACATGGTTTCCTGAGCTACATGTAGAATCATTGATAGAACGCAAGATAGGAAAATATGAAAGGATTTACTCACAATTTGTACAAAGGAAACATGCTCGAAGAAGGGATTCTCAGGGTCCGATGTTCTGCTGCGTCTGGAAGAGGACAGGGGGATTAAACGGGGCAAATAGTTTCGCAGCAAAAATGATTGAAATGACAAAAGACAAAGGCTTACGGGTCTGAAGGCGAAAGGATGGCAGGAAAGGAAGAATTTAGATCCCGATGGTGGTGTGCAGATGAAGGTTTGATGGAGGTTTGATGGAGGTTCTTGCCTGGAGGGAATTTGAGGTGGAGGTTGAATGATGAGTGTTGAGATCTAGTGGAAGAACAGATGTTTGGAGAGCACACAGACAGATGATAACGGGAAGTACGGAAGCTGTGATGGACGACTGTGGCTTGAACTGAGTTGGTTCTGACTCGAGGAGATTTGTCGAGGGAGTCCAGAGTCATAACGGTTTATTCAACCTGTGAGCGCTGAAGAAATGAGGCAAGCTGGAGCAAAGGTGGGTCAAGCATAAATATCCTTCAAAATACCCTGAATCACTAGGAATAACAAGATAGCAACACATGTGGCTTGAGACCAGCAAAGGTTAATCATCAGGTTCTGAAATTGTTCTCCAACAGCTCCTCACATCTCCAGCAGAGTGATGAGGGAAATTGCACACAGGTGTGCAGTCTGCAGCAGGTTGCCCACGCCCTCCAGCAGAGATCCTTTGTTCGGGGAGAAGACTCACACTTTCACAAAAATCCAATTCACATCTCTGGATCATGACAACATGTGCCTTTCCTGGAGATGTCAGCTTTTTCCTTTCATCTTTGTTGTTTTTGTTTTCTTTCTTTCAAGTAAGCAACAAAGGCACTATATATCAAAGCAACAGCACCATTTGACAATTATTTCAGCTTTAGTTCAACACAATGTGGTTATATTGTTTTTAATTCAAATTCAGTTACATTCAGATTAAGCCAGTCCAATTCATTTACTCTCAAGTTCAATTCAATTCAGTAACAATGCAAACAACCAGAATAAGTTAATCATGAAGTGCCAAAATGTGAAAAGGTGTCTCCCTAATCAGAAAACCAACAGATAGCATTAATCTTCACTTTGATACAGTTCTTGGTCACAAGTAAACATTGAACAGCAAGCTACAGTGGAGATGATTGACCCCCTTTTAACAGGAAGAAACCTTCAGCTTATAGAGGCTCAGAAAAAGTGTCCTTCTGTCTCATCCTGCTGGGAGTTGAGAGGACAGCAAAGAGAGAGGAAAACACTGATGCAGTTATCCATGAATACCTGCCAGAGAAAAGATAACATAATGCTGTGTTGCTTGTAGGCGTTGGCCTGTTTCCAGTATTAAGATACTCCAAGCTGTTGAAATATAACAGTATCAAAACCCCAAAATCTTTTGCCATTTAGTTCCCAAGGTTTGAAACCTTTCTTACAAACAGGAACTTCCTCCACCCTTTTCTATTGTGGCACGTTGCAGGTCAGCTGGCCTAAAGACGGTGACTAAACTTTTCCCTTGACTGCAAGAAAGAAAAATACAGATGTTTTTAATTATTTTTGTCACTAAAATTAGGATAGTCATGGTGTGGATTCAGTTTTTCTCTTTAATATTAAACAAAAGCAGTTATATAATTTATCTATTTTATCTGTGTAAATACATTTATACCATAAAACCTGGTATTAGCACTTAAAGGTGACAATACTTGGATGACTTTAATGACTCACTGACATATTTGTATTGCATTGTCTTAATTTATTACACTGTGCTAATGTATAGGTACAGATAAAATCCCTTCTTGTGCTTTTTTAAATCAATAGTTTTCTGTTTTATCTAAGCTTTGGAGTTAATTTGTTGGCACATTTTTGCAGTACTGGGTGAAACATTACCCTTTCATTTTCATCCTGTAAGCAGAGCCCATTGTAATATAAAATCAGCTCACCTGAAAGTTCCTTCTCATTTGGAGGTCTTCATATCTGGAACAGTTTACCATCAGCAATAAAAATGTTAACAGATCTTAAAACTCGGGTAAAACATTGGCTGAAACAAAAACAAATCTGTGAACACTGATGAATACCAACCTACTTTGTCGTGGAGAATTTGTTTTCTCTAAAATACATTTTCATGTATTTCTTAATAGTTACAGTAATTCAGTGTGTGTGTGTGTGTGTGTGTGTGTGTGTGTGTGTGTGTGTGTGTGTGTGTGTGTGTGTGTGTGTGTGTGTGTGTGTGTGTGTGAATGAGTGGGTGGGTAGGTGTGCACACATGTGTGATGGGAATCTTTAATTTTAATTTTGCTGTCCAACCAAGGACTGGGTTTGCAAATTAGCCTATGGCTAGAAAACCTTTCTACAAAACAACAGTTGCTTTGTTTTTATCATGTAACATTGTTTACTGCGCTGTCCTTGATTAAATAAACTTGAATTTGATTGAAAATCTTTTCCAAATGTTAACTTCCGATATATTATGAGGTGAAATTTGTGAACCTTTGATGTTTTACATAATTTTGACAAAAAACTTAGAAAGTCAATGATTTTGAGAAAAAACCTACAGATATTAACAATCACGATTAATAGACAGAGAAAGCTTTTAGTCTGAAGTAAGTGTGGGCTATTAGTCTTAGTTATCTTACACACCAAATTTAGCTATTATTCTCTAATCAGTTTTGGCTTATGCTAGATTGATTGTTACTGTCAAACACAGTTATCACCACAGAGCATTCGTATGGCATCCCTTCAAGGAAAAAGATGTCAAAAAGATTTCTTTGAACAATGAGTTAAGATTACAAGTTTACACAAAGTTTAAAAAGTTAAACTTGTAAATTATTGTTAAAAAAACAAATGAACAAAAAATATTCAATAGGTCAGTGTCATTTCAAATATCTATATTTCAGTATATCGCATTAGTTAATTTAAGAAACTGCAAAGACAATTTTGATTTTTGCATAAAACTTCCCTCAAGTCCTTAAACTGGACTTTATGGAAGATTGGAAAAAAAAAACATTCTTCAAACAAAACATATAATGTATAATTTAAAATTTGCCATAAACAATGTAGGGTGCCCTGCAAAAATAATGAAGGAGGTTTTTGGGTGAGATTGTGCCAAAACTGCCTCCTTGCAAAGCACTGCACATCACCTTGAACACAGCATCTTCACAGCGAAAAAGTGGGACGGTAGAGTTATCCTGTAGGGATGCTTTTCGTCAACAGTAGCAGGGAAGCTGGTCAGAATTGATGGGAAAATGGTTGGGGTTGAATACAGAACAATATTTAAAGAAAACCAGTTAGAGGCTATTACAAACTTGAGATTGATGCAGAGGTTCAATTTCCAGCACGGCAGCAACACTAAATATACAGACAGGTACACAACTGAATGCTTTAGATCAAAGCATATTCCTGTGTCTGTTAAATGAAATTGAAAATATATGGCAAGACTGTAAAATCTATGTATACAGGTGGTCTTCAATCAGACTAAGAATGAACTATTTCTAAATAATTTTTTTCTCAGTAAAGATTGTCCTACAAAGTATTCAGTAAAGATTGCTAAAAACAAGATTGTTCTGAGGTTTTTTTTTTTTTTTTACAAAATTTTGAAAACCATGAATTTATTTCCTTCACAAATATGCACTGCTGTGAGTTGGTCTATAACATAATATTTGTATAAAGTATGTTGAAGTTAGTGTTTGTATGTTCTTTGCTAGCCTGGCCATTGCCTTCCTACGCAATTCCGCTCAATTCTTATCTCCCTTCAATGCTCCATCTGGGGTTTCTCCCATTGAGCTGTATTTCTCTGGTAGAGTTTCAAAGAAGCTGTAAATGATGACATGGATTTTCTAAACTGTTTTATAATTGTAGTCTGCCTATAGTTTTAGCAATGGCAACAGAGGAAGTTAACAAAACCATACAGTCTGTGCTGGTCACACTTCCAAATATTGAATTAACATTAACAGCCATCTCATTCAGCTCAGTACTTCTCTCTTCACAGGGGGGAATGGTTGTTTACAGCGCAGGCAATTTCTGGTAATCTTCATAACGTCAAACTTGCGCATTACATATACAGCCAAATGTTAGCGACTGAGTAAAATTTAAAACTTTTCAACACAGTCCACACCTCCAGCAAGCAATTATTTCTCAATAGCTGAGACCTTCCAGACCTTCTGTACAAAACAGAGTGTAGAAGAAGAGGCTGTTTTTTTTTTTTCTTTTTTTTTTTTGTTTTTTATACATTCCACTGCTACATTTTAATTGATGTCCAATTGATCCTTGTTCAGATCTAGCGACATTTTTTTTGTTCTTGGTCTTCCTGCTATGAAAGCTTCTTTTCAGTTTAATTAAAACCTCAAATTTCTTCATCTTCCTGCCTGCTTGGTCCTGTGTCCTATGCATAGGTGGGAAGTTACTAGTTACATTTACTCAGTTACATTTACTTGAGTAACTTTATGTGTAAAAAAATACTTTTTAGGAATAGTTTTACTACACTATACTTTTTACTTTTACTTGAGTAATATTTTTTTATAAACTATCGCGATGCTTACTTGTGTAAAATTTTTGGATATTCTATCCACTGTTAGACTTCTTGTTTGTACACTAGCTTTGTTATTCTAATACTAATCATTTTTAAATATTAAATCATGTGATCTGATCAGTTATTCAATACTCAGTAGCTTTTTTATGAAATACTTTACTCTTCCTTGAGTAATTTCTTGGACAGATACTTTTTACTTTTATTTTATTAAAGTTATATTGAAGTAGTGCAACTCCTACTTGAGTACAATTTTTAGGTACTCTACACACCTCTGGTCCTATAATTCCAGTGATATTCTGTGAAGAAAACACTGTATTTGCAGATTATAAGACCACAATACAAACAGAACATAAGTATTTACAAATAGCTTAGATGCTTCACCAATCAGTATTCTCCTGAGTGCATCATATATAAGCAGCACATCCTGTAAATAGATGGAATGGATAGTGAAAAGATAGCCAAAAGAAAATCCAAATTTTCATGGATACTGGATAATCCTAGAAGCTACATACATACATACATAGCTAAAAATACAAGGCAGTAAACAGTCATTATAAATAAAGCTTAATTTATTTAGAAATCTGATCAAGCGATCTATGAAAACTGGAAAAATATGCACAAACAGGCACATTAAGAAGATGCTGCATTTATGTGTCCCCTACCCAGGTTGAGTTTAAATGTTTTTGTGTATTCTCAACACCCAAACTCCTGCAAAGCCATGATTCCACAACCAGCTCAAGACAGGTAAGATGCATGCATAATGTGCACAATGGGCTGATTCCAACTTACACTTTGTTCGCACATAAATGCACTCAGGAAAATTACATTTACACCCAGTGCACCACTGTTGCTCTGTCTGTCACTCAAGCTGTACATTTACTTTGTTTTATAAGTTCAACTAAGGAGGTTCATTCACATAAAAAAATACTGACAGCTTCATGTTTGCAGGAGAGCAAGGGTGGCACTATCTCAGTGATAAGACAAAGACAGAAAATGGGGAAAAATCTGAGATAAAAGTAAAAGGGTGAGTATAGCTGAACAGATAAACAGAGATAAAGGACAGTCTTTATATCTTTATTGTAGTTATACATAAATCACTTTCTCCAGAGTAAGGACTTTAAATATCAAGGACTTTGTGTAACAGTAGATTTATCGGTAGCACAGAAATGAGCTGAGCAGAGCAGGACAATCTTGGCATCTCTTTGCTTTTTAATGAAGTAGAAAGTCCCTTTGCTTTGCCTCATAGGCCAGCCAATTAGGACACAGGCCATTGGATATTGACCAATCAAAGTGCAGGTTTAACTTCAATGGGCTTGACTTTAATAGAGCTAATAAGTTAACACAGTGATGCTCTGCCTTTATGTATGGTGTGCATTAAATTGGGTGTAACACAGAAGTATGTTAATAGAGATACTACCTCACAGTCAATATTTTAACAGATTATAGCTTTGCAAAACATGAATATTGTGGAAAAATAAATAAAAAAATTAAGAAATGTTGGCAATGTGGTAAAAATATCACATTACCTTTTTTGGCTGTTGATCATGATCTTTTTTTTTTTAGTATGTAAAAAAGAATAACTAAAAATCTGCAGACTAAACTCATATTGCACCACACCTTCAGACGACTGTGTTTTTACAAGAGGAGAGGATACTGTAAGATGTTTCAATAAGATTTTGAAGATTTGGAATTTCAAGCTGTTTCTGTGAAACCTTAAAGGAAGTATTCAAGCTATACAATAGATGTTTGTCTTAATGCTTCAGGCAAAAAGCTTTGTTGTTAATTTGGTTTTCCTGCTGAGAACAAACAAGCCCTCGGTTACAATCCTCATTGTCCAAGTTGGCAGCGACTTAGACAAACAAGTACAGCTTGAAAAGTTTATAAATAAATAAATAAAAGTTTACTTGAGTAGCATTAGCCACTAGGCAGCTGGAGGCTGCTGGAGGAAGTAGATTGGTCATGTAATTTGCTTCTATGGGGAAACAGGACCAAAACATCTCCAAAAAGACTTCCCTGCACAGTTCCAAGAGGATTTAATTCACAGCTACATTTATCAGTGCTGACTGGTGGAGCCCTACTCTACTTAACTTTGCTGTGTTTGATTGACAATAAAAAGATCCATCGTTTTTAATGCATAGGGATTTCTAATGATTTCAATAGTAGTTCTTGTAGTTTTACAATAATACTCTCTGAATATTAGGATTAAAAATATATATCTTTATTATAATATACTAAATTATACCATGATCTTCATGGATAACAGTAACAGCTTCATCCCCTCTACATAAAATGTAGTTTATGAAGGTAAAGGAAATGGATGGATATAGAGTATGCACAAGAGCAGAGAAATGCAGTGGACAAAATGTGCCCTATAGACACCACAATCTCTTTGCTTTTGCAGATAGTCACATTTATAATCCGTTATGATCTAATATCATTATCACCCACCCCTTCCTGTTAACCAGTGGAAGAAAACTTAAGTTGTAAACTATGGAAATAATTACCAGACTGAACTTTGAGTGACACACATGTCTGGAAAAATAAAATAGAGATACAGCTGTGTGAAATGGTGAAATTCCCCACACTGATCACTCTTAACCTGAACAGGAATCCACTGTCCTTTTGAGATATTTAATCAACTATTTATAAATGATGAAATTTGGTTGCTGTGTATGAGCCGTGCCCCCTTTTTCACCCAAGAGACTGATTATAATTTTCTTTTGCAGAGCCTGTTATCTGAACACAGATGGATCCTTGTGCTTGTGCTGCAAAATCTAATGAGCTCTGATTTGAAAAGTTTTCAGATCAATTGAATTAGTTGTCCAACTATTGACTGTGCACTCCCTGAACATCCAGTTATGCTACTATCTGATCATGTCTTGTCCACTTTTTTAGCTGCTATGAGGTACATTGTATTATGACTCCGTTTGATGCTCATTAGTTGGTAATCCCAAGAACACCACACATGCAAGCACCTGGAGGAAACTGATCAATACTGCCTTAAAGTTAGGTTTATTCTTAGGACTAGGTGTGTCATTTTGGATTTTCTGTCCCAATTTTGGCATTTGAAAAAACAAAACATATTATCCAAAGAATTATTCTCAGTATTAAAATGTGTAAGAAAAAAAGAAAGTGTGTTGTGTAGAACTCGCATCAAAAACACAAGCTAGTGTAGTTCAAACTGATAATGAAGTTAATCCTGGCTGTGACATAAATTTGTCACAATACACAGTGCATTGCAATTTGTTCAATATGGGCTGCATAGCCACAGATCAGCGATGGCTCTAATGCTGACCTCTGTCCGCCACTGAAAGAACCAATAATTGGCATGTAAGGATCAGAACTGTAAAACCATGAAGGGGGTTGGCCTGGTCTGACAATTTTTTTGTGGATGAATCAATTCATGTGCATTTCTTCTCTGGGAAAAACATGGCATCAGGATGCACTATGGGAAGAAGGCAAGTCAGCAGAGGCAGTGTGACGCTTTAGGTAATGCTCTGTGAGTTTTGCCATCTATGTGAATGTTACTTTGACAATAGTATTCCCTGATGGCTGTTGCCTCTTTCAGTAGGATGCAATAAAATGACACTATATAGTCTCTACAGTGTGTGCTTGAAACTTAAGTTGCTTGCCCAGATCTGCCAGAGGCTGCAAGTTCTTTGCAATTTAGAATAGTGCTGGAGAACCTTTGGATTGCTGTTTTGGCTGCTCCCCTGCACTGATAAAGGTTATCTGCTTTTGAGGGAGGCTTTCTCGCTATTATGACTGATGGGACACTCTCAGCAACTACCTTCAGCTCCTAGAATTCCGTTTAGGTCTTGACTTTTAGTTAGCATTCTATATTATATGAATATGCTGTGAGTCCATTGTCTTGCTAGACAGTGAAACTCTGCTTATTGCAAAAGTATTTGCAGCTTCTAACATCTTTTTTTTTTTTTTTTAGGATTGCTCTTTTCTTATCACCATCCATTTTCCTGCTATCTCAGACCAGCTTCCTTGTCCAGAAGAAAAGCATCACCACAGGATGATGCTGCCATCACTAGATTTCACATGCGGCAAACTGTAATGGAGGCATCTTGAACATCTGTTCAGCATGTGGATGTTTGCGATTTTGATGCTATTATTGTTTTGTCCTTTACCCCACCAAACTCTCGTTGCCTATGAAGTGTGAAGTGTTGTTCCTTAGCTTTTATTCAGTTTTCAGTCTAATAATCTACATGTTTATATGGTACAGGAAATACAGCTCAGCTTACAATGGTAAGGAAATACAGCTCAGATCCTTTAAAAGCAATTCATCTTCTACATTTAAGGATCTGAGCTGTATTTCCTTACCATTTACTGCCAAGCTGGTTAGTATAGGACTATTTTTTTCAAGAAGAGAAATGTGAGGTAATCTTTTAAATGTTATTATCACAAAGTATTTATTTATTTATTTTTCATATATAATCATAATATCTAAGAGATTGGTAAAGGAAACAAGAAGTCCTGTCATTTTAAGGTGGGATTTGTCATTTCTATTAGAGTAATGTGGTTTAGCCATTAATCTGTTAATTTAAATGCCACAGTTTGAAAAAATAAAAGCAAAGCCCTCACTGTTTTAATACCACATGCAGTCAGTTAGTCTTTTGATAATGCCAGTGTGGAACTACATTGTGCTGCCAGTTTTGAGTTAATTCATTTGTCCACGTACCAAACAATATGAGGTTTAGTTTTAAAAGAAGACAGAAAGCCTCCTGTTATGGTAAAAGTGTTTTTATGGTTTGTACCACCTGTGTGATGTTTGTGTCCAAGCATCTATCCAGAAAATGATGGATTACACAGAGGAGTGAATTCAACTGTGGTCTGAGAGTAAATGTGGTGCCATGCGCACATATGATAGTGGTTTAGAAAAATAGAGCAGATCATTAGTGAAACACTTGTTTGATCACAGTTTCCCTGAGTTAATGATAGGAGTGAGCATGACTCGGTAATGGCGCTGTGGTATTTCAGCATGTGTGAGCACTCGTGTAAGTCAGTCTCTGTGAGGGCCACATTGAATCATAGAAGCTGAGAATAATTTTGAAATGTAAGGATGTTTTTGCAAGTTATTTTCAATCCTGACTTGGTCGAATTGTGCAATGAATTTTAGATTACCACACAGGCCACATTTATAGGCACCTCTGGTAAAGATGTGAAAAAAAAAAACCTTTAAAAAATAGATATATTTTACTGCAATGGTATTCTCTATCACTTTGAAATTCTGAATTATCCATTCGGGGGCACATTTTAACAATTCAACATTTCATAACATTGGATCAAACAGAGACAGGTCTGTTCTCTTTTGCACAGTCTATATATCTTTTGAGACTGGAGGTCTTTGGCAATTATGACTATTTATGGTGAACTATCTGGGTATTAGCCCAGAAACAATATGAGAAATTGGACTTTTTTCAGCCCATAGGTCTCATCTACATAGCTTGATGCTAAACAAGAACATTACAATTTAGGTTTACCTAAAAATATGTAAATGTACTACTGTAAATGTTCTAGAGTAGTACTGAACACAAACAGACAAACTTCGAAGCTTGTAACCGCTTTACTGGTTTTCTTAATTCAATAGGACAATTTAATTTCAAAGTCTAATTTCAGAAGGAGCCCAGTACCATACTGGATGCTTTTGACCACAAACACAAGTTTTAATGTAAAAAATAGATTTCAATTTAAATTGCCAAGAACAAAACAACCAAATACAAACAACCTGTTATACAAACAAATTTGCTAAAATGAAAACAACTTCAGTCATAAGGCCTTTCAGTTCAACAAAATAAAATATATTCAAAAGTTAGACCCCATAAAGGTTCATTCAAAATCCACAGTTCCTACTGACTCAATGTAGCTAGCACTGCATGGGGATTAGACAAAGTTAAAGGGGAGGTATTATGTAAAACTGACTTTTTTGAACTTGACTTAATCTTATATTTTCATTCCTTCATCAAAAACATACCTGGAGTGTTGTTTTGATTCTTTCATGCGTGGTTGAGAATTCCTTGAATCTCCCATGGCAACCATTCTAAATGCTTGCTTATACAATGCGTCACCTATTTAAACAAAGCTCCACCTTGGAGCTGCAGTCCCCAGCCGAGCTTTTGCCCCACAGAGCAACACCTCCCCTGCACCTTCCCCACAAGCTCCACCAGACTGGCAGCAGCAGCAATTATCAAACACCTGGTGGAACTGTGCTTCTCTTTGATTTATCATATGACCTACCTCTCACTCCAGCACGCCTAAGAATGGTTGTAAACAGCACAATGGAGTAGTATTGTTGTGATGACATGCTGAAGACAGAGTGTCGGAAAGAGTAGGAGCTTCTTAAAAACACAGAGGCCAATTTCAAGGCATCAAACTGCGAAGTCAAATTTCTTTTAAGTTATGTTTGCTACATACAGTATTGTTTATAACAACTGAAGGTAACATAGTTACTTGATTATGCTGTAAATGGCACTATGTGCCTGAAAAATATATAATAACACCCCCCACACACACACACACATACATACATACACTTTAAGATTCTAATTAAGTTAATATAAAACAGTTTGATTTTTTGGCTAGATTATCTGTAAATGTCAATCCACAAAGATGGACAAGATGCAAAAGTTACAGCAATGTGTGGGAACATCAATTCTGAAGGCAGCAAGCAAGTTAGCAAATTAAAGCACAGCACCTCATGACCAAGCTAGTTATCAGGAGAAGGTGCCAGTTATTGACTGATTCTGTGCAGCAGATGAGAGACTCTTTATAGACTTGGCACACAAACTAAACCACAGAAATGCATGCACAGTTTCACGTGAAATCACTTCAGCACACTCATGTGCGCACACGCAGGCAAAAACCACACTGACATGCCCACACGCATACTCAGCCATCACACATGTTACGCACCCCTTAAACAGACACGCACACACATTCCCCCTTGTAATTATGCAGCCATTTTATCCCTTCTCTTTGCCCTCACAGATAGAGCAATTCTGCCAGCTCTGTCTTCACAGAACTGTTTTATTAGCATACCTCTATAATCACAGCTCAGTGCTTTATAGTGTATATAAATGGCATTGCTGCGTGGTTGTGCTAGCATATGGTTAGTATCTTGCTGACACCACAGTCTTATTTGCTCACTGAATGTCAGAAGAAGAGAAGATCATCCTGTTTTTTGCAGGAAAGAATTAGGGGAAAATGGTGTCAAGATGAAAATAGCAAGGAAATGTGGGAGAATGAAGCAGTAAATGTTACAGAAAGAGGGTGAGATCTGTAAAAGATGGGTGAAGAGGCAGAGATTAGGAATGGCATATGAACAGGAGAGTTGACGAATGGGGAAAGGATGAGAAGAAAATCAACGATTACTCAGTCATGTTGGTGAGGGAAGGCTTTCATTCTCAAACAGGAAAACATCTGCACACCGAAATAACACAACAGGTTGGTTGGCAATGACTCAAACAGGTGAATGTTTGCATAACAAATAAACCTAAGCCTAAACTCACAGATGGAGTGTTTAAATGTTAAAAGAACTAGAACACTTTTTTTTCCTGTAACACACAAACAAAACTTAACAAGGTATTTCTTATACTTGGATTTTTTTAGACTCTACAACAGATAATGCATTGTTCTCTTTTGTAAACTCTCACTAGTGATTACATGTGGCTTAACTGCTTAATTTTATTGATATACTCATTTAAAACACAGTCAGGGCTACATTTTAATCAAATTCAGCTTTCTTTGTAAGCTGTGTTGTTTATATCAGTAGGGGTGCTCCTATCTTTATCTTTTAGTTCGTTTCTGTGCTGCAGGTAAGACGGAACCTCATGAAAACATGCAATGCACTGCGCCATGAAACCAAATGAAGTGCAAAAATTATGAAGTGGCACTTCAGAAAGCAACAAATCTCCCCTAAATCATCATGATGATGAGGCCAGGGGTTGAATGATATTACATACTTATTTGAGTTCGGTCACATTTATTAATAATACTTTACAGTATGAGACAACCATGTTTTTCAAAAACACTTTCCACATTACATCCATAACTTTAATATTGGGATCTGAATTGTTTGACCAAAAAAAAAGTAGTGCATAATTGTGGACTGGAAGAAAACTGATATGGTTTTCACAATTCTTTATGAACAAATATCTGAAAAGCATTTTGAGCATTTATATTCTTGCATATTTACTCTGTGGTATACACCTACACAAAATCCATTTGAATCAATTGGCCTAAAAAGTCACCTAATTAGTTGATTAAGTCCTGTGTGTTAAATCTCAGCATAAATACAACTTTTCTGGGAGAATTTATCTACATGGCAACTATTAGTTGGGTCTGCAAGGGTCTGGTGAAAATATCCAGGTTATAGACGACGGACGGACAGACCAGCTGAGGGTCGGGCTGACAGACCGATGGACAAGCCGACGGATGTATCACTAATATCTGAACTGCAGCAGAATGAAGTTAATGTTGAGGAAGCATAATAAAAAAATGGATATCATAATAGATCCCTGAGGAACTCCACAAATAGCTGGGGAGAAAAAAAAATGTGAGTACAGTTCATTTAACTCCTTGATTCAACAACATTTTTGAAACAATACAGTGGTGTATAGTTTTTGATTTATGAATATTTAGTGACATCAGATTGCAGTTTGATATTCATACAGAAAACTTAATTCACTTTTTTTGCAAGAATGTTCTGGTTTTCTTAAAGGAAAAGAAACTGAAAGTAATCTTTAATAAACATTTCACCTCAAAATAGGATACGAATGAGAACTTGATAACAAGTAGAAGGTTGTTATGGTGAAATTAAGTTTTGGATTCTCAAAATGTGTTACGTTGAGTAACACTGTCACTTTTCAGGTAACAAAGGTTCTACAACAAAATAAAGTAACCTCAGAATCTTCTGTTTTCTGCCTTATATCAATGTATGTCATTCATAGCCTTCTCTCGGTCTGTGTCTGTCTTCCATCTCCCTCAGATTTTGGTGGAAGGCATCTAAGTTTCTCATGAAACATAAGGGTATGCATGTGTGTATATTCCACTAGTGAGCTCACTGAATATAATGATAATGACATTTCCAGTAGGGTTTAGTCTTCCTCTAATTTAGTCCTAAATGACTTGATTCCCACTTTGGGAGTATTATTATATATATTTCTTTGTGCTGTGTGTGTGCGGGTGTGGAGAACACAGGTGGCCAAAGATTTTATTGATATAATAAATTTATGTCAGGTCTTCTTTTACATCTTGTTATTCTCCTCACTGGACTTTTAGAATACCAGGAATATTAGATTTCTAATGTCTTTATTGTTGTTTTTGCAATTTTTGCTTCAAGTTTCTTGATTGCTCCTTGCAATAACTGTTATTACATTTTCAGTCCACCATGTTCTTTCATTCGATGTCTATTATATAGTATATTATTACTATTACTATTATTATTATTATTATTACTATTATTATTATTATTATTATTACTATTATTATTATTATTATTATTATTATTATTATTATTATTATTATTATTATTATTATTATGACTATTTAATTAGCTAAAAGTGATGGCTTCATAATTTCACTGAAATATTTAACACAAAAAAATATACACAGAAACTATGTGTTATGAAAAAGTAGATTTTTCTGTCTTTTATTTCACAGCCAAGATAAAAAAAAAAAAAAGTATTCAGATGCAGCAGATTGCATCAACCCTTTGAGGTTGTTTTGGTTGCAAAGGTAAGCATCTCAGCAGATAAGCAGCTGCTGATAGGAGTGTTTTACAAGCACAAAACTATGCTTGAGCATTAATGCATAGTACTAAAACAGATGTGCCTTCACAGATAAACAGCTAGAAGATGTTAATATACAGATTGACAACAGGAAGGATAAAGGTGTCCAGGATTCTACTGATTTTTTGTAGCTAGTTTTTTATTGGTCTTATTTCCAGCTTTGTTCAATGATGAGAATAAATTTGTGTGTGAATTTGAAGTTTGTGGTATGAGTTTTGATTTGTTGTCAGATTTGTTGTTTGCAAGTTGTTGCAGTGCAGATAACTCAGTATGATTGAAGCTGCACTATTTACAAATCAAACATGGACAGATCAGTGTAAATGGCTGTATTCTATAATACCTAACTTTAAGCACTGATTCTTCTCAGCCTGCAAAAAATATATTATTGCTTCTTTCCTTTCTTAACCCCTTAACCGTCACCCCTAAAATGCTTATGTATCAGACATAGGTTCTGTGAGCACACCAGTGTCCTCATGACAGTTAAGCAGGGACAGGGATCCTGGCTAGAGTTGATGAAATAACCAAAAGAGCTTAACACAGAGCAATCTTGAAAGTAAACCTGTTTGAGGCTGCAAAATTCTTTACACTATTATTGTTTTTGAATGGCCCGGTTGCTGATTGTGCAGTGGCACAGTGGGTTATAATTTTTGTTTAGTAACTGAATCACAATTACTACTCTGAACAAGTGTTTCCTATTTTGATACTAAAGGCATTTGATCTCTCTGTGCTCAGTGGGTACAATGGTCTGCTGTATAGTGAATGCAGGAAAGCTATTTAATTTGAAGTTGGTGTGTTCTGGCTTGAGATCTCTGACAAATCTATCCATAAATAGAGAAGTATTCAGGAGTCATTTGGGAGCTTACAACCTCTAAATTGTGTGTATTCTCACAGGTCAGAAGCAAAAAAGTCATTAAATAGCCTGAAATTGAAAGACTGGATGCTCTTAAGACTCATGTACCTTCTTTCTAGTTCTACACACCTAAAACTACAAAGATTGAATCTAACATATATGTTTAAATGTACCTGATAGGTGTGAGAAATAAATTACTTTGTTCTGTACCTATCCATGTTTTGTAATGGAGGACAGAAAACAAACAAAAAAAATTAAAAATTAAAAAACGAGATCAGAACACTGCAAACCCAATCAGTGGATAGCTGGAAAAGTACAGTTCATATAAAAGGCTTACATAAACCTACTAATTTACCAGGTTTTGTTAATATAAAGATTTGACAATGACAAAGCCTTTAAACCTTCTCCCATCTTTAATGTGACATATAACCTGTTATTTCCAGGGGTCTATCAGCATCCCACATATTTTCACACTCTGCCAAGTAAAAGTTCTCAAAATGTATAAGACTCGTTGAGGCTTTCTCCCTTTCTCTCTGGCCCTCTCTTTCTATCTGGTACACAGGCCTGAAGAGGCCTGTGTACCAGACAGAGCGAAAGAGGGCCACAGATTTTCAGTCAGATTTAGTTCTGGACTCTATTTTTATAAAACTTAACTTTTTTTTCCCAAGTGACAACTCTTAGTGAGGCTGAAGAATAACATCCCTCTTAATATTCAGCTTTCTAGCAGGCACTTCAAGGTTTGTGGTCAAAACTGGCAGGTACAAATGTTCTATATGTCATTTTCCTGTACAAAAAGTGAGATTCATTTGATGAAAAGTAAAATGTTCAAGTTGTTTTTCCATTAGCCCGTTCTTCCGTTAAGTTTTGGAGAAATTTATTCAGGACTAGATGTTTTCTTTGGAAGAAAATGCTTGTGTCTTTTAATTCTACTCCTTAACCCAGACATATGGAAAATAAACAAGACTGTAGACACACATAACACAACCATATATTTAAGCACTTCTTTCAGTGTTACTGGGCTACTTAGAAGCTCCCCTGACAAGACATGTAACTGATTGAAAAAGACCAATTTTTGGGGATGTCTGATGAGCTTGTTACTGGTCAGGACTGATCAAGCTGAAAATCATTCAATTCTGGCCTGAAGCTAGTTTTAAAGTTGATCTCTAAATATAAGCAGTCAGGGGCAAATTTGCCTGGAAAACAACTAATTTTGATTTTCATTCAATCTAACATGGTAGGTTTGCCATCTACATTTTCAGCTGGGAGTCATCAAATGGACCAGCCAACAAGTTGCCTAATCAGCCTATGCAGCAAGTTAGGCAACCAGTCAAGTATCCAGCCCATTTAAGTCAGACAGTAGCCTCATTAAATGACTCTCTTCACACCTCATTTCTTCTCTCACTTTCTCAACCTCGTTTTTCTCAAGAGCTGACAGAAATGAACCAAATGGAGGTTGGTTAGAGAAAATTATTGTTGTTCTTGTTTGTCTGTCATTTCTCCACACTTGTCTCTTTTCACTATGTAATTGCAAGGTGTTTCATGGCAACAGCTCTACATCTTATATGCTCTAAAAGCTCTGAAGACCCAAAAGCAAGCTTGAATGTGTGGAACAGCACAGCTCTGCAACAAAAAGAACGAGTGTTTACATAATAAAAACTTTTCTTTGGTTTTGGTTGTACAGTAACAGTCATTAAATTAGAATATTGAAAAGTTAATTTTTTTTTAGTAATTCAGTTCACTAAGTGAGACATCTAATATAGATTAATTACACATAAATTTATTTTTTTAAGCCTTTATTTTCAGGTATAATCATGATGATTTTCCGCTTACAGCTAATAAAACATCAGACCAATGAAAAAACATTTTTAATACAGAAATGTGGACTTAATGAAAAGTATTTTCAATAATTGCTTAAAGTTTGTTATTTTTAAAAGGTGATTTTGTTGGATTTCAATTTCACCAGCGCCCTCTTCATCCTCATATGTCTTACTGAGTGAGTGGTGATATAACTGAATAATTGTGGTTCTGCTGATCTTTTCTGATGTTTTCTTCAATTAATTAGTTAATTAGTTTTCCATTTCATTTTGTCATAGTTTGTTCATTAATCTGGTTCAATCCTCGTTCTATCTATCGATCGATCAATTTATTAATTACTCAATTAATAATAAATTATTAATCATAATTATTACTATTTACATAAGCCAAACAATGATACAAATTTTGATTCCCAACACTGTGAGATACAAGCCTCATTGGAACACATTTTCTAATTTTATTGAGTTACTGTAAAAAATAATAATTTCATGCTGAACGGCGGTGGATTACAGATGTATGAATGAATTATACTCTCATAGATGAATGCAGGTCAATTAAGATCCACATGTACAGCAGGATTTTGAGGTAAAACTAAAATGTTTTAGTTGGTACCTCAATAACAGCATAGAACTTTGGCAAAATGATTTCACTTCTGGGGTGATGCATGGTGTGGTGGGTGGAGTGAGCACACCATGTGGGGAGAATATTCCTCAATGTAGCCATCCTAGGTTCAATTCTCAGCATGGGTCATTTACTTCCTATTTAGTCAGTGACAAGGATATTGTTCCAAAACCAAATATTGACCATACATGTTTTTTGAGACAGAGTCTATGCCACTTTCCACCATTTTATTCTGCAGAGCCATATTTAAACAGCCCCTGGTCCCTCCACCTGTATGTTGTCCGAATGGCAGCAGTACACTGCACACATACTGGTAGACCAAATTTCACGTTCCTTTAAGTATTTTAAATTGATGACTGCAGGCCTTTGTGTCTCCCATTGGTCCCAAAGCTCTCTCACTAACTTGCAAACAACAAAGCATATTCTGCTAACTATTCCACTCATATACTCCAGCATAATATATTTGTTACGGCTTCAGTGAAGCTTCACATCTGACTTAATTTCAGCTTACTCATTGGTGTTTTTCCCTTTTGAAGCTGTGTAAAGCAGGGATTAATGTTAAAAGAAAAAAAAAACAAAAAAAAAAAACCTCAGGAGGAATCCAAAAAATGTACTATAGTCCTATAGTTTTTGGAAATGTTCAGCATACTGTATTGGATTCATTATTGCTTTACTCCTTAATATTTTTATTAAATAAGAGACAACTTCAAGCCTTTACATGATTATGCATTCCTCAAAACTTCACAAATAATGTCTTAGTTTATCAGGACGGAATTATGTTTGTGATGCCATTTCTAAATCAGTAAGTGCTGTAGATGTTTTAAATGCTGCAGACAGAAAAAGACAGACTCATTGAAAGATATAAAGCATTCACTGATTTTAAAACTATCCTTGATTTTGAAATCATTACATGTAGTTTGTATAAATATGTGCATTACCAATTCACGATCTGTTGCCAGAATAAGAAAGAAACATATGTGTTTTCTTTACAGTTACTAAATCCTGTTATTTTTACTTCATAAATAAAAAAGTGGGTCTTTGCTTTCTATCACAGGGTGCTTGCTGGACACCCGTTTACCACCTCTTCCTCCCACCACCCTCAGGGCAGAGGGGCAGAACTTCCTAAGCACACCTCACCCAAGTTGTATAATGAGAACTGAGTTCATGAATTCAAGTTCTGTTTATTAACAGGTGACAAATGAAAGCCACTCACTGGAACATTCCACAATCATTCTGGAAATTAAAAATAATCAACAACAACAACTCCATACACATTGTTTTTATTTAAATATAGTCTGACCATATGTATTTTAATCCTAGCATAGATACAACTTTTCTATGAAGGCCTCAGAAGTTTGTTTAAGCAAACAGACAAACAGTTGTAAAGAACTTAAAAACAGGTTATGTTATAAAAGAATACACTAAGCTTTGAACATTTTATAGAGCACCATTCAATTCATCATCCAGTATAGGAAAGAGTCTGGCACAACTGTAGAGCAAGCAAGACATGCAATTCATCTAAACTGTTGGGTGGGGAAAGATGGGCATTATTCAGATGAGCAGCCAATAGCCTCAGAGTAACTCAGTTGGGAGAATGTGCAAGCAGAAGCCCTTATGCTGTACACTCCATGAAACTCTCATGAATGAAAGAGAGCCAAGAAGTAAGCCATTGTTGACAGACCACCATAAGAAGTCTTTTTGTAGTTTCCCAGAGGCTATGTAGGAAATACAGCCAGCATGTGAAACCAGGCACTCTGATCAGATGAGACCACTATTAGACTTTGTAGCTTCCATTTTAAAAGCTATGTGAGCCAGAAAACTAACACTGTAAATCGTATACAGGGCCATACAAGAAGAAACACAGTTAGAGGGTGCAAAGACTTAAGACTGGGTCAAGTAGAACATGTGCAGAACAGGTTGCAACTTCAGAAGAAAATGGATACATAATTCAAAAAAATGGCATAAGTAGTGTTACAATGTGTTTTATAAACAGTGCAAAATGCAGAGGAGCTATTTGAAAATACAATACATCATTTTAAACATGTCTTTAGAGTTTCCTGAATAAAGAAAATGTGTTTGGTTATGACAATAGAATAGATTAGAATAGGTTATTGACATTCAAAATTTCAAACTTAAAGGTACTCTTAGCACATTTTTCCTAAACAAGCACTAGTCTTTTTGCTTCACTGTTTGGAGGTTTACAACCAAACCAAAGGATTCATACTCATGTTTCAGAACCAAAGTATGTTGAGACTGTGCTCAGGCCTAAAGTTACTTTGTTATATTAGAAAGTTACATTGTAACAAACTGAACACACACTACAGGATGCTGCTGCGGTCATGAACATTCACTTAGTTGTTTCAAATTGTGTTTTCATTGATTTTGACCGTACTGAATTGTAGGAAACATCTTCTATATTGGCTCCTTCTTTTGGGCAATAATACAAGTTACTACTTTATTATTTCCACATAAACATGCAATGTACTAGGGATAATGTGTGCTCAAAGAATCAAATAAGGACTACAAACAGCAAAAGGAATTAAATAAATTACATTTCAGAGGATTATGTCTCCATGTCCATTGTACACTGCTGTTATATAAAACATGTTTCTTCAACAGTTTTCATTGTATTTTATCATTTGCTGATTTTTACCACTACAATAAAGCTGCCGTACCGAATCAAGCAGACATGGGACTTAATATCCACTGTGTGTCTTAATGTGTATTATACATGTTTACTGTTTAATGCAGAAGACTGACATACAGAATGGAAACATATCTTTATATTATTTTTTTCTTGAATTACATTCTTATTGAGAAGTTAACTTATATCACTAATTCAATTCAATAAGTGAAACTCATATTACATGGAATCATTTCACGCAGAATGACATATTAACAGGATTTATTTCTGAGTTTTTTATCATTATGGCTTACAGGTAATGAAAACCATAAAATTCTGCATCTCAGAAAGTCAGAATATTAAATAGACTCGAATACAGGATTTTTCTCTTTTTTTTTTTTTTTTTTTTTGTCAGCCGATTAAAAAGTTTGTCATGTACAGTATACAAATCCATTTTAAAAATTAGATTAGATTATTGAAAAGTCCATTTATTTCAGGAACTTTATCACTAAGTGAAACACGTTATATAGATTTATTATACACAGATGGTTGTTTGAAAGCCTTTATTTCTGTTAATTATTTTTATTTTCTGCTTACATTTAATGAAAACATGACATTTAAAATTAGAATATTATATCAGGCCAACAGAAAAAATATTTTTTAATACAAAAATGTAGCCTTGATTAAAAGTATGTTTAATACCAATTTTCTCTACTTACAATAATTAGGTTCCTACTCATATTGAAACTATAAGTCCATGAAATGTATGAGCACATATGATCTAGCCTTATCTTAAGGACAGATGGATAGCAAATGTTACCATCCTTTTCAATATTACACAACCAAATATGATAAACTAAAACATTTTTAGACAAATTGTAGTTGTGATATAAGCATATACAAATCTAGCTGGGTTATTTTAATTTTTAATTCATTTTTAAATTTTCAGCATTTATTTCATCTACCAACTACAAAATGGTGCTTTGGTACCCTCTTTTTCCAACTGCTTCCAACTTTGTGTCTGTGTGGTGGCTCTTCAAGGACTGACTCCAGATGTAGTCCATGACTTGCGAATCTCCCTCAAGCTCTTCAATGAGTTGTACTAAACAACTTAAGGTTGTTAAGGTTGAAGGTTGTGGCTTAATTGTACACCTCTTTCAATCACATTTTTCCTCCACTTAACTTTCTATCTTAATGCCTGGATACAACATTATTTGAAAAGCCAACTTCTTTAGCAATGACCTTTTGTGGCATACCCTGTTATGATTCAATTAAATTCAATTTGGTTTATTTATATAGCGCCAATTCATAATAAATGTCAGCTCGAGACACTTTACAAAAAAAAAAAATTTCAATTCAATCACACATACATTCCAATTGATCCTAGTTATTAAACAGTACAGCAAGCTCAGATAGTTCTGCAAAGTAGTTCAAAAAGTTTCTAAGGAAACCCAACAAATTGCATCAAGTCATCGACTTGCAGCATTCACTCCCGGATGAGCGCACAGCGACCATAGACAATTGCTTGTAATGTGTCGTTGACTTTACAGCAATCCCTCATACTGAGCATGCATGTAGTGACAGAAAGAAAAAACTCCCTTTTAACAGGAAGAAACCTCCAGCAGATCCAGGCTCAGTACAAGCGACCATCTGCCACAACCAACTGGGGTATTGAGGAGACAGAAGAAATACACAAGAAAAACAGCTGAACTGATGCAGGATTATTTTCAGTGTTCATGAAAGCAAACTAAAAAGTTAATAGCAGGAGAGGGGGAATGATTAGTTGGCGGCAGCAGTGGCTCAGCTGATGCACCCCTCCAGGAAGGCATCACAGCCAAACAGAACAGCAGATCAGGTGTAGCTTCCAAGGAGAGAAAAATAACTGGGAGAAAACAAAACGTTAACAGTTGGACAGTTGATCTGTGGGTTTTTGTGTTTTGTTTCTCACTTTGGATTAACATTTTGTTTTGTAGTGATTGTTTTGTTTGTGTTCACACTCCAAATTTAGTTTTGCCTTTAGCTTTTCATTCCTGGATTTGTGTTGTATTCTTTAAGTGTATTTCTCATTTGGGTTGCAGCCCTTAGTTACTCTTTTCCTTAGTTTATTTTCCCCAAATCTCAGTGTGTTCACTTTATGTGTTCATTAGTCATTTTCCCTGAGCTCCCAAGTTCAGGTCCCCACTCAGCTACAGCACATTCTGTTGATTGAACTCACCTCGTTCCTATGTCACTGATTTCATTAGGCATAAGCGAGTTCATTTCCTTCATTTCTCACAAGATACCTCAGTTTTCCATTCATGCCAGTTTGTCAGTGCTTCTCCATCATTACCCATTGTTCAAGCCACACCTGCCACTTTGCTTCAAGTTTATGGACTCCTCTGATTAAATATAATTTTCATGATGTACCTGCTGATGATCTCTCTGCATTTGGGTTTGTCATCTTCATCTCCAAATAGGACATGTCCTCCTTATGGAGGGCATCTGTGATTTTCTGCTGGACAACTTAAAAGTTGCCAGTCATATATATATGTTTGTGTAAGTCACATAACATTTCTGTAATGAAAAGCCTTTGCTGTTGGTTTCATGCAATTTTCAAATTTTCCGAGAAACTGTATTGTATTGGGTTTTTGCTAAAATCATCAAAATAACAGAAACAATGCTTGAAATTCATTGCTATGTGTTTAATGAAACCTTAAAAATTTGAGTTTCACTTCTTTCTTGCTGTTTCACAATGTTTACTTTGTTTCATGTGTTTCAGTTTATTTTCCTTCTTTGTTCTTTCCTGTTCTTCTGTTCGTTTTCTATTCCATTTCCTGTTACTTCTATAAGTTAAGTCACTTCTTTGCTGTTTCTGCACCTTGTTTTGATGTGCAAAATATTTTAAGGAATATTGATTTAAAAAGCCCACTCTTTTAAAAGATTGGTGATTGTCAAAAGTCCCCTGAAACAAATTAGACTTTGTTAGATACGACTCTACCTCTAAACACACAAATACAGTAAACAATCATATAAATTAATACTATTTCCTGAGGTAAATATATGACTCCACCCAGGGAATATGCAATTCACTTTGGAATCCTATGGTAACATGTGTGAAAGTGCCTGAGTTGGCTTAGTGCTGCTTCCTTCTGGGGATAAGTGACTCAGTCAGTCTTGCTGTCTGTGGTTGAGAGAAAGAAGCAGAGAACCAGTAGGGAGGCGAAAAGCCCGGTGAGCCTGATGCTGGTGGCAAGATGGAAGCAGAGGGCCAGAGGGACGAAGATAGTGAGCCCTGAGTGACAGCAGCTTAAATGTTTGGATTAGGAGCGTAATAGCAAACTAGAACCACCCAGTAGAAACACCGTAGGCTGCAAGATGAACCATACGAAAGAGCCAAAAGCAGAGCAAGTCCAAGAAAATTTTGCTGTAAGGCCAACAAGTGATGATTCTGTTTTGTATCTGCAGGCTACAGTTGTTTGTACCTAAAATTTGATTGGAATATTGAAGAGGATTAGAGGGTATTGAAAAGCATGCAAAAACCATTAGAATTGTTTTGAAAGAGGCTTATATGCTGTTCTGAAACAGAAAGGTCCACAAATTTTAGACCATCAATTCAGAGATAAAGCAAAATCAATCCATACTCTGTCCTGTTGTGTAGTAGCTCTCAATTTCCCCCTGCTGTTTTACCTGAACATTGAGTGTATGAAACTGCATTCAGTTGTGACATACTAAAACAAATAAATGGCAAGTGGTGGTGGCAGAATCATGGCTTTTGGCAGGGAAAGGTAATGCTTGTCAAAAATAATTTGATGGAACTAAATACAGGGCCATTAGGGAAGACAACTTGCTGGAGGCAGCAAAACACTTGACTATGGGTGCTACCAGGGACATTAATCAGAATTAACTTCCGTATACACATATGGAATTAAATGGTTCCACATACCATACTGAAAACTTTCCACAAAGACTAGTGAAAAACTGATAGATATATATATATAAATAAAATATATATATATATATATATATATATATATATATATATATATATATATATATATATGTGTGTGTGTGTGTGTGTGTGTGTGTGTGTGTGTGTGTTTCTGATAGATGTTCTTACATGTGTACCTATGTTGATTCTTTTGATCTTTAGTCACCTTCTTACTCTCCATCATTTTTTCTTCTGTATTGTATGCCTTTATCTTGTATCAGTCCCTTGGCTTATTATATATGGCTATAAGGACCAACAAAGCGAAAATCCAATAAAAAAAATAATATTTGAAAAAATAGTCATGGAAGAGTAGGTGGAGAAAACCAGAAAATGTATACAACCGAGAAAACAAAGAAGTCTTTTATCTGTATGCTCCAGGGAGATACCGACACACAAAGCCTCACCCCCCCACCCTCACACACATACATACACATACATGTGCTCCATGTGGATCACAACAAAAGTATTTATCATCATGGAGAAATAGATGTCTTTTCTCAGTCCTCCTTTCATTCTCTCTCTAGTTGCTTTTTCAGTGTCTCTTCCCATTACTAAATAGACTTCCAGGCTGTTTTTTAACATTAATGCTAAGACAAAATTAGATATGGATGTACCTTAGATCTAATTAATAATGTAAAGATAAAGGACCGATACACATTGACACCATATGAAGTTCCATGTAAAAACTTATATCAGGCAAGAGTCAACATCCTTGAGTATACTGAACATAATTCAGTCTATTGCAATTTTTAAAAGGGTAGCAGGTGAATTGTATTCCTTGTCTGTTCTAATTCAATCCCCAATCCTAAACTATCTTAGAATAAACATCCAGCAAAATCAGACTTGGAGCAATTGGTCATCTGCCTCAAACAGCAGGAGGGTGAGAGGACAGGAAATGGACACAAACACAGAGGGAAACAGGCTAGGGATACTGGCTATGGGTAAAAAACAAACACAAACACACAAAAAAACAGAAGGAACCCATGGAGTAAATTGGACCATATATAAAGAGAGAGATACATGAAAACACACTGTTTTAAAACCTTTGAAAAGAAATATTGCAAAACTATGTCTGTTCTCTTTCACAAATATTTTCAAAATTAACTGTGAGCTCATGTCAGTGGACAGTAAAACTGAAGGTACTGCTCTTGGTAAGCTGTCATGAATGTCACATTGTTACACTTGAAGGTTTGTCAGAAAAAATGAAGATAAAATTGTGAGATACTAGACTAGTTTCTGGCATGGCATAAACACAAGTCTCATTGTGACATGATTCCATGGACTTACATTTACATTTCTCTGAGTTCTGTTCTTTGGGTCTTGTATTTTGAGTTATTTCTGTATTTTCTATATTTAGATCTGTTTACCTAATGTTCATTGTTCTTCTAGGTATTTCACATTTCAGTGGTGCCTAATCACAGTTCCTTACCCTTCCTCCCCACTCATCTGTCATTCATTCTTTTGTTTGTACTCTCCTGGTTTCCATGACACAATCACATCTCCACAATAGTCAAACCCATGGGTTTCTTTCTCTCACCGCCGGATCCTATTGTTGATGCCCCCCCCCCAGTTCCTCGGTTTCCCTTGTGTTCAGTGAGTTTTCAGTTTCATCATTAAATATGATCTCCATCATGCACCTGATCTGCCCTGTTGACGTTTGGGTCCTCCTCAGCACACACCAAAATGACACATTGAGGTTAAGAGAAGACAAACACATACCACACATCATTTTATAGTAAAACCACAGATCCATATGTATAAGAATGCCACCATTATATGAAAAATGGAAATTAAAAAAGAAATGAAGACATGGCCATTTGAATGCTGGCACTCAGGGAACCAGATTTCAGATAAAACAGCTCTCAAAGTGTGAAAAGAATTCTCCTCAAACCTGACTGGCAACCTGGGGGTCTTAACAAAGGCTGTTCATTTATATTAACCCCACCCCCCAGCATTGACTGTTATCAGGTAGGCTATGCCTGGGAAGGTGTACAGACAAAACCCCTCATAAGCCAGCTAATGTCTGGCTTATCTAGTTGGAAATATATATTTTTATACGTTTTTGGCATTTGTTCCTTTTTTCAAGAAGGCTGTGAGCTTCCGTCTTGTGAGCTTTTGTCATGAGGTTGTCTTTGAAAACTGAACTTTAGTGAAATGAAAGAGAGACAAAGAAGCTATAACTTGATTTTGATGACACCACAAGGATTATTCTTATTGAAAAGTATACATCATTTTCATTTTAGTTCACTTTAACAAAAAGTCTATGTCACACCACTGTCCTCTTCTGTGCAGTGGCTTCCCAGCTAGCATTGAAAGTTCAGAAAATGTCCTCCGTACGTCGCCATGAACATTCAATGAACGTTTGCAGGCAACAGTCACCTGTTTAATGACATTAAAGACAACAAAAGCAAAAGTAATGATAAAAAACACTTTATTCTACTATACATGTATGTACATATCAGACACTATCTGTAAAACTTTCATTAGAAAACTTCAAATGACAGACCATAAATTTTAATGCAATGGATTTTGGACATTCACAATACAAAAAAAAATGAAAGAAAATGTCTGATTTGTTAATACAAAACACTCTGTGCTGGCGACAAAGTGCTAAATAGCTCCAAAAATACTGCATCAAATTTTAAGTAACATTTTGAGTCGCAGCACTGCACAGTCAAACTGACAGACCAAGTCCCACCAGGTCTTGCAAAGCAAAGTTGCGACTAATGCAGGAGGTCCCCCATCTTCTAGTCAAATCCATGCTTAGCTGCCTTTCAGCTGCTGAATGTAACTAACAAACTTGTAATCTCATTTAGCTACTTTTAAAATCAAGTAATCAGTAAAGTAACTAAGTTACTTTTTCAAGGTACCTGTGCCATCACCTGATATAATATAGACATGTGTTTATGGCTTGGTATCATATGATGACATGAATTTGAACTATAGTTTGGATCAGACTGTAAATATGTTTTTAATCATATCCAATTATGGCCTGGATTTGAATTAACTAGATTAAGTTGAATTGAATTTGGGCCATATTAAACATGTTTGTCTTGAAAAAGAGCTTGACTTCAGATGTATTAGGAATTGGCACTATATGAATAAAGTAAATTCAACTGAGCTAATCTGTTAATGAAAACTGGTGACACAGTGCCTTTGTCATTATATAATAATACTTGTTAGAGGGGTCTGAAACTGTAGAATTTGTTGTTTGTGAGATAAATGATTTGCTGTTCAGCTAGATCTTTTTTTTTTTTTTTTTTTTTTTTTTTTTTTTTTTTTTATTAGACACAGCAGCACAGACATCCAAATATTATTTGAACTGTTTGGAAGCTCAGATCAGTATAACATAAATTCACAGACAGAGGCACAACCCCACACAATACTAACAGGGGAGTCCCTATGTAGTATGCCATAAATCAAAGCCTTCCCTTAAGCAACTTCAGGGGTAACTGAAACAACAAAGGATCACACTATCTGTGCCAAAGGAAACACTTGGAGTCACTAGAAGCTAAGATGAAACATTAAAACTCATTTATCTTTGCAGGGGGTCATGTTATATTACATGGAGAACAAAGCTATGTATTATATTTTTTTTTTTTCTATGATGAAACAATTTTTTTTACAGACAATGACACATTTGTTTGTGTCAATGTGACTTTGAGTATGAATACAGATTTTAAAATCAGAGGATATATTTAAATATAATATCTCTTGAGAAGGGCAGTGAGTTCATACATTTGACTAACATTGCTGTTGTGATGTAATGGATTACAATTTATATTTGATTGCTTTACACATTTGATGCATGGGATTGAGTATGGCAGTTTTTATATAGTAACTATCATTATGTTTCTGCTTCCTTTGACTGGTCCATTTGTGATGCAGTTAATATTTAAAGTAGAGTAAATGTGCTGTATTTATTTACCATTCTGTTGCTGATTATGTTGATATCTTTGGTATTAGAAAATTATGCAAACAAACAATAAAGGTAATCAATGAAAAAGACATTAAATATTGAGAAACTAGCCCTAAACAGTTGCTGGCCTCTCTCAACTTTTCATATGATAAGGAAAAAGTTGATAAGGAGAAAGGAATTAAATTCAAGAAACTATTTTTTTTTTCTTTTGCTTTCATATTTCCAGTTCAGCTGTTACAGAACACAAGGTGAAGCGAGATCAAGTGTGGATCTTGATGAGATCTGAGGTTGGCTAACCCATCAAAACAAATGTCCATTAAGCACATGACCTGTTTAAAAAGGGATAATATAAAATGGTTGTTATTTTTTATAATTATTATTTTTCAATTATTTGTTTCCCTAAAACTAACTCAACACATTTTACATGATGGTAGCATGACCAAACTAGACCTAAATTCAAATATGAAAAATTATAAAATCAGAAAATAAATATAACAATAATTGAGTTTTGGTTTGTTTGCTTAGAAAAGGACAAGAAAGGAGATTCTTCATTCCTCACAGACCATCATTTTTAACTGCATGGAAATCTGATGGGATGATACTGAACCTCTGAAATGGCAAAATGGTAAAAATACTGGATAAAAGCAGGCAAAAACAGGAGTCGTCACACTTTGCCACTGTCTTTGAACCTAAAAAATTATGACTAACATCTAATATGGTATGACATGCAATTTGATGAAGTAGCCCAAAACATTTCCCCTCTTTCAGTAGTAACAGATGTGTCAATAAAAACAATATGTTGTGACTGAGCAGCATAATAAACATAATAAATATTTATGTATATTCCTGTGTTTATATTTTTCCATGTCACACTTACAAATATCTGTATTTTATTAGGATTTCTACTTATGCAAACAGAACAGACATGTATATCAAAACCTCTCATTGCTCACTTGGAAATATCTTAACATGTATTTAATATCTACAGATTGAAGTATGAACAGGGTAGATGTCTGTTAAAACAATTTTTAACTCTAAACTACATTTCGTGTCCTCTTGCAAAACTGAAAAAATAAAAGCTGTTAAAAAAAAACTAAAGTCCTCTTGGCCATTTCATTACAGCAGAAAGATCATACTGAAGAAACATTGCAAGTGCTGACACATGAAAATGCTGCATTGAAATTTTTAGTTTGTTAAATCTTAAAACAATGAAAGCACACATAGGTGGAGCTTCTTTTAAAGGGGGTATTAGCCTTATATTATATTATGTCATTTCATGATCAAAAACATACTGGGAATGTTGCTTTGATTCATCCATGCATGTTTGAGAACTCCTTGAATTTCCTGTGGCAGCCATTCAGGGGTACCTAAATGCTTGCTCATACAATGCACTACCTATTTACCCAAAGCTCGGAGCATCCCCTACCCCAAAACACACACACACATACACACACAGCTCCGCCAGACTAGCGGCAGCAGCAATTAACAAATACCTGGTGGAATTGCGCACCTGCTAAGCTTATCATATGAGCTATCCAATGCTTCTAAGTACAGTTGTAAACGGCATCATGGACAAGCATTGTTGTGATGACGTGCTAAAGGAGGAATGTCAGGAAGGGCAGAAGTTTCTTAAAGAGACAGAAACCACTTTCAAGGTGTCAGATACAGCTATGATGCTAGGTCAAATATCAAGTCATTTTTTTATATATATACAGCATTTTCATTCCAACTGAAGGTAAAATAGTTACTTGATTGTGCTATAAAGTGGTACTATGTGCTTGGAAAATACATAATACTCCCCCTTTAATGAAACTGTAACTGTTCCCTCAAACTTTAAAGGGGTCGAGATTTGACTGAATATCCTAAATACACCTCAGCTATGTTTTTGTTGACAAAAGTAATGATGACTGAGCTTTGCTCTGTGCTGCCAATTCTTTGTTTCACTTTTTCTCTGCCACTTTGTGCCCTCGAAGTTCAAGTAGAATGTCAAAAATAGGACCAAGAACACTTTTACAGATATAGCTCTGGCTATACATGTTGGTCACAAGCTCGAATAAATAATGTTCTTACTGGCAAGCCTAAAGCATTTCAGTCTCAAAGCACCAATACATAAATTACATGTAATAAGTTGATGTTTGGCTTAAATATTTCAGAGCAAATGTGAGTTTCACACAATCATTAGATGATGGCTCCACCAGCAGCATGGAGGAAGCAGAATGTAAAGACAATATATTTTAACAATGATCAATACAGACTATGTAAAGATGGGTTAAGGCAACCACTTCTTGCATCAAGGTGTCTGTGCAACAGCAATACAGAAGTTGTCATGAGCATGGCTGCTCCCCTTAGCCATGGTGTTTAAGATGGTCAGTTATGCATGTGAATTTTCTGTTGGAAGGTTTCCAACTCATAAGGTTTCTATTTTTATTTATTAATTTTTGTTTCTTTTTTCCCTTCATTCAATCAGGAAGTCCCTTAGGAATAAGAAATCCTTTTTCAGAGAGACCTGGCCAAAAAGGCACATTGGCACAAGTTAAAAGTTATAAGTTTGAAATTAGCATTAATATAAACAAACAAAATTAAATAAGTCAGTCAACATAAAACAGATACAAGTTCCAGTTTATGAATAGCAAATGCACTGTTTAGTTACAGAAATATTTAAAGGAGCTTTAATCTCTCACAGAGACATAAAAACATTAAACTTTAATATTATAGGTGCAAAATAAAACAGCAGAGTGTATCAAGTTCAGAAAAAATCTGGGTACCTTAAAGAGATGGCAACTTGAGGACAACAAATCTCCTTTGTAAAGTTAGCAGCAAAAATATCAGGCAGACCCCAATTAAGGAAAGTTGAGGAGTTTTTCGTCTTCTTCTGCATCAAAATATCACCAGCTTTTAACAGACTGTATGTTCCACACAGTCTGAGTAACACAAACAGCTCTGGTCTTTGGAAAAGTGATGCTTTACTCTGGCTGTCATTTACACATTGTAACAGTTTGAGTCTGTCTCCCAGCTTTCCTATCCTTCTAAACACATCATTCACTTACTCCCTGTTCTGACCCTGTTCTGCTGCTCATAGAACTCTCCTCTTTTCTCCTGCTCATTGTTTGTTTCCCTGTCTCAGCATTCCAGCCTTTTCTGCTTGCAAATAATTACCCTGACCTCTTTGACTCTGACCTTGACTGTTTTAGACTGCCTAAATTCTCAAAAAAGGAAAAGTATTCATGTTTAGGATTAAAGATTTTAGATCTGTCCTCTGCCTTAGCTGTACAGAGCAGTTATCACTTTGTCCCCTCCTTCCAGGTCACCCTCTCATCAGTCTCCTCCCCTAAAGAGTGTTTTCATAAAGATGCCTCTGTCCTGTTCACCTACAGTTTAACCTTCAGCAGCTCTTCATGTGACCTTGAGAATATGGTGAAACCCTGGATTATACAAAGAGATCTACACCTGTCAACTTCAAACCCCCGGTCAGTCGTGGCACATGGCCACTTGTACTGAGCCAGGTTCTGCTGGAGGCTTCCTCCTGTTAAAAGGGAGTTTTTCCTCTTCATTGTCATTACATGCATGCTCGGTATGAGGGATTTCTGTAAAGTCAATGACACAACGCAAGCAATTGTCTATGGTTGCTACATGCGCATCCAAGAGTGAATGCTGCAAGTCGACGACTCGATGCAGTCTGCTGGGTTTCCTTAGAAACTTTTTGAATTACCTTGAGTAACTAGGATCAATTGGAATGTATGTATGATTGAACTGAAATGATGCCTCAAGATGATGTTTGTTGTGAATTGGTGCTATATAAATAAACTGAATTGAATTGAACTTTGATGCCATTTCTAAAAATATAATAAAATATGTCAGAAGTGACTTGACCCTAAAGCAGGTGTGTCCAAAATCAGTCCTCTTGGGCCAATATCCTGCATGTTTTAGTTCTCTCTCTGGTTCAACACACCTGAATCAAATGATGGCTTGTTAACAGCGCTCTGCAGAATTTTGACATGCTAAGGAGGTAGCTACTACCAGGGTGTTGAATCAGGGAGAGAACTAAAACATGCAGGATACCAGCCCTTGAGGACTAACTTTGGACACCCCTACCCTAAAGACTTGAAACTTGACTTGGACTCCTGGTCTCAGACTTGAGTCTAAGTAATAGTTTTTGTTGTATGTGATAGAGTTAAAAGAAAGCTGGCATGTGAGCAACAGACTTAGCTGTTGTGTATGTGTTACTGTGGAAGGGTGAGCTTGATTATTGGTCAGTAATGTTGGTGGATCATGGGCTGTTAATGGCTTATCACTATTTGCTCATGTTTGATATAGCATTACAATAATGACCACATGAATGCCTCTCCAACTGCAATTTTACAGGAACACTTCCAGCTAAAAATACCAAAATATAGACATTCTCTGTCACATTAATTCAGAAAGTCGATAATCATTAGGATCAATACTGTGCTTTGCCTTTTTTTATTATGTTGTGATTTATACTTTAAATTCAAACAACTTTGCTACTGAGATTTGAAAACAAAGGTTTTAAATGTGGACTTAAAAATGGTTTCCCATTATTAGAAAAACATCTCAAGCCTACAATGAGGAGAAAAAAAAATCCTCCAAACCATATTTACTGCAATATATAATGAAGGGGTGGACAACATGAACATGGAGATAAACAGGTTTTAAAATCTTTCTATTGTTTTCTTAGAGCATATATGACTTTTATAGTTGTAAAAGAACAAATAACACATGACAGCATTTGACAAAATATGTTTATTTCTTGTTTCAGAATTGGTGGCTGTATGATGTTTTGATGTAAAGCACTTTGAACTGCTTTGTTGCTGAAATGTGCTATACAAATAAACTCGACTTGACATTTGATAATGTAATTCAGCCTTTAGCTTTTTTAGATAGTAAATATAGCTGTTAATAAATATTAAAAGATAACTATTAAATGTTCTTGTGGCAGTTTAGGCCTGAGGATAAATAGGACAGGCTTAGAATCCTAACCTGCAGTGATGTAGGGTTAGAGGTGCCCTAAATGTCATGGATTTGATGAGAAAATGTTTATTTCAGTTGCTAGAGACTTAGACTTGATTCTTACTTGAGGCAAAAGACTTGAGATTTGACTTGAACTTGCCCCTCAAAGACTTGAAACACGAGATTCTCAAAATGACTTTTGAACATCATTGGTGCAGAGACATGCTGTTTGATTTTGATTGGTGAACCTATTTCAAGAGCAGATTTGTCTTTGCATCAATTTCAGAATGAGAACATGCAGCCTAAGGTTTGAATGCAAATAGCTTCATGAATTTGTATGTCAGTTTTTTTTTTTTTTTTTTTTTTTTTTTTTTTTTTTCACGTAATGTGGCCTGGAAAGTTTAACAGTCGGTATAACGAAATGTTAGTGGAAAGCAGAAATGAAAAAAAAAAAAAAAAAAATGAAAAGCAGACCATGTAATAGGAAAATATAGTTATTTGTGTTATGACTGAAAAAACAAGATGCTACAGAGAAGGTAAGGCAGATGGAAATCATAGTGTAAAGGTATATGTAGCAGAGTTTGTAAGACATAGGTGAATAGCATCAGAAAATTGGAAGTTCAGAACAAGTATGAAAATAATGGTTAAGGGAGGAGATTGATTTTGAAAAGTTGAGAGGAGGTAAGAGACACTGTAGTGTGATGGAAGATGCTAGCCCTCTCATTCAGCTCCTAAAACTGGGGGTTAAAGTGTTACTGTGTGGATTACAGTGTCTGTGAAAACCAACTAAGCATGTAATAGCAAATACTTTCAGTCATATTCTTTATCTCTCTTCCTCCCCCCTGACCAATCATTGTCCCCCTCTTTCTTCTTTTTCCTACATTGTGGCCAGCAGAAACCCTGCTGAGAGGAGTTTCAGCATCAATAATAACATGGGAGGGTAAGCGAGTGGAAGCAGGGGGAAGGAAGAAATATTGCTTTCCTCTTCATGGCCTTAGGGAGTTCAGCAGAGTTTGGAACTTCGGGGGCTGTGAGCGAATGCCATACATAAAAAGCCTGATGCAGGCTTTTTTAACCAGCATGGCAGGTATACTTTATCAATAAAAGTAAATGGTGGGAAGAACCTCCGAATAATAGTAGGAATTTTGCTGGAATAAACAAAACTAAGTGGGGACATACAAAAAGTACAATATAGAGGATCACAGTAAAAATGTAGCTTTTGGAATTGTAGCCAAGGCACCACTATTTGGTCTGCTGCAAAATACATACCTCTCTGGGCAGTTATTTTGTAGATTTACATTGTAGCAAAGACCTCATTAATTAATGTGAATGACTGCGAATGATTGGCTACAAAAATCCAGTCTCACACTAAATATGGAAAAAACAGTGGCCATGTTGTTTTACAAATAGGTAGAAAATTATTAATTGTCCACATATTTACGTAAATGGAAAGAAAATTTAAAATGTCAGTGAATTTACCTATTTAGGTGTGACTTTGGATCCAACTCTAACCTTTAAAAATTATGTCAAAAAGTTTTGAAAGGCCCTAAAATTTAGTTTCGCAAACTTCAGGTACATACATGGATCTTTTACTATTGAGGCCTCCAGTACTTATTTAAATTCTATGATTTTCTGCCGCTTTTTAAATTGTATGACCATTTGGTCATAGGCGTGTAAAACTGGTTTAAAACCTCTTGAATCAATCTATAAAAGTGCCTTAAAGATACATGATAAGAAATTAAGACAATGCCATCACTGTCATATTCTTTCCAAAAATGTTTTTTTTAATTTTGATATTTTATGCTAACATTTGTTTAGTTTATAAAATTCTTAACAGCATTGCTGCTCCACCTTTTGGAAGGTTTATTACTTTGAGGGCAGATAAAATGACGAAAGTAAAAAGGACAACCTCTAGAGGTGAGTGCAACATCCCAAAATGCAGGACTGCTTTTAATAAAACTGCCTTATCTATTGTCGCAACAAGTCATTGGAATAGTTTGCCAAATGAGATTATAACATGTACTAGTTTTAAAAAGTTTACACACAAGGCGAAACTATGGCTTTTAAATAAGCAGATTTGCTCACATTATTGATGAAGGCAAAGAAATGGTTTTATTAATTTGTCTGCTGGTTTGTGTCTTGACTGGTTTGTTCAGTTTTAGTAAAATCTGAAGAATTACTTATTGGATATGCATGTAATTAATCTTTATACTGGCTTTTCACCACTTTTATAATCTCTTACATTACTTTTTGATTACATCAACTTGTCCAGGGACTGCAGGTGGAAATTAGCATTCCTATGCTATAACCTGGTACCGTGCATCTTTCTCTTCAAAAGGTTAATGAAACGTTGTACATTGTCTCTGTAGAAATAAATAAACACTATAATGAGCCCAAATGGATACCATCTCACACAATAAATATAGGAGATAGGTCAGGGACTTAGATTTCCTTTCTAGGTAAAAAGATTTACACTGATTTTAACAGATAGCTTACTGACATTAATTCCCTTATTGCTCCTTCTTTGTGTGTGTATGGATGTATGGATGTATTGGTGTATGTGATATGATTCTGATGCAATTCAAGACATGACCTTTTTATTTTTGTAGACTTGTTGGCTCTGATTGGAGGATTTCTTCAGGGTAGATAAGTAAATGACTTCTCACAGCCTTAGGGGTTATACTGTAACTGCTCCACTGGCACATTACAAACTGTTCTCAACTCAAAATTCAAATAAATACGTCTTATAAATCTCATGGTACTGTTAATCAGTTTAAGTCTGACAAAAATACAAAAATTCTTAGTTGGGTTTAATCTCACTTAAAGTAAAGGTGGACAGACATCAAGAAAACATTATTTGAAATATAAAATGTATAGGCAACGATTCATACATTGTGAAATACGTATATTATAAATTACTGAATAGTTTGGTATGATTTCGGACACGCCTTACAGTCGACCATTCGAGTTCTGAAACTTGTGATTACCTCCACCTGCCAGTCAGCTCTAAAGTCCCAACTGAATTTTATATTTCAGATGTAAGTCAAGTAGATTCAAAGTACATGGTGTGTACTGTGTAACTTAAAGCAGAATGTTAACACAAGCAGTTCAATTCATATGTTTATATAAGTGGTGAAAAATTAGTTGTTTAAAGTAGGGAAAGAGAAAAATCACCAACCAGTAGTTCAAAGCTTGATTATGGCCAAATTTTCTATGTCAATTCAGCTTCTAATGGGAGTAATGCTTAAATAACAAGTTAAGGTTCAGATAAGTAACAGCATCTTCTGAGGTCAAGGGTCAGAGAATTCAGAGCAACACCTGTCAAGTCCTGAGAATGACTCTTTGTCCATTATAGATGTAGTCTCATAGTAATTCTTCCCACAGCATTTTTTGTATACAGTCTGATGCCTGAAACTATTAGGTTTGACATCTGACAAAGTTTTCCAGAGACACGAAAATATCCTAAAATGTGCATCCATACAATTATTATTTTTTTCACCTTTTCTTTCTTTTGGATTTTGAAGGTGAATGCTGACCTTACTAACTTTCTTTAAAATTTTCATTTCATTGCAAATTGTTTTTTGTTATTCCTAGTCAGATGTACACTTTTCCCAGTTCTATGCACCCAGATTAAAACACCAGATCATTTTGTTGTAGAGCTACTACTTACCATAAAAAGTAAATGAAGAAGAAGAGACACTACAGAGATATGTGCTTTCATTTTTCTAAAAAGTTAGTTGCCACACAGGTACTGTGTTACTCCCACAGCAAGGGAAGATGGATTTTCAAAACTTAGACCTATTCTCCTCTACCAAAATTAAATGACACTGGCAATGAGACTTTATCTGCTTAAAGCCACTTTGACCATATAGGAGATTAAACAGAATTTTCTGGAGTCCCAGGTGGTGTTGGAGCACAGGCAGCAGGTGGTGGGAGATGAAAATTGCATTTATTAAAGAGTGGAATGTAGATGTAAAAGGACATTAAAGTTCCCATGTGGGAACACTGCAACTACATGGTGTCAGTTTTAAATAAATGTTTAGCTGTGTATGTTGAGGTCTTTAGGGTTTGTGAGGTTAGTTTTAAATCGTTTTGCTTATATTGGTTCTTTTACTTTTATTTCTGTTTCATCATATACATTTCCACTGTTTGCTGCAGTTTGTATTTCAAAGTAAACACATGTACATCTTTAGAAGCAGCAAAGCCATCAGAGTTAACCGTGTGTTTGTTTGTTTGTTTAAATTGAAAACACACCTTTAAAAAAGTTCCACTTTCTGTCTCATCAGCCCATCTAATTTTTTTATAATCTTTTTTTTTTTTTTCTTTTTTTTTTTGGACACATGAGATTGGCCATCTTTTTGGTAAGAAGTGGTTTTAATCATGGAACTCTGGAAGCGATGAGTTGTTGATGAGCTGGGATATTAAAATTTGTTGGATGGTCTAAAACATTCGTGTCACACAAAAATCAAAACTGAATATGTCGGGTGTATATTTAAATTAATGCTGGACTTTGAGTTTGAGAATATAGGTCCACTGCCAGGGTCCAACAAAATGACCTCCAGCAACATTTTGTGTCAGACAAAAATCAAAAACAGAAATATGTAGGGTATATATTTAAATTAATACTGGACTTTGAGTTTGAGAATATATTGCTGTCTTAAAACATAAATTTATTTGGAAGTTTTTTTTAGGACATTTTTGTCAGGGTTGCCCATAATGTGGGTGGTGCCTTGTTTTCTTTGAACACAAGCTTGTGAAAGCTGTAAAACAAACAACACAGTCATAAATATTATAACTCTTTGACACCACACTTTCCATTTTCCATGTGGAATATGTTATCCTCCCACAAAAGTTTTGTTTGTGTACATCATGGAGGTGTCTTTTTCTCTTTCTTTTCAAAAATTTTTTCCAGGGGTGCCACATGGCTCATGGTAAAGCAGGTGCACCACATACAGAGGCTACAGTCCTGTCAAGCTGTAGTTGAATATAGATCACTAGTGACATAAAAAACTTTTCTTCAAATCCATTTTTTGCTAACAAAAGAAAGACCATCATGTCTTGACAGAGAAAAAAGACACAAATGCACAGGAAATTTGAGATTTTGAGAAATTTTAGTACTAGCTTCTGAAGTGTGTATATATGAAAAGTATTTATAAAACCATTGGGAAAGATTTCTGAGCTACCCTGCCACAAAATAGTACACCTCAATTTTGGCTTTTCTCTATTTTATCTTAAAAGAAGTACAAGTTGTCTCAGTTCAATAATAAATATCAAAGCATTTTTGTCCTGGTAGCTGTTTGACACTGACATAAAAAAGTTTGCACAGAGAAATAACAGAATCCTGTATTCTAAGTTGAAGCTGCATACAACGTATTATGCATAATATGCGTGACCCAATTTGTTAGCATGCCAATTTCAGTAAATAGTTCAGCAACATATAAGTGTCTTTGAAATAATGTAATGGCAATTATTTATTTTCAAATTATGGCTTCCCGCATGCATAGGTCGAGTACCCTGGAGCAATAAAATTTAGCATTTTCTACTGTTGCTGCTGCTTCTACAACTTTACAACCAGAAAGGAAGCTTTTGTTTTTAATTTAAGCTAAGTTTGGTCTAATGTCGTAATTTACAACTCAGTACTTTAATTATTCTATTAGGTTAAATATATATATATATATATATATATATATATATATATATATATATGAAAAATAGAAAAATGGGCCTTGAGTATTTTGGCTTTTGTAGAACCACAAGGGCCAAGCACGATTAAAAAAATAGAACATCAAATATGTCGAAGTATGACTACCAATAATTCATTTGTTTAATTCACTTAATGTTAATTTATTTCACTTACTATCAAACAGAGGTAGTTGTTATTTATAGAATATACTGCTGATTAAGCTAGAATTTGGCTGCATTTAATTTCAGATATAAATACTGTAAAAAGGGTTTACGTCACATGCATCGATCTGATGAATGTTTGCAATGTTGGTTCTTAAAGCTTAAACATCAATGAATCTTAACCCTAAGGAGCAGGTTGGTGTTGTTTTTTAATCGGGTATTAATAATTCCCTGATGAAATGGGAAATAGTACATAGCTGCCGTGTGGCTTTTTTAACATGGTGACATGTTATCCTTTCCATAATACAGTATGTACTTAGCAAAACATTTTAAGTCCCTTCAACCTCAATACATTTTATCATTATTTTTGTGATGAAACCAACACAAAGTAGTGCATAATTGTGAAGTCCAAAAGAAGAGATTCATGCTTTTCAATTTTTGCTCATTGTTTTTTGCAAAATTGGTCAAATCAGCCAAACTGGAAGGAGAAATCTATGAGATTTCCAAGTATTCCCACTGATTTGAAATTTGATTTAGGTCCAGTCCATTATATCACAATATTATAATTTAATCTGAACCATTCTAGATGGAGGATTATTGTAATATCATATCTATTCTAATCGTAAATAATTTGAGTTACAACATTTAATTTCTCTTTGGGATCAATAAAGTATTTTTGAATTGAATTTGAATTGTATCTCTGGTTTTATCTTATTTCTTCAAAAATTCAAGAATCCTGCAACTCTCATGTAGGCCAGATTTGTGGAATGGACAACTAATTGGTGTAGTATTAACAGATTCTATGAGTTGTGGGTCTCTGCGGCACCACCAGAGTTATCATTGGCCTGCTGCTTCTCTAAATAATCCTCTCCTAACCCAACCTGTCAGCCTTGGTGAATGGCCATATATTGGTAGGTTTACAGTTGTGTTATACTCTTTACATTACCAGTTAATGGATTGAACAGAGCGCTGCATCATTAAAAGCTTGGAATATTGTTTTATCATCTAAACTTGCTTTAAAATTCATCATAATGTTACTCCTGACCTGTTTGCTATGTTCCTTGGTTTTTATGATCAAAAAGTCTCTTAGAACCTTTATTTAGACTGACAAACAACTGGATTCTGTTTACCACTTACCTAACTTTTAAATGCAATTTGTTGCACTGGATTTTATTTATTTATTTAATAAAACGAGGGCTGAACAAATATGCAAGCAACACTTTTCAGACTTTTATTTGTTGCAAAATTATTTCAGTTTGTAGACAGCTGTTCTAAAGTGTGACAGCTGTTGAGTCTACAGGTTGCAAAATAAAATAAGAAAAGTCCCTACTTTATTGAATTTTGTAGTTACACACCAGCTCCTTCAAACGTTCTAACAACATTCATCAAACACAGTAACCAAAATAGACAAATATATAACAAATGGAACACTTTCAAATTAAAAAAAGTTTGAAAACAGAAGCATATTTGCTTTCTGTTCCAGTCTTTTAGTTTTCTCAAATGTTGTTTTTACTGTGATGAGAACAATTCCATTAGAGCATAAACATTTATGCTGAGCTTAATAAAACTGAACAGGAAAGACAGGAGTGATAGCTGAGGAATTTAAATGACTCCACAAAAAACAGTGTTTTCTTTGACAGTGTTTTAGGATTGTTTTGTCTTCTATACAGATTTGTTCATCTTTGTGAATTGCAAACCAACATACAAATGACTCAGTATGACCCGTGCACATTTAACAATTTTAACAGTTTTCAATTGTTCTTCATGCCTAATTTATTATAACTGACCTAAACACATTGCAAAAGAGCTGTATTGTTTCTTGCAAGTTTAATATAAAGAACAACTGGTGTGGCAAAGGCTATAGATTTTTACTTACAAGAGTAACCTTTCTGTCAATTCTTGAAAGGTGCTGTATCCTGTAATAGTATGGAAAATTATAGTGAAACAGGTCTGATGACCCATCTTTGTAATATTTTGTGAAGCAAAATAAGTAGCTTCATTAAGTTTGTTTTTCCATTGTTTCAGATCTCATTTAGGTTGCTGTATCTAAAAGTGTGTTTTGCACACTAAACATGAAGAAATAAAGCATGTAATTTGAAACATCAAATTACATAAGTCCACTTATGTAATTTGTGGACTTATGTATGATGTAAGTGGACATCATAAGTCCACTTACAGATAAAATATATGTGACTTGTGATGTGGATCCCTTTTGCATGTGTATTGGAATGAAAGTTGTAAAGTTTACATAGTGCTACTGCAAAAGGACAGAGGTTAGGTTACTTTTTGACATAGTACCATGTCTCATCCCTTGTTTTTCCATACTTAGTGATTGCTTCACTATCTCTGGTTTAACTTCAATACTCCGTATCCAGTCTGTGATTGCTTTCCGGAGGTCAAATATTTATGAAGCCAGGACTGCTGCCACTACAATTATTCTATATGCTGAGGTGAGTAAAACCTCTTCAGTACCAAGTAAGCATCTGCATATCACAGTAAAAGAATAAGTGATGTTACCAGAACATTCCCGCAACATTTGAGTTACATTTACAGGAATGTTGTTCCCTATTTGTGGTATATATTGCATATCTAAGCTGTCATATATGACACTTTTTGACAAGTTCCAAAAATCTGTGGCAGCCTTGTTTAGATGGATATCAAACTACAAAAAGTCCAGGAAAGTTAAATACCTAAAAGTGCATATAGTCATAGATCAATGTTATGGATAGCAGGTACACAATATTATGACAACTCTAATGGTCCCAAAGAAAGGTTTAGGAGAGAAACAAAAAATTTAAGGTTGCTACAAATGTTCTCTGTTATCTACAGCAAGTCTCCTGCTGAAACTAAACGTAAAGTTCCAGATCCAGCTATTTACTGGAATGTCAAGTTAAATGATTTTGACTGAAGTTTTGGTAATCTCACCCTGACATCCAAATGCAACTGAAAGTCACAGCAGTGTTGGACATTGAAAGACAACTGGAGAATATTTTGCTCTTGCGGGAGGTTAATCTTAGCAGTTAAGTACTCTTAAAACATATGTGAAGATGTCTGGGATGTAGTTAAGTAACCCCACACAACTCTAATAGCAGAAGATAAAATGTAATCATGCTTCATTTCAAGTATGATTCCCTCCCAAAAGGTTATTAGATGAATAGAGACTATTTGACATTATGGAACAACAGTTCTCATGAGTTTTTGGAACCCTGATGAGAAATTATATTTTTGCAAATTATGGCTTTTTCGTTGTGATAAAATCAACCCCAGCATATCCATGTTTTATAGTGGTTTTAAACAGTATTACTGCTTCCCTCCATTGATGCAAATGGCAATACAGCTGTTTATGACATTATCCTTTTGACCATAAAGATTCATTGAACGGCTTCTGCAAACTCTTCCCAGATCAAAGTTTGTAGTGATAAACAGATCAGGACCTCTCCAACAGAGTGCCAATTTTTTTTAGCTCTTGAAACACAATAAATTTTTAAAATCTGTTCACGAAGTTACCCTTTTTAAGAAACTTTAGCAACATTTCTTTCAAAAATCATCTTTGTAAAGGTCAATTTCACTTGTTTGCAAAACAGGATGCACAGTGGGCTGTTCAGTAATTGGTCTTTCATAGTAGCCCTTGGATATGAGTGTTTGCATGCATGAATGTTTGTCCTGTTTCTCTGTTGCCCTGTGATGGAATGACAACCTGCCCAGGGTGTACCCCAGCTCTTGCACAATGACTGCTGGAGATAGGCACCAGAAACCAGTAAAGATGATGGATTGTTTACAAAGTCTTTATCATCAATCAATACATTCAATTAATGAGACAAGACAAAATAAACCAATATTGGGCTCAAGAGAAAATTACAAGAATTAAGAAATACTTTTTTGGGAATTACTTCCTGTTCTACATCAAACTTAGTCTCAAATGGTTGTCAGAACCTGGGTTGTTTTGGGGTTTGATTCTAGTTTTGACTATTGTTATCCTGTGTTCCTCAGTTTCTTATTTTGATTAGATCAGCGTTGTTTCCTTTTTTTTCTTTAGTTCAGTCTTTTTTTAGTTACTCTAGTTTATTATGTTTATACCTTGTGTTTAGTTTTTCTTTGTTACTGTTAGATTAATTTCCTTGTTCCCATGTTGTCCTTCTTCACCCCCTGCTGCCATTCTCTTTCTGTTTCTCCTCAGTCACCTTTCTGCTCTCTCCCCTCACACCTGCAACCCGCTAGTCAATCAGCCCCAGTCTATTGTTCCAGCATTCACACTTACAGTATTTAAACTCCTGTCCTTCTCTCACTCCTTGCTGGTTCTTCGCTTTATTTCCTGTTACTTCCTTGTCAAACCCTACTGTCTTTTCAGCTGGATTCCTATGTTTTTGTTCAGCTCTGGCTCCTTGCATTCCCTGTGATTTTTGTACATTTTTGTTTCATTTTTTTTAGACAAAAAAAATAACAAAATCTACTTGCTGCCTCTGCTTCTCTGCATTTGAGTCCACCATCACCAAACCACAGTCATGACATTGGTAGAGCTTAAAACATTTACAATCTTATAGCATAAACTTACTTTACCAGACAAAGCCATAAACAGACATCAACTGGAATGCTCTTTACAATCAGACTTCACACATTGATGGAAAATATTGTGAGATTTTCAGATCACAAAATCTTGCAGCATTCACATCTCATTACACCCTTTCCACTGTTACAAAGTATTATCTACTACAAATATTATATTTTACTTTTATTTTGCCCCTCAGGTCATAAAAGCTTAAGAAGTGTTTGTACATTTGACCATCAACCTTGAAGTAGCTGCCACACCAAGATTTTCACCGACAGCTAACACACTTCATACTTCAAATTATGTATTACATAACATACCTACTCCATTTGTTATAGCGAACCCTGGAGGACATTTTATAGGCATTCAAAATACTTAATGAAAATAGACTTTTGGTGGAAAGTTATTTTACAGTTACCAACTTTAGGCAGCACTCCAGAGGCCAAACATAATGCTACTCAGTCTATATCTGACTTAGGCTGTTGCACACTGTTTGAAGCCATCAGCAGCACAGCAGGACACTTTCATGCCAACAGAGCTTGCTGTGGATTATGAGCTTGAAGGATAGTCTTTCGAACAACAGCAACACTAGCTTCCCTGGAATCCTTGGAACAACTGTACAGACTGAAATGTACTTATAAGCTTGGTATAACATAATACCAAGTGGATAAAACTTTATTGTGACATAGCAGGAGAAAAGTTTTAAAATGTATATGATATTTTAACGGCAGCATTTTTGTCTCGCATATCATGCAAAAAAAGCAGTTTGTTACTAGATTTAGAAGAACAGAATAGAATAGCAATATCCATTATTGTCCCACAGTGGAGAAATTCAGGTGTCACAACAGCAAGTTAAAGTAAGTGGGAGAATGCAGATTCACACAAAATCACAAAATGCAAAAATAAGAAAAGGAGACTGTATAGTTTGAGACAAAACCCCATTAAAAATTCTTACAGTATTTAATTAAATTTTGCTTATTTTACCCCCCTTTAAAGAGATACTTGCCTAACAAAATGCAGGTTCTCTGATATGTGGGTATATTGGTTTTTTGTGAGTTAGGAATGTGCCATACCACCCATGTGTATTGCATAAGTAACTATTTGATCTCAAAAGTGTTACAGCTGGGTTCCTGAGAAGCTTTTGATCTCTGATGTGTCATTTGAATACATCTGCATGATTACCAAGATTTTTAGTTTTGATAAGCTAAACCTCAAATGTATCACACCTTTATGGAAATCAAATATTTATGCAACCATGTTGGACAGTTGAAAGGTGGTAGCAGGAGTCGGAAGTAGGGTTAGCACACACTGGTTGTGCTGTTTTTCTAGGGCGAAAAGCAGGATGGAGCTAAAAGATATTTCTGGAGTTTTCCAGTTATACTAAACTTCCTAAATAGAATGTGAAGCATCAATATATGCTTAATTTACAATAGGAAAGACCCATGCTATGTTCTGCGCTGCAAAGTCAAATCAAGAGTTTATGCCGCCAAACTGGACTACACTTGGGACCAGCAGTCTGTGGAAGCATAGAACCAAAGTTATGTTGTAATGTTTATCTCAGACAAAAATGTTTATGGAGCTACCAGATACATCTGGGGAATTTTCTAAATACCATAAACATTCATAAGGTAATGTCAGACAAAAAATTCAGTATCCTAACATTTTTGGCTTTTTGCCAGTGTTGCAAAAGCTGGAAACAAGTTGGAATTAACATAAAATTTGAAATACTGGCCCTTAACAGGAATTTTAAACATAGTAAAGAAAAAAATGTTTTATCATAATCTTGAGTACATGAACCAGATTTCAGGCAAGTACCCTTGAGTATTTATAAAATATTCCTCAATCACATGCAAATAGCAAACTGCCAGAGGAGTATTGAACTCATGGTCCAGACATTCACTGACTGACCATTAATCCAGTACATCTGCAGAACCCTTAACTATTGAGGTAGGACCTTTGAGCTCAGAGCACAAGTCTAATGAAATCTCTCATTTAAATCCATGGACTATATAAGGTGATGTAAACTTTGGTAATATCAAGGGGTAAAATACATTGAATGTAAGAATGCATAGTTTTTTACTTGCTTTCTTACCTGAAATAAAGGTACACATAAAACTGAGTACAGGAGAAGGTGAAAATAGCAACAGAAAGCATATGTGAAATAGATGTAGGCACATTTGTTATGGCATATACTGCAAAGGTAACTAGTTTAATAGTTCATCAAATGTGTGAGTTCACAGAATTTAAATGCAAATTTATGTCTAAATGTGCAAGATATAGTATATATAAGTGAAAGGAGAGGAAGAGGAACAAAATGGCAAAGAATAAGTGTATTGGGCAAAGTATCCTTCCATATTTCTTGGTTTCTACAGTGCAGTTTCCATCATTGATCAGACTGAGAGCAGCAGGTAGTCTATATTTTAAACACATTTTTGTCCTGGTGTTCACAGCCTCTCCTACAACCTTTCTCTGTCCATTTTTTATTTGTTTGAAAGATGATCTCTGTCCTTCCCTGTCTACCTTACATGGCAGCTGATACAGTTTAACAGCATTTGCAAGGAAATGCATGTCATAGATAGCAATCAAGTCTTCAAAAGATAAAAAAAAAAAAAAATATGAAGAAGTCGTTTATGACAATTTGTTCAAGTTTGCTCGTTTAAAATTGATAGGCATCTAGTGAAAAATATCAAGTTGGAAGATGGAATTAATGCCCCTAACACTTTCTGCTAGCTTATTATAGTGTTTCTGGAGAGCTTAAATGTGGAGTATATTGTGTGATTCTTTCATGAAATGTAAAATACAGGCATATTATGACTGAAAGGGGCAAGTTAATTAGCAACAGTTTTGGACACTTTCAATTTTTAATAACTTCAATCTGATCATTTTACCCTTTAGTGCAAACTTTCCATGCTTTGCACACTGTACCAATGTAACCAAGTAGTGTTTTAATTCAGGAGCTGACTCTTGAACTTCTACAATACCAGTGACAGGAATTAATCCAGTCATGAGTAAAAAAGAAAAACATCACCATTTAAATTGGGTTATTTTGAGGTTTACATAAATATGTAAAGCAAATTTTACATTCAACCAAGCAAAACATATTTCTCTAAAAGAAAACATGTTCAAATTGCAATAGCACTAAAACATCAAATGTAAAACAATGAGTCTTACCCTCAAGTCTAAAAAGTAAAGTCAACAATGAAGTTCAAGCCAACTCAAAGAAAATTCTCCTGCCTTTGGAAAATTGTCAACATCTTGTGTGAAATGTTGAAAAATAAACCTTTTTTATAAGCAATTATGTTGTCATTAGCTAACCCTCTCTGCCCCCCTTGTGATATGGTTGTTGGTTGTTGTTGGTAAAATAATTCTATAATAAATTTGATTTTTGAGAGATATATAGAGCAGGGGGTATGACTGGATTGACTAGCTGCCTGGGATGTCGGGGGCGTGACTGACAAGCTGTTCGGGGGTGACAAGCAGGAGGCTGATTTACTTGCAAACTCAAGTCACACCACCGAGAGATCCTACTGTTACATGTTATGACAGGGTTACCCAATTTTATGGCCACAGAAAAATTAGATTCATAGTCCTTAAAAATGAAAAGCATTCAACTGTCATTCTCCTAGCCGGTTGTAGTTTTCTGGGTTTATGTCTCATCCTACCTATTCCTTCCTTCTTGTGCTGCCTAATCTACCAGTATTATATAGCTACAGTCTCTCAGCATCACAGTTTAAGCCCCTTTATGCCCTTTCAGGTCAAAGTATAGAAAAAGAAAAGGAAAGTTAGGGTTTGGAGTCAAGGTACAATTAGGATTTGGCATTGGGGAATGAAAGCAAAGAATTTATGTGCCATAAAAGGGCTGGGAGTGGAAAGTTTTGTGGCATGGTGTTGAAACAATCTTCTTATATTGAATGTGAATGAAACAAAAGAGATGATTGTATATGTCAAGATAAACAGAGTTTGGTCAAACACTACTTCCATCATGGGAGAAGAAGTGAAGATGGTGGAGGGTATAATTACATCAGTGTTCATTTGGACAACAAATTGGACTGGTAATACAAGAGTAAAGCTGTCTACAAGAAGAAACAGAACAGACTTTACTTCTTGAGGAAGCTTAGATCCTTAAGTGTTTGCAGCAAGATGCTGCATATCATCTATAAGTCTGTGACGCATATAATCTCTTCTGCCATCATTTGTTGGGGTAGCAACATCAGAGCCAAGGACATAAAAAGGCTAAACAACCTGGTAAAGAAGGCCGAATTTGTTCTAGGGACTACTCTGGAATACCTGGAGACGATGTGTAAACAAAAGATTCTTCATAAAATCAAGAAAATTACAAACAACCCTAAGCATCCTCTTCAAGATATTGTCATACAACAGCAGAGTTACTTCAGTCAGTGCCTTCTTCGGAACCACTGTCATATACTGCCACAGGAGATTCTTCCTGCCCACATCCATCAGCATTTACAGCAACTCTGAAGAAAATTCTATAATACGAGTTCCAGGAACATTTAGCTTCCCTCTGGGACTGATAAAATATTTTAATTTGAATTGAAACGTCAGATACTTCTTCCTGAAAATGGTTCTTATCCTGATGTGCTACTCTCTCACCTTGTCCTAATCATCATAATACCACAGCATAGGAAGACTAGCAGGACTCCCAGAATGTCCATCTTGATTGTTGCAGTCCAACCTTCCTGGTTTGGTTGTTCCTAATTTAAAATCCTTGTTGTCTTTTTGTTTCTAGAAAGACCAATCTGAAACTTACCTCACACCTTCACCAGACCTAGAGTACGCAAGTTACTTCCTAGTTGGGGCTACTCCTTATAAACTAATCTGGGAAACTCAACTGTGGCCAGTTCACAGTTGGTCCAAAATGTCTAACTGAACTAATTATACTAATTGAATCAGCACCCCCTAATTACAATTTTTTAAAATGAAAATAGAAAGAATAAAAGGGGCAGAGGGGTTGCATCAATTTTTCATGATTCACTAAACTGTAAAATGCTTTTCCTGGGTAATTTTGACTCTTTTGAACATTTGGGAATTGAGGTAAAATGCCACAAATGAACTCTGACACTAACTCTATACAAAACCCCAAAATATGTGACAAATTTTTTCAGTGACTTTAGTGAGCTGTTATCTATGATATGCATTGATTATGATTGTTTAATAATAATGGGAGACTTTAACATCCATGTTGCCAACCCAGTAGACAGAGAGGCAAAAAAGCTGAATAATGCTTTGGTTTGATTCAACATGTTAAACAGCCGACACATCATCTAGGACACACTCTGGATTTGATCATCAGCAAGGGTGTAAATCTCTCCAAGGTCTCTGTAATTGATGTCGCTCTGTCTGATCACTTTTCTGTTGTTTTTGAAAGCATAATCTCTGTTGACTCGCTTAGTAAAACAGATATTACAAAACGTTCTTTTACAGACAACACAGCTAAAACTTTTAATCAAATCTACTCCACTACCTCAAGACCAAGATTGTGCACACACACACAAATACAGAATTTGATTCTGGTTCCACTTTGCTCTCAGTATAATGATATTTGAAAGTAAAGATATAAATTTGGTAAATAAAAAAATCTGTGTATACAGTATTACAATAAATTATTTTTTTCCATTTTGATTAAAATGCTCTTTTCTCAAAACTCTGTCATGATTTTGTTTTGACAAGGCTGCAAATAATGCTTTTAGTTATTGTCTGTTTGCTTGTCTTTCCCTGATTAATAGACTTATCTTCAACTGTTTCTGTTTACATTCGTATTATTTATGACGCAGCAAGACATGAAGCTTGAGCTTGGGGCAAACATTTGATGAAATGATTTCATGGAAGTTTTTTTCTCACTGAGCCTGGCTGTGAGGCAGCTCTGATTTGCTATTGGAAAATTGCTCTTCTAAAAAAAAAAGCTTTTCTTTCACACATAAAAATTACTCTGTTCTTTTAGTGGTTCTTTTTTTAAACAGCAAATCTAACACAATCATTCCATCCATCTGACAAAAGCTAGATGTTTGGTAAATTGAAATTGGAAAACAAATAAAAACAGAAAAAAAAAGGAAATGTCAATAAAACTTTTATAACAGGGTTTTGATGTAATTAAATTAAACAGAGTGTTGTGTGTAGCTGGTACACATTAGTAATCATGTGTTGACTTCATCTTGATGGGATGAATGGTGGTGCATGAAGAAAAGATGCAAGTAAAAGTAAAAAGAAGTAAGAGATTTATGTGAATCACAGTAAAAACCAACAAGACAGACGAGCAGAAAGCAAAGCAGTTGTCTAAGAAGAATTAAGAACAAAGCAAATTTCATGGAAAACAACAAAAAACTTCATTTTAAAACTACTTACAAGATCCATGCAGTGCCTTAAACAGTATATCCCCCGAGCATGTGAATGTGTGCATGACTGAATGTAGTGTAAAGAGCTTTTGAGTCATCAAGACTAGATAAAGTGATATACAGTACAAGTCATTTACCATCTGTTTTGCTTTTTGTCAAGAATAATTTTTATTTTTTAGGGGGAGTAAAGCTCTCCAGCCCAACCTGGAGAAATTAACCACCCAATCATTAAATCATGAATTTACTGTGATCAACAAATTTTCTGGAAATCTGAGTTAAATTTCACTTCAATCTTTTAATTTCACCAAACATCTCTTCTGACTGTTAATAACAATGTTTTGGAGTGGTCCAGCCAAAATCCTGTATTAAACGGCAGAGATAAATAATACAGAAATTGTGAAGGGAGCTAAAGATTAGTCCAATGGCGAGAAGCCCTTACAGCCTCAAAAACTAGAACCTCATTCCCAAGGATACATTGTAAAATAGTATTGGACACATGCAAAAAGATTGTCAGTAACTTTAAGAAGAATCTGAATGGTGTAATACTAATAGAAGTGTTTTCTTATTTTAAAACAGGAGTTGAAAATATAGTTTTAGTGTTCTTTGATAGACGTCTGTCTTATTTCCTATCAGCAGGATGTTTTAAAATAACTTAAAATCCAAATTTACTAGGTGTATTAGTAATTACTTTTTTTGCTGTACTGTTAACTGTATTGATCAGTGGTGAGCTTTCCCAACAAAGGTCACCTACAAAATCTGCTCCAAGAACACTTGACCTATGTTTCCATCCAATTGTCATGTGAACTTTAAAATGTCGCCAAAACAAAGAAAATGTAAATTACGCTTGTTTACGTCTTCTGGTTCGAAGCTCAGCAACCAGGCTACACAAAGCGTAATTTTGTCAGATGTTGACGCTACGTATGAGATGTAAAATGTAGAGGCTGCAAACTAGCATGGATCACAAAGCACAGAAAAATGGAGAGAGTCCTCCCCTCCGAGCTGGAGGTTTAGACTTTGAATTTTCCAATCCTTTCACCACTACTAGTGGATGGAAGTGATCTACTACTCCCATCAGTTCTTCCCTCTGTGCTGGAGTTTTCTGAGTTTTGTGCCTCTGATAAGGCAGAGGCCCACCAGTGGATGGTTCACACTGTCAGAACTTAATCTGCAAATTTGTTTCCATCTTCCCTTAAATGCATTGCCTCTTTTTCAATAAAGACAAAAACTACCTGAAGTGAGCATAAAAACATTTTTGTGAAATTGAGGAAATTATTTTGAATTTTGCCAATTCCATCAACCTTTTCTAATGCGATACTTCAAAATGTGCATTAAAAAAAAAAAAAAAAAAAAAAAAAAAAAACAACAAAACATTGATGGAAACACAGCTATTAACAATTCATACAGGAGGTCACAAATGAACCTAGAACAACATTTAAAGCCGGCAGAACTCATTTGCTGCCTTACTTAAGGTCAGTGTTCGTGATTTAAAATATTAAAGACACTGAGTTAAATGACATCTGTAGGGGAGTTCCAAGGTGAAAATCATCACAGATCAAAAACAATATAAAGACCTGTGTCACATTTGCCAAAAAACATATTAATCACATCCGAGACTTTCAGGAAGATTTTTGTGGACAAATGGGATAAAAGTGTAACTTTCTAAAAGGTGTGTTTCATGTACAGTGTAAAATATTGGTGGTGATAGTGCGATGGTCTGGGGCTATTTTTCTGCTTCAGGACCGAGATCAGGGCCGGTTCTTAGCATAGGCCACATAGGCAGTTGTTTAGAGCACCAGGTGCTGATAGATCACAAAAGAAGAAGAAACAGAAAGAAACAAATAGGAACAATATGCAGCCCTGAATGGCACCCTATTCTAATGCACTGTATCAAAAATAAAAATTCAGAAAATATAAACAACAATCCCACTCTCTGTACCCTGTTGTTTATTATGCTGGTATAGTTCCCACTGCTGTCAATCAGATGCACTGAAACCAAAAATTAAAACCTATTATACCTACAGATGCAACTCAGTCAACTGATCTGCATGTTCTGCTTATACTGTTTAGCAACATGTAAATCTTATATGTCTGTCTTGGACAGACACATTGAGGAGCTTTTTACCACATTTGTCCACACATTAATGCTCTAAAAGTCAGGTTTTATTGTGCCAATCAAATTGCTACAACTTAAAATTCAAATTCTTCCAAACCTCCAAAGAGACAGAAAAAATGTGAACTGTAACTTCCACGCATACTCTAATATTCTTTTTAATACGGTTTTGCCACATATTTAACTATCCCCAAGAGGGCTCTCCTTTGCCCAGTCTCTTAATCAAGAAAATTTGATCAACTGCATTGAGAGACCAACTGACCAGATCCATGATTTGGAATTTGGAAAATGTGCAAAGAGAGGCTCCAAAAAGATTAACAAGACAGCACAGGACAGAGAGCAAAAACAGGGCAGAATAGGAAGGGTGTGAGAGAAAGAAAAAAAAGCATTCACCTTCACCAAGAACAGGAAAAGAAAATAGTTTGAGTAAGATCAAGTTGTTAAAACTAAACTCATCCATAAAACACTGTCATTTTTAAAAGCCCAAGTCAATAAATACAAAATGCTGCTGAAAGCTTAAATGTAAACAAACAAATGAAAAAAAACGTAAATAATTGCAGTGCTTGTGACAACACAGCTCAGGTTTTAATTTGTTTAAAGTGATGAGTAGTCATCCGCACATGACATCGATAAGCAGATGTTTTTCCTTGCAGCAATCTCTTCTATGTTTTAGCTCTTATCAATAAACTGCTTTCATCCTTGCTTGGATTCTGTCTGTGTTCCCCTATGCAGGCCCCTAAAACATGACAGGTGTACTTCGAATCTGAGTCATGTCTGGATCAGTGACAGGCAGCCTATTAGTAAATTTGCCTTCCAGGTAAATGTTCTCTCGCTCAGCAGGGAGAACCTGTCAGATCACAGTTAAAATCCCTCATTCTGTTTCTTTTACAATCTTGGATTCAGTCTGGCAGTGCAATATGGACATCTGAGGTGACTGGTGAAATTTAATGAGAATAAGGGTAACTGCAATGCTTAATGTTTCAAATTAAACCAACTCCTATAAAAAGGAGCATATTCCAATAAAAAACAATCCCATGTACATCTAGCTTAAACTGGACTGACGTTGATTCAAAATTAAGTTTGTTAAAGATTTAAATCCAGTTTTGAACACTACGAATTTTGAATAAAAGGTTAGATTAAGCTAGAATTACCAAGATTTATTAAACAATAACATCCATTTGTGTGGGAAATGGGAGAGAGTTTGGAGTGCAGCTCCAGTCCCCCACCAGCCACCACAACATCTTTACTTTCAGATGAAAGTAAAGTTTGCTTTTCATTTTGAAATCAAGGTACCGGAGTCTGGAGGAAGAGTGAAGAGGCACAGAATCCACACTGCTTGAAGTCCAGTGTGAAGTTTCCATTGTCTTTGATGATTTGGGGTGCCATGTCATCTGCTAGTGTTGGCCCACTGTGTTCTACCAGGAAATGTGTCCTTCTGCTGACAAGCTTTACAGAGAAGAAGATTTTATTTTCCAGCAGGATTTTGCATCTGTTAATACTGCCAAAGATACCAAGAGCTGCTTCAATGGCCATGGTGTTACTATGTTGATTGGCCTGCAATCTGACCTGACAGATTGCTGGCTAAGAAGTATTCAGGTACTCAGATTTGCAGAGGTAAGCCTCTCTGCTGTGACTGAATTTACAAAATTGACTGAATTTTCCCTAACTTGGGTCACAGCTTTTCAAGGGGAGATGGTGGGTCAAGAACCCTGAGTAATTGGGAATAACTGATCTAATAGGTCTCTAAGCTCCTCCCATCCAAAATCGCACAATGCTAACCAGCAGAACTTCAGATTAGAATTATTGTTTTCCAAGACAATTAACTTTTCAACTCTATGATGCCTAAATATGGTCCATAAATAAATACTTCTTGACTATTGTGTCCAATAAGAGTGTGGCTAGTATGCATGACTAATTTAAACCTGATATATTGGACATACACCACATGATAAATGGTCATTTGAAAGGCAATTAGCTAAGTAGAATCTTTAACTTAAAGTAAACAAACAACACATTTTGGTTTCTTGTATTATATTCCTGAAAAAAAGTGACCAGGGTAGGATATTCTCATGTGATTATTCATTATATTTGCATGATAGGCACTGCCAATTTAACTGTCAGCAGCTGGACTATATGAAAGTCAGAGTCTCACTTTTTTGACTGGAAATGACATTGCCATCCACAAGGAAGACTTTTAATGAAACAATACTGGTATGACTGAGGATTTACATAAAATATATTAGAATATGATCTTTATATCTTTAAAAAGTCTCAATGACACATTAATTTAATATATAAGCTTGTTTATTTGAGACTGGCAATTTAGTGGAATTTGAACTCGGCTGGAATGACATGATATGCTTTATGAACCCAAAGTAAATTCAGCTTGACATCCTTAGAACTCATTTGCATATTGAGGGGATCTTGAGTTATTAAAGAACTGATTTAATTTGCACCGTGCAGAATAGCTTCCCCTGCAACATGCACTAGAACAATGCTCTTCATTCACCAAGGCAAGGACATGTGAAATGTCTCATTTAAAATTTTAATTTTGATATTTTCAACAGGCACCTGAAGATGGCATGGACTTGGTAACTGTTGAGAATTAATTGCGACTCAACCAATCATTGCTATCGCCCGAGCCTCAGTCTGTGAAATGTGAAGGGTAACGAGGTAAATTGGAGAGTTTTATTTGAATCATTGATTTTAGTCTCTAGTGCACAAATCACTCAGCCCCTAAAGGCAGTAATACCTCTGATAGGACCTGTTTTGACTGAGCATCATCAGTTTAAGTAGACGAAACTTGACACACATTGTGTGGTGAACGACCATTTTAAATGGTTCAAGTTAGGACAGCATGTGCTAGAAGTAAATGTATTTATTTTAGGATGGGGATAGTATCCTGATTTTAACCCACAGTTTCTTTTGTGCTTAGTCTGGCTATAACATGGACATTCTAAAAACAAACCTTAATCTATTTCGATATTTCTAAAAGCTGTGGAAATAATGTAATAACATATAATTTGAAAATTTCATTGCTATTGATATAATGCAGAATGTCTTTGTGCCCAACAGTTATTAATTTGACATGTGAATCATGATTTAAAAAAAAAAAAAAAAAAAAAAAAAAAGCTCTGGAGTAGAGAAGCATTAACAGAACAATAAATTATGGGATTAATAAATACGTCAACATATGTCACATACAATGCACTGAGGGTAGGTTGCCAACTGACTTACACACCAGTATTTCTCTTTAACTGTGAGCCACAGTCTGTTTTTTTTTCAAGATGTCAATTACTTTTATCTGGATATGCAAATATTCTATCATTTTTGTAGATTACTGAGGTAGATTATATCAAATAGAACTAGTAATGCCTGGCAATAAAAACTATTGCAAGCATGAATTTTAGCATGAAACTAAACAATATTTAAAGCTGTTCAGAAGAAAGATATCAACAGGCTTGTTTTAGAAGATTTTTTTTTTTCATAAAGGTGATAGCAGATGACTCACTCCATATAGACCAGGATGTGGCCCTGAAGAAGGGTATATTTTGCTTCAACTGACTTGAGAAAAAGAAAAACACCCCACAAATGAACATGATAAAGCAAATAAGAGACAACCACAAATTTCAGTGTATTTTACAGGATTTTTACATTACTCTTATCAAACGAAAATCTGAACTGTTGCAAACATTTGTTTTAATCACCCCTTTAGTCTGAAAGCTCTAAATAAAATCCAGTTCAACCAAATACCTTTGAAAGTCATTCAACTCCTTGAAAATCATCCTTAACATACAATACAGGCAGACCTACAGTGCTATGGCTTGTATCAAAGCATATTTATGACCCCACCTTGACACATGTTGGTGGCATGCTTTAATAAAAGAAAAGCTGGTGAGAGGTGACGGGAATATGGATGGAACTATGTACACAACTATCCAGAAAGAAAACCTGTTAGAGGCTGCAAAAGACTTGATACTGGGCTGGAAGTTCACCTTCCAGCAGGACTACAACAAACATGTAGTTCATGCTACAGTGGAATCCTTTTGAATTGAAGCATATTCATGTGTTAGAATGACCCAGTCAAAGTCAAGAGCTAAATCTAAATGGGAATCTGGGGTAGGCTTGAAACTTCATATTCACAGATGTTTTCATTCAATCTTATTGAGCTTTAGCTATGTTGCAACAAAGAGTGGCCAAAAATGCCAGTCTCTTGATGTATAAAGCTGGTGAAGACATACATACCCCAAAAGACTTTTAGCTTTAGTTGCATTAAAAAGTATTTTCTGAGAGGAACTGAATGCATATGCATGGTATGCTTTTCATATTTTTATTTGTAGAACACTTAAAAACTCCATCTATCACTTTTATTTCTCTACAGAATTACGCACTAGTTTTGTTGATTTATTACATAAAATCCTAATAAATGTAATTACGACATTAACAGTTGTGAAAGGGTTCAAGGTACTCTAAGAGTGAGCCAAATTAATGCGTACAGATCAGTGTTATCTTTGTCAGTCACTCACCATGTGCAGTTTACAAAAGGCTATACATATGTTTTGGGGTTTTTTGTTCAGAAGAAACAGTGTGCAGGAACTTCAAAAGACTGATTGATTGATTGATTGGTTGATTGATTGATTGATTGATTGATTGATTGATTGATTGATTGATTGAAAACAGAATAAAAGTAAATTGTGATACCAGAGACTCAGGGGGAGAACAGTAGACATAACCTTATGCAGACACCATCAATATATAAAGTGTAAACAGGAAAATGTGGAGACTCATACTGTAATAAGAACAGTGATGCCCTGTGAGATGGAGAGAACAGAAGGAGGGAGCTGGCACCAAGGCGGGAAGCCAGACACAGGTGAGTTTGTGTTTGTGACAATGAGAGAAAGAGAGAGACGGTCATAGAAAAAAGAGATATTATTCAGAGTTTGAGAACAGCAGCTAAAACAACAGCTCAGGGGCTTTGACCTTTAAGAATTGTAGCCTGTACATAATTTAAACATACTATTTTTAAACTCAAATGAAAATATAATTTATCCATCCATTGTCTATTGCACAGTGTAGCATAACTTAAAGTTGTTTTTTTCACCCTGTTGTGACTTTGAATCAGAGTAAATCCATAAAAACTGAACTGATTTATTAAGTTAAAGTCCAGGTTCAAAATGTGTAATCATAACAAAAAGATTATCACATGAACTCAGAATACCAGAATTTTGGTAAATTTGATTTGTGATATAAATCTCAGATCAGCAACAGTCTATACTTTTTTAAAAAAAAAACACTGGATGCAGTATGTTATGTGATTTATTATTCAAAAAGTACCTTTGAAAACAAAATCAAAATTATGTTTAAGAATTTACAGCTCACATATTTAAAAGTTAATATCTGGCTATAATTTAGCACTGTGACTTTCTACATAATTATGGTTTTTGAGTTTAAATTATTTGTGGTTTAGACCAAAATCTAGTTTCAATAATCAAGAAGTTGTATGGTTTTCCCCAGTGCAAATAGTTATGAACACATTGAATTTTGCAGTCACAGGTACTTAGCACAAATGTAGGATCATATATCCATTCATAATAATACATAATAATATTCATAATAATACATAGGGGCAAATGAAAACTGGCAGGTCTCCTAGCCACAGGAGCTCCTACTTTTCTGCCCTGTGCTCAGAGAATTCTAAGAAAAGCTTCAGCACCCCCGTCTGGCTAATCAACCTTTTGCCCAGAATTTCAAAGAGCTCAAACTATGAAGTCTTTAATAAAATAACAGAACAAATAAAACTAGGACTCAAGAATGTACAAAGTTTAAAGAAGCAATTTGTATTTAGAACAAACACTAACTACAAATTGCCAGAGATAATATTTTTTTACAGAATCCTTGTGCTTTGATTTCTAAAATTAGATATTTTACTCTCCTATAAGTGGAGAGCAAGTCAAAAAGAAGACATAATCATAATAACACCAATTTTAGTTTAACATAAGAAATTGACAGTTTTCAGAAGACGATGACTTATTAAATCGAACACTGATGATCAGAATCCTGGGTACATATAAATATGCATCATATCTGTCTTTTTTTTTTCAAACATATTTTAAAGCTAACAGATAATACCTGAAAAGCAGACAGTTTTTCATCCAATCACACACATTTGGTCTCTTATTATTTTTGGATTTTTATTTTTTTTTTTGTTTGTTTGTTTTAGTAATTGTCACCAATCTACTGAGACTGTCCAAAATAAATATATTTAGTTTTCAGTATTTGGTAACCCTTTCTTTAACATTGTTGTCTTTTAGAATTGCATCTGATATCAGTTAAATAATGATATTATAAATATAATAAATATAAATAATGCAGGAATCCCAGTGGAAGTAATTTTCTTTTCTTATCTAAGTCAGTGCTTGGGAAATGCAACAACTTCAACATTAAGGAACTTTAAGGACTCTAAATTATTGTAGATGTAAGTATCTACATAACTTGCACAAAGCTGATGGTTTATAGAAATAAGGCATATAAATATATAATCACACTTATCTGACAGTTTGTTTTCAGTAGCAGAAGAGTGATTAGTTAAAAACTTATGTAAAGAACAAAGAAGAGAACAATTCTGACAAAATATGGATTTCATTTATTAATAAACCGATGAAAAACAATCAATCAGTCATGGATATAAAATGAAATAAAAATGGTCTTGATAGAGAAACTTCAATAATTACACAGATGATATATATATTTACATATTTGTGAATCCAATGCCAAAAGGTAACAAATAATTTTTCACATGGTAGCCTATACAGCATGTTAAAGATATATAATAAATCAAACACATTTTTTTATACCTGCATGGTACTGATGAAGAAGTATTTTCCCTAAGATGTAGAAGATCAAACAGCTGCTGAGTAGGGAGCAGTTCTTGTCACATCCTTTGATGCCCAAGCAGAAGGGGGACTTGTCTAAGCAAAACAGTGTGACTCCTTGGCCAGTAATGTCCGTATAAGAGGCTGCACCCAGTTTCCATAGTAACCAGCGATCGTATTGGTTGGCAAGTGGCAGAAGTCCCCACCATTTTTTGGCTTCTGCTTTTAGCTCAAATAACTTTAAAAAATTTTACCCTTGGCCTCAGGATATAGGTTTTACTGTACACCCACTCACCCTTCCAGAAAAATGTTACACAATCACTTCACACAGGAAAGATTTAAACTGTACCTGGCTAACGATTCTGCTGCACAGCCTCCATTTCCAAGCACATCGCATTCTGTATCTACGCACTTGACCAGCTCAGTCAGCAAGCCTGTACTGGAATATTCTTCACTGACTGCAGATTGCAGAGCTTTTTGAATTGTGAAACCGTCATTCTATCCAGAAAACCAAAGAATGGGGTTTTTATTAAGTCCCCTAAAATATTATTAAAATATTCTCTTCTTACGAACCCAGTGTGGTGGTTAATTGGTCTAAGCTGGTCTAAGTATGTGCATGTATGTGCTGACAACCTGTCCAAGTTTCAAATTAATAAATCTTTTACTGTTTCATCATGGAAAGTACCAGAAGGCATACAGCTGTAGATCAATGCAACACAAGACACATGCCTTTGCAGTAAATGTTCAAGACAAGAACCTATTTGTCAAGTGAGTAGGCTGAATCAGGGATCTTATTTGTTCTCGCCCTGGCAGGAAGCGTAGAAATGCACACAGCCAAATTGACATGGTTGTGAAGGAGTGATGGATCGTGGATTTTGATGTGCTATCACCCGACTTTTTGTCACTCTTCTCATTATGCAACAGTGCCAAGATATTTGTATTTTCACACAGATGTAACACAAGGTTGCGAATGGCCAGAATGAATTAACACAGGTGAACAGCAGCTTAAGAACAGGGTCATCTTTTTTATTCTGGTATGGTAGCATATCTGTGTGAAAAGGAATAAAGAGGCCAGATAAAGATAGAGTTCAAGCAGAGATTGTGCTTGCTCTTATGGGATACTCTTTGTATTTTTGTTGTTTTTCTAAGTGACTTCAAGCAATTTTTTGTTGCTCCTTTTCAAGACTGCATCTGATTAAAACTCACACATGCACACATAGAGTGAGCTAATCTATTTCTGATGAATTATAATATTGAGGTCAGGTCATGTCTGGGTCTTCTCATCAGCTTGTTAAATCTCTCTCTGGAACACATTCAGCATTTAAATGCTTTATGATAATTGGGCTTCATGCTGCAAACAACCAATCCTGAATGACCTGAATTATTACCATTTTGAACTCTCTTTAGTGAAAACAGGGAGCATATGTCATACTAAATGTGTTCTTTGAAAGGCTCCTCTTAACAGCCGGGTAAAACAAGTTTGCTTTCACCACAAAATGAGAAACATTGAAGAGGTTAAGACAAGACTATTGAATAAAACACTATGGAAAACAACACAGCAATTTTTGTGGTTAAAGAAATAAGTCATTAAATATGACACAGCTTAAGAAAACTTCAAAATTAGCAAAAGATAAAAGGAAGATAAAGTAGCCACTTTCACAAGATTTATTGGGAATCATGTTTGCTGTTCTTGCCTTTGACATTGAGAAACAAAAGCACATGGATATTTTCTTTTGTTTCAGCCTATCATGCACAAAGAAAGCAGGTTCATTGTGGTCCATTTCAGGTTGCTAATCATTGTGCAGTTGGAGTCAAAAATGCCATCATACACTTACTTTAACAAACCCACTGCCTTCAGAAGAAAGCAAGCAATAATGTGAGAATCATGTTCTTTGATTTCTTCATTGCATTTAATACAAGTCCGCCTGTTTTACTATGTCAGAAACTCCAGATGACACAGGTGAATACCCCCAGAATCGTCTGGATTGATGACTACCTGACAAACAGACCACAGTTTGTAGGAATGAAAGCTTGTGTTTCTGACCAGGTGATAATACTGTCAAAAATTACCAATAATTTGGGGGAGCAAAAATATAGGAGGAGGAAAAAAATGGTGGTTCATTTCTCAAAGTCATATTTTCACCATGTCATTCATGTGGAGACAATCGCCTTATCTTAAATATGAGCAAAACAAAGAAGATGATTGTAGATTTCAGGAAAAACAGAAATGTATCAAACACTACTTCCATCATGGAAAAGAAGTGGAGGTAGTGGAGGAGTATAAATACCAGAATAAACAAAGACTAATGATTAAAACATCCGTGTGTATGCAGGTGAATGTGTGAATATTAAACCATGCACAAAATTGTACAAAAAATATCTTTAATAACAATGGCTTTAGCTTCATTGGCAGTAGTACTGAAAGCAGTTCAGTGTGAAGACTATATTTTTACACTGAGGGTTTTCTAGTCCAAGATGACAACTGGCTCAACATCTGCTTTAGGTATCAAAGAACAATTTTATTGGAACAGTGCATGTAGATAAGGTTGATTTTGTTGTGCAACACGCCATGGAACCCATACCTATACTAATACTGACTGTATGGATATACCCATACGGTCAGTATGGGTATATCTATATATATATATATATATATATATATATATATATATATATATATATATATATATATATATATATATATGTGTGTGTGTGTGTGTGTGTATATGTATGTATGTGTGTGTGTGTGGTGTGTGTGTGTGTGTGTGTGTGTGTGTGTGTTGTGTGTGTGTGTATATGTATGTATGTGTGTGTATATATATATATATATATATATATATATATATATGTGTGTGTGTGTGTGTGTGTGTGTGTGTGTATGTATGTATGTGTGTGTGTGTGTGTGTGTGTGTGTATGTATGTATGTGTGTATATATGTGTATATGTATGTATGTGTGTGTATATATATATATATATATATATATATATATATATATATATATATATATATATATATATATATATATACACACACATATACATTTCATCTGTGGCACAGATGAAATGTGGCAAGCTTCCAGGAACACAGAAATGCACAAAACAAAATACAAGAGATAAAATAAAAGAAACAGCAGTGACCTTTGGCTGCACAAGTAAAACAACAGAGAGCTAAATTACACAACGCTCATTTAGAATGTGTGGAACTGTTACATAAGTTATTTTGTCAACACTTACATTCCAGAGCAATATCTCAGCTTATTCTGAACGCGGGAGTACATAGATGGTCTCACATCTTACTCTTACTTGCAGGAAATGGCTGCCCTGTACCGGACATGCAGATCACCTGCACCATCCGTTTCAGAATGCACCATCTTGTTAAAATACTGCTTAATTGCTTAACACTTAGATTCGAATATACCAACATATTTCAACAATTTTTCACATCCAAACACAGTAGAGCAAAACAGGAAGTCCCAAAATGCATTTTTGTCCAGTCTTGGGAAAACGCCAGTCAATTTTAAGCACTGTCCTCTGGTGGCCATGATGTGCAACAGCAGAGACCAACCACATGCACATATTGAAGTGACATGCAAGACATGTAGGTAACACAATAGCAAACAAAATTACTTAATAGCATAGAAGCTGTAACATAAAAGGTAAATCAGCACCTTAATCCCTTGTTTTACACCTTAAAGGGGATAGTTATTCAACTAAAGTGGAAAATATACATTTACCACTCAACTACACACACACACACACACACACACACACACACATATAATATATAATTTTACCTTAGAGTAAAATAAAATATAATAAAGTTACTTACAAAACTAATCCCCACTAATTTTTTTGGTTTTATACAATAAGAAAATGCAGTCTGCTTGTTGTCTTGGTTAACTTGCTAAAACACTAATCTGCTGTTTAAAAATACTGCAGTCAAAAGTTAAATTAAGCCAAGATAAAGTCAAGGTTTCTACCCATTGTTTAACATTCCTCCTGGTGATTTGTCTAAAAGAAAGAATGTGCTGCTTTGTCCTTTCATTTAAAAGACCTATTCATTGTCAACATACCTGAGCAATAAGTTCCAAGTTCATTATAAATTATGGCAAAATATGTTTAGTTCACTTTAGTTTGTAGCATTGTGTAAATCAGAAATATTGCTTTACAGCTGTTGTAAAGCTGTTTATTTTCAGCCTATGCATTTTGTCTTATTTGTGTGCATTTACATGGATGGTTTGTGTTCATTCCACTCATGCTCAGCATTATGGTGTTTTAACGATTCTGGCAGATGTTGTTGTTGTTGGGAAATGAAGTCACTTAGGTGTGACGTGGTGATCTGGTGAGATTACCAACCATTCCCTTCAAGGGCGAATTTTATTGTAGCTGTAAATCGCCCATAGGCTCATTTTGTAGAAATGATGCTGTCATCTTCCTGCTGATGGAGACAAAGCTGTCACGTTAAGCAGGTACAGCATTTATAGTTATTCATATGTTGTAAAGAGAGTGGGTTGGGGATTAGATTTAGTCAGTTTATTTTAAATTTTTATTTCTGAAATAAATCAGTGATGGTGATTGTTGGACTTTGTAAGTATAAAACCACAATGTAACTGCAAATTATCTAAGAGAAATCATTCCAGGTAGATGTCTTTTTTTATTTTACTTAAAGTAGTTTTGCATTTATTGTATCGGATAAGGTAAACTTTAGAAGGAAACAAGTTTGTTATGTTAAAGCTACAGTATGTAACTTTTACAAAAATACGTTTTTTTCCATATTTGTTAAAACTGTCACCATGTCGTGACAGTATAGTATGAGACAGATAATCTGCGAAAAGCTCGAGCTCATCCACCTCCTCCTCCTCCTCCTCCTCAAGTATGCAAAAAACATATTTTTGTCAAAGTTACATACTGCACCTTTAAGCTTTTAAATGTCACAAACTTTAACATATTCTATTGGGATTTCAAATGATAGGCCAATATAAAGATCTGCAAAAGTGTGCATTGGAAGAAACAGGTTTTCAAGGTTTTTTCCACTTCTAAAAATCCAAAAAATATGTTGGGCATTTGAATTAAGCCCCCCACCCCCTTTACTCTCATTTCCCAAAACATAATTCAGTTCAGCCTCCTTTTTAGTAAACAGAATCTACCCGTCTAGAACTTAATCAAAATATAAAGACATCTGGTCTTTGTATACCTAAGATGATTTTTAGAAAACTTTAGTGAACATGCTCTGAACAACGTACAGGACACTGTTCAATTCATCATTCCTCAAATGGAAGAAGGAAAGCTCAACTGTAAACCTACCAAGAAATGGTTGTCCAACTTAATTGACAAGCAAAGGCAGCATTTATCAAAGAAGCAGCCAAGAGGCAATTCTACAGAGGCTGCTGAGAGGTGGGAGAATCTGTCAAAAGGACAGCTATTAGTTGTACACTGCACAAATTTCACCTTTGTGGAAGAAAGCTTTGTGGCTTCTTCCATAAAGTTCCACAATGACATGTGTGGAGGAAAAATAACATTACACATCAATATGATAATACTCCCCCCCATTCCCCATCAAACCATGGAGTTACAGATGAATGTTGCTTAACACAGAATGTTCTGTTGTAGTCAAATCTACAATGGTTTAGCTCCAAGCAGATGCAGATGTGGGCCGTAGGTGGACACTTACTCCAAAGAATTTGCAGTTATTATTGCAATGGAAGGTAGTTTTTACTGAGTGTTTAGTACTGCTGAATATAAATGTACAGCAAACTTTTCAGATCTTTATTGTCAGTTTCATAATGCAGCACTACTTTGTGTTTGTCACATCAAATTAATGTTAATGTTACTCTTTTTTCCACAACGGTTAGAACCCAAAAGATGCTAATGATTGTCTATTAAGAGTAATGGTCAAACTGCCTTTTTTGGACTGTTTTTGGCTGTAAAACAATGTGTGGTGTATCTGTCTCCAGCAGTGGTCAAATGTTCTGAAACCTGAAACAGCGAATACACCACCTGGAAAACTTTTATCAGGCTTATGAGTCTTATGAGCCTCACCTGTGGGTTTTGAGTGTGGCATGCACAGACAAGGCCTAGGAATGGAGAGAAATGTTATAGAGAGGACACAGACAATGTTTTGATGAAAGCCATCTCAGCCAAACCACTAAAAAAGGTTATTTTAAGTAATGCCCACCTTTTAATAATACCTGAAAACATAAGACTAGTCTTAATGCCCAGTGGGACATTGAATGGATCTATATGGGCAGCTACATGAGGAGCTGGTGCCATGAAGAAGAACACTCTCTGGAAAAGCAGGTAAGGTAACCATGCCGTTGCTTTCTTTTTCCTGATAAAACCAGTGCAGCTGCCATTGTTTCCAGTCAGTTAATTTACGTACACTTAAAACATTTACTTGATAGCTGCCTAACTCCGTTTGTGCAACCCCCCCAGGATCATCAATTTTGTTTGTGGAGTTAAGCTGTCAGTAACAGCTCAGTTGGAGGCTTAATGCAGGTTGAAGAACAGCTAAACTGTCCATCTCTACCAGCAGTAAATTTCAAAGCAAGCTGATGTTTCAGGTTGCTTATGTTTTTGGAAAGCAGATGGTTAAAATAGAATGTTGAAAACTCTAGTTGTGGTACTAGGAAAATTAAAATGGCAGATTACAAACGTTCTTTTTACGAATTAGTGCAAATGAAAATCTTGAAATTGTCTTGCTGCGTCATTAGTTAAAGCTGCTGTATATAACTTTTATAAAAAAAATATTTTTCTACACATTTGTTGAAACTGTCACTGTTGTGATAGCATGGTATGAGACAGAAATGTGGGGGGGAAAAAAAAAAAAAAAAAAAAAAAAAAAAAAAAAAAATCGAGCTCCTCTGCTTCTCCCAGTGCTATCTAGAAACAACTGATCAGAGCCAGGAGGTGGATTTGCTGTGCTGCAGCTCACAGAAGCTAGGTGAGTTAGCATGGCCTCCAATGAGGCCTAATAAATGGTTTTCCTGTAATGGTAAATTGTTTCTCTGCAATTAGCACATTTAGCAGCGAGTAAATGAGGTTGAACGACAGCGCTAAGACACTTCTCCTGGCTCTGATTGGTTGGTTTTGGTCAGGAGCGGTGCATTTCTTCAGACAGCAAAAGAGGCTCAGAAAGGGGGTGGAGGAGATCAGTCTCTTCATAGATTATCTGTTTCATAACATACTGTCACAACATGGTGACAGTTTTAACAAATATGTAAAAAACATATTTTTGTAAAAGTTACATACTGAAACTTTAAGAGCTAGCTGAAACTGGCAAAGATCCAGGTACACGCATTTATGACATGGAAACACAGCCAAGCACTTCAACAGTGCACACAAATATAAGAAGTGGGATTCAGCAAGTGCTGACAGATGCTTTGAAGTGATGCATCATAATATGAGACATTTGGCTACAGCAGAAGGCTCTTCAAAAATATAATTTCCCTTATATTACCAGAAAAGCTTTTATCTTCATTTTGTGAATCAACAGCATTTTGTTTTGATTCATTTTTCTTTCCTCAAGGCCCAAAGTACTTTAATGTAGCTGCAATGTCACCACCTTTTAATGACAGTCACCTAGTATCTCTTTTTGATCACACTGGATTTTCTCCTAAAGTGAATGAACACCTAATTATGGAAACTGGAATGGTTGAAGAGGTGTTGTACCTACAGTATCCCATGTGCAGATGCAAAAAGTGCAATTTAAAAAAAAAAAAAAAAAAGTCTGACGCTGTAGCCCAGCTGGTTGTGGCACACTGAATGTGTTGATAGAATTGGGGATAAACTGCCTTGAAATTTGTGGAATTACAGTTCCTTTCTATGATCTGTACAGAGTGAGGACATGTCTTCTCCTGACTGCTATTACTACTCTTCAATAGCCAATTTAGCATTAAATGTAAACAACACTAATCATGACCACAGTGAACTATCATGTAGCTTGTCTTTCACCTCTTCTCATGTGGACTTGAAGATGAGGATATTGTTCACATATCCACAGGCTATATATTTGACAAGAAAAGCATGCACACAAAAAGCCAAACAAAACATTGACAGTGAAAACACTCCTATATAATAATGTGCATCGCAATATTGTATAAACCAGAAACCATTAAATGAAAGCATCCTATGCATAAACTGTTGTGATGAGGGAAGCAGTCAATGATTTAATGATACAGTAATTTATGGAGCCGTTTGAGAGCCTTTTATGCCCTAAACTGCTGCCTCTTCTCCTTCCATGAGCATGATTACATACTGTAGACTGATAAGCTTTCACACCGTCACACCTTTATGTAGGTCTTTAGGCATCAGGCTGGCATGTTCTTTATCATCACTTTTGGTTTTCTGCGGGCTGGCCCATGGCTTTGTGTAGTTTCACCTGTTAGAATTAAGTCATCAGTCTTAAGTGGAACAGACCAGTCGCAGAACTTTTTTTTTTTTTTTCTTTTAAAAATAATGCAGCTATAAATGAGGTACCTTAGCCTTGTCAAATGGGAAGTAGGCGGCTGGAACTTGTTGACACTCCTTAAGGGAGCACTATAATGGATGAACCATTGTACAAAAAGTAGAAATACTGTATCTCTGTTGCAATACACACTGGTCATCTAATTTAGCAGTGCACACACATGTACAGACGTATCCCTTTTGAGTAAAATAAATAAATAAATAAATAAATAAATAAATAAAAAATGCTTTAGCTGTATTCACATTTTTTTAACTCATTTAGGAGCAACCTCATAGAAAGGTTTAGCTAATTAGTAGCACAAAGAAGGAAGTGGAATTTGGCTATGTGGAGAAATAATTTGATTTAAAATGAACATCATAGAAAACATACTGGTAAATGTGTATCAAGGATAAGCTGATGTAGATGATGTTTGGATGTTGGATGTTACACATACATTCAATTCGCTTTACTGACACCACTGAATAAAATACAGTGCAACCGGTAACCTTGAAAAATGACTTAGTAAGTATAGTGCATTTTTTCTGTTATTCAATTTTATTAAAAACAGCTGTTCTGTGAGTTCATTAGTAAACACATAGCATCATTAGGTACAAGACACACTCCATGGTTAGTCTTTAAAATAATTTCCCAGGCTTCAAGGGATATGCGTGACAAAAATGCAAATTTACCAACACATCCACCGAAACTTACAGAACAGCCAAGGGGAGGATTAATCAGACAAGCAGCCAAGAAGCACATGTTAACTTTGTAAGAGTTGCACTGATCAGCACCTCAGATAGGCTAATCTTTTGACAGGGGAACTTTTAGTCATACAGTCCACAAATCTGAACTTCTAAGAGTAGCAAAAGCAAAGCCATTGCTGCAAGAGACAAATGAAGTCCTATTTGCAGTATGTCACCAGCTATGTAGTGGATACAATAAATATTTGGAAGAAGGTGCTCTGGTCAAATGAGACCAAATTTAAACTTCTTGGCTTGTACGAAATCGCTGTGTGTTGCAAAACACTAATGCTGCAAATTACCAAGAACTTGCTTGGCCATTGCCTTCCTACGCAATCCTGTTCAATTCTCTTCTCCCTGTTAGTGCTCTGTCTTTGTCCGATTTAGCTTGATTTCTCAGAATGCATTTCATCCTGGCCAGTCAGTAAACAGAAGGAGTTGTGAACGATGATGTCATGTTTCTGTACAGTTTTTAGATTGTAGTCTGCCTATGGTTGTAGTTTGGCAATAGCAACAAAGAAAGTGAACAAAGCCGTTCCATCTGTGTTGGCCATGCTGCCAAATACTGAGCAATTAAAGTCAGTGCAAGAGGAATGCTTAAGTCATTTTACTGCTAGCAAAGATGTCGTCCAGCTCTGCACTTCTGTTTTTTGCAGTGGTGGACATTTATTTCCGATAAGCTTCATAATGTTGATTCCTTCACGATCAAGCTGGTGCATTACATATGTCATGGCCAAACATTAGTGACTGAGTCAAATATCAAATCGTTTAATACTTCAACAGACTCCACGCCTCTAGCAAGCAAGCCTTTCTCAATAGCCGAGGGTCCATACCCTCTGTATAAAGCAAAGCGTTGAATAAAGGGGCTGGTTTTTACCAGACTAACCTTGAGCATCCTGTTAGTGAAACATGGTGGGGTCTGAAGTTGATGAAAAGACAGATTAACTCAGCTCCTGTAAGGAAACCTGTTGGAGGCCTCAGAAGACTTGCAACTGTGGTGGAGGTTCATATTCCAGCAGGAGAACAATCTCAGTAAATACATTTAAAGTTTATGGTTTTAAGTTGACAAAATATTTTTAGAAATCGAGGAATATGAATACTTTTGCAAGGTACTGTATAACCCTGAAATATGAGGGGGTCAGCTCAGAGAAAAAGACAAGAAGTGGTGAGGCAGGGAAGAATCATGGTTTCAATTAAAATTATTTGATTAGTAGCACAAGGTTGGTTTCAACTTCAGTAGTTGGAATGTTGTTTACCTATGCTTCTACATTCTTTGTTTTAAAGACATATGATGTAAATTGTAGGGAGTCGATTTCAGTGCAAATGGGATAAATACATTATGCAGACCACCAAGTACCAATGGTATGGGTGATTTTCCTGATTTGCAGAAAGGCATTTGGCTTTCGAGGCCTGATTATCATCTAAATGATTGAAATGTATGTTCCCTCACTCAGCTATTATATGTGAAGGTTCCACTTGGATTCACTGCTGCAACCACTCAAACAGCTGGAGTGATGGCACATTTGGAGGTGTGACACTAGATTTCTGCATTAGTAAACCAAATTGATTTGGTAGGGGTTACAGTTCATTGGTATTCACTGAGGCTTGGAATTTTCTTTGCAACAAAAGTTTTTGTGATTAATAAATAGGTTTGCTGTAGATTTGTCATGGATAAAATTCGGCTTTCCTTAAACTTTAGTACTGGGCTGTATTTGCAACAAAGCACGTGAAATACTGTCGAGATTACTGTAATGCTGACTCATGTCTTTTCGCTTACCTGTTATCCAAAGTGTAGAAGATGCCATTAAAAGATGATACTACTGTTGAATGGGCTTTGTAAGAGACTTGCATCATCCAGCTGGTTTTAAGGAAAGTTATTCCCCCTACGCTAAATACAGATCAGCCCCCCCAGGTTGTTTGTCATGTCTCTATGTTGGAAAAGGTCCAGGCTATGTGGATATTCGATCCCTCCCACCATAAGGAATTGACGTGCAAATGGGACAGGGTGCAGTTAGATTTTCTCCACCTGGTGGGAAGATGATGAAAAGATCCATCTCCTCCAGATGGCAGAGATTCTCAGAGTCAGACAGTATGGAGGGGGCAGGCAAGGGACAAAAGTGATGGAAGTGAATGTTACATTAGGATGAGATGCAAAAACAGTGCAGACATTACAGGTTAAGAAGGGATTCTGTGTTGGCAAGCATTCAACTCAGTGATGACACATCTGTGTGCTCTGCTTTTTTTCCAATTTAACAGAAAATTGTCCCTGTTCTTCTAATCAAGGACCAATACCAAATGCACATCAGGAGCATTAGACATAATGATGCAGTTGCCTTGATTTTGCAAGTTTTACAAACAGAAACTTCTAAATATGTTGTGATAGCCTAACACAGGGATGCATAATTGTGAAGTGTAAGGAAGAAGGTACATGGTTATCCAACTTTTTTGACAAATTAAAAACCTAATGTGTGATTTGTTTGGTATTTATCCCCCTAAGTCAATACTTTGCAAGACCACCTTTCATTGCAATCAAAGCTTCTTTAATTATGGAATATGTCTCTACCAGTTTTCCACATAGCACCTGAATTTTTACTGAAGAAAAGTATTTCCACAGCATGATGCTACTACTAATATGTTTCACAGTGGAGATTTTTTTTTGTTGTTGTCGTTTTCATGGTAATGTGCAGCGTTAATTTTCCACCATAGATGAGGGGGATACAACTTTTGAATATTTTCACAAGACATTGTTTTATTAAGCCTCCATCCCTTGTTGGAACCCCAATAAAAAAAAATGATGACAAATTCAAGAAAACATATCCATTTTGGCACAATTAATTAAACAATATATCATTCATTTCTGCCCCATTTTTCAGGATTATTTATCTATAGCCAATTTCAGGTAACAGACACTTTGCCCTGATCTTTAAATGAAAAATGTTTACTTAAATGGAGTACATTCATTCATTTATACCTATTAAAATCAGTATTTTTAAATAGCATCTTTAAGAATTCCTAAATCTTGCAAAAACAATGAGCTTTGCTGTACTATATACAATGTCCTTTAGCCTGAAATCATATGGGTTAAGAAATCTTCCATCAGACAAAAGACAAATATTTCAAAGTTGCTGTCAATGGCTTAAAACAAACTAAGATCTACTAAGGCCTCGGTTGGTAATTAATTCATATATTGAAATTGCTTGGATTTTAATGGGCACCAACCTAATTTGAGTAACTCTCTGCAGCTATTATTATAATTGCTTATACTCAGTATATCTTAATGTACTGTCACTCCACTTGTTTTGAACTGATGAAATAACTACAAGCCCCTCTTAATGATGATTTGCTGTCTGAGGTCAAATAATTTAGAAAGCATAACTATAAAAACAGATAAATAATTAATCTTTTTTTCAAGTGCGGTGACACATACGCTCTGTGCATGTAAAGAACACAATTTAATGGAGATGTATTACTTCTCTGGAAAGAGTTTAATTACCTTGTAGGTAAAGAGGATCAAAGGGATGCTCTTTCATACAATTTGCACTCCCTCAGAATTGAATCTGTTGGGTTTGACTGAACTTTGTCACAAACCTCCTTGTTGTTTGCTAAATGGATACTGTTAATGAGAAAGCTCAATGAGCTAATGTAACTCATTCACTCTCCTGATCCGCATAACTTCCATAACTTCACATACACACTTTATGGTCTCTCTCACACACACACACACACACACACACACACACACACACACACACACACAGTGTCTTTCTATCTTCACATGGGCTTTGCATTGACTTACATCTTCTATTCATTTTTCATTCATTTCTATAGCCTTACTCTAAACTTAACCATTACTAGTACATGCCTAAACCTAGCCCCAAAACAGGACTTCTTCTGTTTTGGGGCAGTTGGTCCACACAACTTAGTATGTATTAGGAAAATGGTCCTTAAAATGTATCAAATAGAAAGCCACACACACACACACACACCACACACACACACACACACACACACACACACACACACAGAGAGAGAGAGAGGAATAAATATACATCAGTTTAGCAATAGGAATTTATTAAAACCTGTGAGTAATTATGAGCTGATGCTATGTGAGTTTTAATTATGCATTGAGGAGAAGAGGGAGAACACTAAAGGAGGATGAGAATAAAGACTACAGTGATGGGATGATAAAATGGCCTTAGTCCAACAATACAATCAGGTAATAATGTGCATTATATCGAATTTAATCGGTCATCCTGTGATGATAAAAGAACATTTTGCATCTTTTCTCTTGCTTTTACGTCAAATGAAAAAAAAAAATTACATAATACAAGAAAAAAAAAATCTAAATTGGTAAACTATTTAATAGTCAGAACAGATGGTTAATGATGACAAAATTGTTGTTGTTGTTGCCAGATTACCTTAGGTTTAAATCCACTCAAACTTAAATATTTTTTTTAAGATTACTTTTACCACCTTACAGCATATAGTTTTGGAAAATTGTACAATTTATATAGTTATGTTTAGTTAGCTCTAACTGCTCCTGATGAAATTGGTTAAGATCAACTAGCTTATTTCAAGGCAGGCATTTTGACATTAAAACAGGGAAAGCCCAGTACTTGGGCATCTGTGACTCAGTAGTATTATAGTTATTTTGCAATTGGAAGGTTTAAGGTTTGATCCCAGCTTCCTCTTATCACATGTTGATGTGTCCCTGGGCAAGGCACTTGGCCCCAAGTTGCCTACCGATCTGCATATTGGTGTATGAATGTGTGTGTGTGTTTGTGAGTACGAATGACTGAATGTGGTCAGTATGGAAGGGTGCTATATAAATTCAGTCCCTTTACTTTTGACAAGGGTTGCATTCTATTTGGATGAAGTTCTGGTTTTGCGCACATTTTAGTGCTCCCTTCACACTGGGCCAGGAACGCGTCATGACATTAAAAATCAGTAGAACATGGATGATCTCTGCAGGGTCTTGGAAAGGTCTTCTAGGGTGCATCAAGAATGCAGTGGGTTCCCCATTATGAATGATGGAATATGAGATCTGATTGTTTTGAGCATTGATTAGATTGTGGTGGTTCATTGTTGTGGTTGCATGTCCAGTTCCTGGGTCCTGCTTGAAGGAAACTGACAGCAGAAGTAGGATCTTATATGTATCTTACCATACAGCTTACATGCAGTCAGCTCATCCCAAAGGTACAATTTCATAATTCCCACACTGAGCTAATGGCAGTGCAAAAAATATAAACTTTATACATAGGCTCCTTGCACATAGAGATCTGTGTATGTAGCACTCCCCATTGAACACCACTGCCAGCTAAAGGAAAGCAAACATACCTCCAAATTGCATATAAAATAGTTTGGTTTCTAGGGCAGTTTTTTTAAGCTGAAGTTAAAATGCTAAATGTATTTCTCACAATGTCTAAAAGAAACCCTGACATTTTATTTATTATATTTAGTGATGAGGAGAATGGGGGAACGGGAATTAGGAGGAGGAAAGAGTGTGAGCAGCAGATTTTATAATATAATAGTGTCATAACTCAAAGACAACTTCAGACTTACGAGGCTTTTTATAAGCAGCGAAAAAACAAATCTGGATTCTGTGTGCATGAGTCCAGAGGACTGTGCAAAGCTGGAGACCAAAGTCAGCTTGACAAAGGACTAACAACAAATATGAACACATGGAAAAGTGCAATGCAGCTTTTGTTAATGCTTCTATGTTCCCGCACTTATTTCAAAATGTCTTCTGTAAAGTAGGCAACCTGCATCTAATGCACACAGCTTCCCTCTGATAATCTAAACTGTGATGGAGCTGTAAAAAGCTTTCTAATAAATCTTTGAATGACTTGACACTCAAGATGTATTGAGTCACAAATGAACTGTTTTCTATGGTGGCCATCAGTGGCATTTATTAAATAAACTACTGTTCAGCCACTCCACCCACATGAAATGGATTGAAAATATATTACAGAATCTGGAAAAGTGACTTGGCTTTTTTCAATACTTTGTTGATAAAGTGCTGAATAAACTACAATAATTGTGGAATCTATGGCAGCCAGTGACAGAAAAGGACATTTTTAGCTGTGCCTCAACAAGCTTGCAGCAATACACAGACATTTACAAATGGTGTGAGTAGATGGGCATGCAAAAAAGAGAAACTTCAATGTATTTTACTGAGTTCAGTTGCTACTCAGGCTCTTTTCTGTTTTTTAGTCTGTTTTTTTTAAATTTCTCAGTAAATTGGTACTGCATTGCATTTTTTAGAGCACAACCCACTTACAAGCTGAAAATTGCTGAACAACATCTCTCTGTCTCCTTTTGAGAGACAGGTGTTCTATAGCTTGCAGATACTTGTAAGATCAAACCTAAACCCCTCACATTAATAAGACACTTTACAAGCAGATAAGACTTGGGGTGATAAATTGTATTTTTATTTATCAACTTCACTGTATAAGACCAAGGTTAAAAAGAACCTGAAAGAAAAATGGGGGAGATGTATATTATAAAGATGACAGACAAGGTACAGAGATGTGTGAATATATTGCTGGAGACAGTAAAGGATCAAGAGACAGATGGGGTGGGCAGAAAAGAGCAGAGGAAGAAAATGAAAGAGAGGCTTTGCAGATCAAGCTGGAGCCTTGAATATGTAATAGACTTATGATGGATGGATGGTCCATAACCACATCAACTGTGTTACTTATGTGTGCTATGAAGTCAGTGCATATAAAAAAGTCAAACTGCAGAGCAAAGCATAAACCTTCTTTGATGGACAGTTTTGGGCAGGCAAGGGGGGGGCCACACATGAATATGCTCTTAGAGCTCAGAGAAAGAGAAATGAGGCAGATAGAAAAATGACAAATTAATAGATTATTCCAGCTGGCCAAATAAACAGTTTACAAATGGAAAAATGGAAGTCAAACACAGAACAGGAAAATGCAGAGACAGCATTTTCACAAACTGCTTTTTTTCCATTACTGAAGATAATTAAGGTAGCCTAGTAGTTATTTTCTTGGAGAAAAATAATCTTCCTCATCTTCATTTACTTTGGTGAGCCCAGTCCCACCTGCAGAGGACACACACACACAAAAAAAGGAAAATACTGACTAAATTAGGACCATCTGCAGATTCTTTTTTTCTTGACAGTTTTAATAATTAACCTTGATGCAGCTTGAATCTCGAGGGTGTATCTTGTTTTTTGAGTGAGAAATTATTGTAATATTCCCTTTTCATGCAATAAACATTACAAGAATAAGCAACTAATTTTGCTTGCATTTGTTCATGTTTGTCGAAATCAAATCACAGTAATTAAAAAATATATTGTTGCTATTTTTTATTATTTTAATAAAGCTTAATGTAAGTAATGTTAAATTCTAGAGCAGGGGTCTTCCCCCCTAGTCCTCAAGGGCCAGTGTCCTGCAACTTTTAGATGTGTCCCTTGTCCAACACACCTGAATCAAATGGCTGAATCACCTACTCAGTATGCAATCAAGTACTCCAGAGTTTGGTTAATGACTTGATTATTTGACTCATCTGTCTTGGAGCAGAGACATCTAAAACTGGCAGGACACTAGCCCTTGAGGACTGGAGTTGAAGACCCCTGTTTTGGAGTTTTTAGTGGGACTGTGAATCGTAAATAAACACAGAAGTTCATGCTACTTTTTCCTTAAATAGTAGACAAAAGCATTCTTTTCAAGCTGCATACAACTTCAATAATGTTTACTAGTGTTGTGATATCACATGTCACCTCTGAGTTACTCCACTACCTAAAATGAACTAACTGATATTTGTCAGATCACCTCTGTGGATAAAAACACTAGGAGTAAATAGACTTATTAAAATTTTACTACCTGACTTTTTTTTTTAATATAGTTGCCATGTTACAAAATCATATTGAATTTTACTGGGATTTTGTGTCATATAAACTCAAAGAGTTGGACGATGAGCATTTCCAAACAGTAAATTTCAAGTCTTGCCAAAGATTCTCATTTTCACAGGAGTATTCAGATACATGAGTAGTTCCATTGTAACTCTGGCAGTATGTTGAAATTCAGCCTTCACCCCAAACTCATGGGTTTTTTTTGTTTTGGTTTTTTTGTTTTTTTTAAAAAAAACAACCTCAAAGATTTTCTTCCAGAATTGCCTTGCTTAGCACCATCTGTCTTCTCATTAATCCTGACCAGCTTCAAGGTCCCTTCTGGGGAGGCTAGGTTAGCAAAAGCATCCCAATAGCATGCTGCTGCCATTACCATGTTTCAATGTTTTTAGGGTTCATGTGGAGAGTTAGGTTTTTGCCACACACAATGTTTTGCATGTAGGCCAATATTCTGTTAAAATGTTGGGCTCATCCAACATAGTACCTTCTTCCACATGTTGGCTGTGTCTTCTTTATGGCTTCCAGCCCAGATCTAATAGGACTTCCTATGACTGTCTTTAACCAGTGCATATTTTCCTCTCACTCATCTATAAATGGCAAATGTGTGAAACTTATAACAGTTTTCCTGTCAAAAGATTTGCACCTGCACTCTTGGCTGTTGTATTAATGTGCTCCTCAGCTGGTTTGTCAGTTTAGAAGGTTTTGTTGATCTGTTTTAAAAAGTTACAAGTACAGCTCAAATATTTAGAAAGTTGTAAAACTATAGTTTTATATTGTACAGATTCATTATACAGAGTGACATACTTGGAGCATTTTTTTTTTTTTTTTTTTGGTATGGCAAGACAAGGGTATGAGATGGTTTATTTAGTGTTCTGCCCTTTGAATTCACTTCTCATTGTGAGCCGGGTAACCAGAAAGAGTCAACACCACCACCACCTTGGGAATTGCACCCAAGGAAATAAGTTCAGCACCAGTAAGGCGCTCAGGTTCATACACCAATGAGGGAGAGACATGGTTCCAGAATTTAAAAATCCAAAAACAAAACAGCAGGGTCTCTGAGTCGCAGTAGCTTTACTGTCTGATGAGAAATGGAATTTAATGAATGTTAAAATCAGGTAAATGGTGACTAGTAAACAGTAGAGGAAGGAGCAACTTTTACCGACCAGACCCTGAATTACTCCACCTAAACCGGAGAGCGCTCTCTGGCCCAACAGCAACAACTGTTAGCACACCAGTGATTTCTGGTGTGCTAACAGTTTGTTAGGATTTCTATACTTGAGCTATTTGATGCAATGAGCACAATACATACCCCTTCTATGGTGCTATGATCACCTGAAGGAGGAGAAATTCCTACCACACCCCAGCAAAAGCAGAAGACACCACCAAGCAGTTTCTGAATTCACAAATGAGCTGAATTAAACAAACAGCCATCTACAGAGTTTGTGCAGTAGAAGCGGTACTTACAAGTCAGTTGACCTGTGCCCACTGCTGACCAAACAAGCAACAACTCAGGCTGAAAATGTGACCATGTCAGAAAACATGAAGAGGCAGGTGAAAGAGCCTCCCTTTATACCCACAGCACCCCTGCTGGCAGTTAATTGGATGCAACAGATGTACTCAATCAGTGAGAGCAGGCTTCATTTATCCTGCTACATATGGTTATGGCTTAAAGATAATGAAACACAAAATTTAGTGTCTGAGAAAATTAGAATAATGTGGAAAAGTCAAAAACTGTATTCATAGAAAGTTGAGTGGAAGGCAAAAGTGTAGCAGAAAAAAGTGCACTAGAAACGGGGATAAACGCAGCCTTGAAAGGATTGTCAAGTGAAATCCATTCAAGAATTTTGGGAGCGTTCCCAATGTGTCAACTGAGACTGGAGATAACGTCAGAAGTATCTTACCTGGGTTAAGAAGAGTAAGAGCTGGACTTTTGCTCAGTTGTCTGAGGTCATTTTTGTCCAGTGTGAAGTTTCCACAGTGATTGCTTGGGGTGCCTGAACCCCATAGAAAATCTATGGGTTACTGTCAAGCAGAAGATGACACCAGACCCAACAATGCTGATGACCTGAAGGTCGCTATCAAGTAACCTGGACTTTCATTACACCTCAGCAGGACCACAGGATGATCATCTCCATGCCACGCCACACTGATGCAAAAGGAGGCTCAACCCTATATTGGATGTGTTTTTTAGATGCCTGACATCTGTTTAAAAATACCTTTTACATTGATCTGATATAATGTTCTAATTTTCTGAGACACTGGATTTTGGGTTTCATTCTCTGAATGCCATTATCATCAAATTACAAGCAATAAAGTCTTGAAATATTTCCACTCTCTGTGTATTATATAGGAGTTTCCCTTTGAACAGAGATAAAAAAAAATATACTGATTTTATTTTTTCACAATAGTTTAATTTTATTTATTTTTTTTGGCTTGAATTAAATAAAAACTGTTTAAGTGTTTAATTTAGTTAAATTCAGTGACCTAAATTTGAGGCTTTAAAGAGTCTTAAAATGTCTCTATTTTCCATATGTGCGCTTACATTTCTAGCACATTCAGAGCAGCTGAATGTGCTGTCAGATGCATGGCATGCAATGTTATCTCAATATACAGGGTTATTTGAAGGGAGTGTATTGTTGCGCACATAGCCCGCCCCATGAAAAATGTTGCGCCTGAAACAGATTTATTGGTTGGTTGGCTGTGGTAGAGATGTCAGGCTCCTGGCTGTGCTCTGTGCAAGCTTTTAGCAGTTCCAGCCCAGTCTGTCTTACTGAAGCTTTGGCCAAATTTTAGCAATGTGATCTGATCTGAACTGAACTTAGGATAGATTCTGAAAACAGGTTGGAATATTTATAACTGCTCATCTTAGTAGCATAGGCTGCTTATTTCTGAGTTCCCACAGTGCAGCTAAGAACAAAAACATAAGTTGTTTTTTTGTTTGTTTGTTTGTTTGTTTGTTTTATATGTTTCCATAATCCTATTGATGCTGATGTGGAATGAGTTTATTGAACTCCAAAACAATGAGGCAAATTATGACTTTGTGTTTGCTGCACATTATGGCTACATTCACACAGCAGGCAAATGCTACCCAAATATGATTTTTTTTTTTTTTTTTTTTTTTTTTTTTTGTACATTTACATCTTGTATTCAACTTCTTCACTGCAGTCTGAAAGGCCCAATTCCAATCTTTTCATATTGATCAAGTCTGGCTTTCAGCTTTAACTAAATTTTAACTAGCCCTCCTCCATTATTTTGAAATTGGCATTCATAGTTTAGTGACTATGTAGAGATTTTTTTTCACTGCCCTTCACCAACTCTTTCATCATAGGAACATTTTTATTGAGGTTTACCATGAAAACATGGGTTTCACACAAGATGTCACAAGATGTTGCTAACAGATCTCATGAATTAACATTATAAAGCCTATTATAAAGCAAAATGCCAAAGGTACATGACACTCATCGAAAAATATGTAATTTTTTTGTAATTTATGTAGGTCTTAAATTGAAGTCCCAATGGTTTACAATGGTCTTAAACAGTCTTAAATTTAACTCGCCATAACTTGCAGAAACACTGAAACTCCCAAGAAAATACAAGTTTCTGATTTTCACATGCTGTCATGTTACAGAGTTCAAGGAGAATGAAAACAAGGCATTGTGTAACTTTATGGATAAAAATAAGAAAGCAAGTCTTCTTGACTTTTGCAAAAGATGCACATTAAATGATGTAAACAACTTTCTTTTCTTGTTTCCAAGACAATGACAAACAACTGCTTCAAAATTTAAGTTGGTTCCCCAATGTTTACAAAGGCTTTTTGAAACATTTTGAACAAAATGGTGCATTACTTTGATTAATCCACCAAAATAGAAGAAATGCCTGGCACTTTGCACTCTCCCCTCCAAGCCTTACACTTATTTCAATCAGTTTTTTTCCATTTTCTTTTCATTTTTTTCATTTTTCTTTTTTTACTTTTGAAGCCATTGAGAAAGCAAACAAGTCATTCATAGCAAATGTGAAAAGTATTTCTGCATTGAGAACAAGTAGGATAACACAAAATATACATCATTTTCAACATATGATTCATATCTTTTTGCTATGTTAAATGATCATTTCTGTCACTGAAGTGAAATTAAGTCTGGATGGATGAAAAGACTAATGAGGAAACAATAAAGGAAATTGGCAGAAAAGTAACAATGGATGTTATTGTGCCAAGGATTTGTTGTTGTTTTTTTTTTCCTTTGAAAAAGTTTTTGATCCATGCCATTGGTTTGCCTTATTGTTCTGGGGAATGGCAGTGTTTGGATATGTGGAAAAAAGTCCTCCAGGAAATCCAAACACTCAAAAATGGACAGAAACAACATTACAGTGGACGCATTATTATATTGATATATATTTTATTAACAGTAGAAGTGACTGTGACAAAAATGTTTTCGTTTGCAGTTTTGCTCTCAAGCAAACAGATTTGCTGCTGAGATTCAATTGATAATTCAGCAATCCATGTCAGATGGCTTTATAGGAAACTGCCATCACAGTTGGCACTTCAGGGACCTACTGTGATTCTGCAAAAAGCCTGCTGTGAGGTGCCAGTTAACATAAGGGTGAGTGAACAAGTAGTGCTGACAATTACCCAGTTAAAAACATGACCAATATGAGAAGTGTACAAATTGAATCCATTTTGTATTGATAGTCTGGGGCCTGGCTGGGATGGGGCTTTGTTTCAAGCAGTTTGTATATTACTAAATACTATACATTTTCTTCAAACCAACAAAATGGCATGTAGTTTTTGACCCAATGTTTGATTAAAATTACTCAACCTCTGTCCAAGCAGCAAGAATCCAGCATTTTGGTTAAAGAATGTCATGAAAATGAGCAACACTTCATATTCCTTCAAATTCCAAATTTAGTTGGCCAGATGCACAACAAAGCTAACAGTAACATCAATGTTTAACGTTGGCTCCATCCCGTTGTCACGCTCTGCCCTTCAGCTGGCTACACAAGCCTCCTATGAAGATTGAGTCATCTCACAACAAAGACGTACACAGCAGTCTGTGTGCTGGTGTCTGTGGAAACTCTGGTTAAAAATATACACACTAGGTTAATGGAGATTCCCACATGCCTACAGTGTGTAGGATGATTATATGCATGTTATTAGTATTGTGTGTAGAATTTTTTTTTTTTCAGACCTACCATCACATTATTAGTCAATGGATGTTATTTTCCCTTAAAGATAACATTTTGCTGATAATACTAGCCTTGTGGTAACTACCTAAATCTTAGACTGTTTTGTAGTGATTTGTCCCATATGTTATTATGGTTAAAAGTGGGTTGATGTGATGTGAAACGACTGAGGTTCTGTAGAGCTTCTTAATTTTGCCAATAATGAAGTATATTTTCAGTTTTAATTTACAAAGCATATACAGACCAAATTTTACACAAGCAGAAACTAAAATGGCATTTAAAAAAAAAAAAAAAAAAAAAAAAGATGGTTTCTAACTTCCTCCTTGATCAACTACATCATCCTGATGTTTTACTGAAGGGGAATGTGTGCTAAAGTTACTTTTCACCCCGGGGGCCATCAGTTTTCCTTGGCGATGTAAGCAGTGCAATACTTTGCAGCATTGACCTGGTGACAAAGCACCTATTCATCATCAGAACAGCGCATTGACATAAGCAGCTAATGAGGTCTTTGGTAAAGCTGAGCGATGGAAACTTTTAATAAGGAAAAGAGATGAATACAGGTGGAAAGAAGCATTAGAAGAGAAATTGTGCTTAGGGAGCATTTCATTAAAAACTGGACTTGAGTGGGAAGGTGTCCAACTCTTTTTCTTTATTCAGTTTATAGGTGATCAATGATTTTCCCCTCAAGAAGATTCTTGCCGGTTTTGTTAGAACTTGAGAAATACTTTTTTATGTGCAGAAGCATGTTAATTACCTGGTGTATGAAACGTATTGGGAAGGTTGCTCTTAAGATCAATACCCTGTGCATATTTAGGATCTTTACCATTAGGGATGGGATATAGATCTAGAAGGTCACTTCCAGTTATTGTTGTTTGGGAGAAATGTGTCTGCTGTACATTTTAAGAGAAGTGTTGGGTAATATTGTAGGAAACAGTGTTGGTTCAGGTCTGCAGTGAACTGGAGTCTATTCCTTCAGTTAGTGAGAGAAGCCGGTGGTGACTTGGCTCACAAGCGAAGTCGAAGCCACATAATTATAAACCTCTTATTCAATTATTGTTTAATCCCCTCTTCTTTTATTCAGTTTTTTTGTAAAGGATTGCAGGATTGCAGTGCATGAAGACAATTTATCCACACAAATATCATCCATCCTATTATCCTCAAAAAAAAGATGCTCTAATGCTCTAATATCCCCTTTTTAATCTATTAATGATGTTTTAAACAGGCAGTGGTGTTTGTGAATGCTTCACAGTTCTGATCAGCTGATCTTACATTCGCACCAGCAGCTGAAAAAGGTGAGCTAAAAACAACTCTTAAAGTATGATTTATTGGTGTTGAAAGACCAACAGTGGTAAAGAACTGAATCAGAAATTTAGTTTAGGGATACAGGGGAAAATAATCTGCTGCGAGTGCAGCGCATTGACCTCGTCAAACTCTGTGACAGGTGATTTTAAAATCAACTGCAGGAAGATGAGAGACAGTCAGCTTCTGTTATTCTGATGTTAATCCAACATTTTATTGTCATTGAAGCAAGGTGCTTTCATAGTTTTTATGTTTTGTGTTTCAGCAATAAAAAAACTAAGCTAAGTTCTAGAGTTGTAAACATGGTGCTCACAATGCTTGATTGGCTCCTGTTCCCATGAGCCCACCCCTAGCTCCTGACGAAAGTGGTTCTTTCCTCTTTCCCAGCTGTAAACTGGAGCTGGGATAGCTCTGGTTTTTGTGCTAGAGCCAGGGTTTTCTCTGGCTCTAGGTCATATTACTTACTAAGTAATATGACCAGTTAAGCACTGGCATTGGTTTAGAATAGAAATATAGAATAGAAATATCCTTTATTGTCCCACAGAGGGGAAATTGAGGAAAAGTCCCCTTAAAGGTGATCTGTTATGCTTCCTTGAACAAGTTTGGATGGTCTGTTGGCTATACAAAACATGTTCATTACATTTAATCCAAAAAATCACATTGATATAGATTGTTTTTAATTAAAACTGAGGATTCTGCTTCACTTCCACCTCTGCACCACTTTTTTTCTTTTTTTTTTTCTTTTTACCGCAAATGTAACATATTTGTCACACTATAGTTACAGCCCTGCACTTTTTAAAAATAATAAAATAATAAAAATAATAAATTTTAAAACATATATTTGGAAGATTAGGAGAGAAGCAGCACCTCTCTCAACATGTCCAAATTTTTTTTTTTTTTTTTTTTTTTTTTTTTTTTTTTTTTTTTTTTTTTTTTTTTTTTTTTTTGTTTGTTTGTTTGGACAATGTCGGTAATGTCTGAATGTCTGACATGTTTTCTCAAAGCAGCATCTTTTCAATGTAGGCTATCACATTTAGTTTACAACATTTCCAACAGTAAATGCGCAGCAGGACTGGACTGGAACCAAAAAACAGCCCTGCCATTTTTGGTCCTGGTGGCCCACCATAATTATTTATATGATATGTGTAGGTACACGACATGCCAGATGATATATTTGCACATTTTGTTGTTTCAAAAGTTAAAATTGAAACATAGCAGCTGACAAGGATGAGAGTAACCAAGTTAAAAAATTGACCTGTTCTTTCACCACTCTGTTCATCTTGGGAGAGATGGATGCAGTGTCACAATTCCCATCTTGAAGTGAAAGTAGATGTTAGAGAAACTCTGCTAGAAACATCTTGTCAATGTTTTATGAAATATACTGTTTATACAAGAACATAAATATGCCCACAGTGAGACTACATATCCATGTAAAATAAAGAGCTCCTCATCTCTGGCTCCTTAAAGTATGAAAAACCGAGAATTTCACTAGTGTTATTTCTCTGGTTACTGATGTTTATCATCCATTTTGGCAAAACAATATTTCATTAATATATGATAACTATATGCTGTAACACCTGCTGCAAATTGTAACTCTATGGGAAGACAAAATAACACTAAGTTAGAGATCAAGCAGCATATTTATATACACAAATCACTCATAACATAATAACCTAATATTATTATCCATGTTTTAGGTCTGACAAAAAAAATTTAATAATTTCTTATGTTGAGGGTTTCCACCTTTTGGCAACAAGTTCCCCAGATAGTATTTAGTGAAGATGTGTCTCTAATCCAGGGGTCGCATTTGCCAAATATTTTCCATCATTGATAGATTTTTTTTTTAAAATGGTGACGGAAAAATCTGACGGCCATCCGTCATTTTGACAGATTACACACACCTGACCACTTCATGCAGATATTTTCAACTTTATGCACAGAGTACATCGCGGAGAAAACTAAAATTAATGCATTTTTTAAAAAATCTCACCCGAGTATCATCTCTGACCTGGACATCGGACTCAATGCATCTCGTTACCTGGAAGCTGAGCACATTGAAGAGTCAGGAGGCTTTGGAGCACGTCTGGAGCAGCTGAACCACTGCAGGAGTCTCTTCCCGCTGAGTGTTCAGGTCGCCCCTCATTCAGAGAGGCTTGGCGACTTCTGATCAGTTCACTTTGAGAAATGTTCCCTGATTTCAAAACTTGTCACTGCAGAGAAAAAGTTATAGACATCTGCTTAATGTGTAATGACACCATGTGGATTCTCAATTCAGCTTGTTGAATACTAATTAAACCAAATGAAAATTAAATTCAACTGAATATATAATTATCATTTTGAAAATTGATGGGTAAGTATGGATTATGATGGAGTTTTTTTGACCCTGTCGATGACGGAAAAGTCAACAAATATGAACTTGCTGCATAGTCAAAGTTTGTGTGATAAACATATTGGTTAGTTTGACACATTGTCTGCGTCCTATTTTAGGCACTTTTTAGCCTTTGTCCTTGCAGCTCTTCTGAGCCCACTCCACCACATATCTATTCACTTCTCTCCAACTCCGGTCAGTTGAAATGGCAAGATTTATAACTTTGGAGGTGAGTGGAAGAGCAGGTCAAGGAGGACTTTGAGTTTTCATTGGATAACCCCAATGTGCTTCAAGAAAATCAACCAATGGGCTGTCGCTGTTGATAAAAATTATTTTTACAGTACTTCTTTGGTTAAATTATGACAGCCTTGGGCTGGCCCATATGGGCATCAGCACGGTACGCCAGAAAGCCAGTCCAGCCCTGATGCAAAGATATTGTGGGTAATGAGACACAGGACTAGCAGAGACTATTGTTCAGTGTTGGCTTGTGCTAAATGACAATCACGTTCATGCCGAACAGCATGAACAAACAAACCACACAAGACATCATTATGTACTTACATCGTCATCATCTGCAGATTTGTGACGAACAGTAAGGACAGAACCTGCCTTCAGCAGAAACCTTTAGTAAATCCTGTCGTGTACTGTTGGTAGTTTTAAAGGAGTCCTTCATAAAATGACTTGTGAAAACTAAAACTTTCTTTGGCAATGTTGCAGAGACACTGCCATCAAAAATAAAATGAAGTCACACAGCTCTGTTCCCTGTGACTGGGGGAATACGCATAGACATGTGTTGAGTATTAGCCACCCAAAAAAAAAACATATTTTCCAGCAGCCATTGTACAGCGGTAAAAACAGCACAACAAACATGATGGTCTTCTTGTAATGATGTGGGTGGAGCTCTCCTTGGATTGTCAAGTGAAGTGCTGTGATTGGCTTGGGGTTGCAAGGAAACAGAACTGTGACACAACAATTCAGAGGTTTTTGAAACGGGTTTTGCAGACACCAGCCAAACATTTACATATTGCCAAAAAACAGCTGGGTGGATTTATTTATTTATTTATTTATTTATTTATTTTTTTTTTTTTTTTTTTTTTGGGGGGGGGGGGGTTCATGGTCCCAACTTTGTGGGAACATTTTTGGGTCAGTTTCTTTCTGTTCCAGCACCAGTGCACATAGCAAGGTCAGTAAAGATGTGGTTGAGCCAGTTTGGTATGGAAATAATTGACTGACATGTGCAGAGACCTGGCCTCAACCTGATATAACACCTTTAGGATAAAATAGAGTGGAGACTGTGATCCAGGCCTTTTCTAGTGTCTGATCTCACAAATGTGCATTTAGAAAAATGGTAAATTCCCATAAACACATAAGCCTTGTGAACAGCCTTCCCCTTGAAATGATACAATGATGTTTCACAATATGTGTTTCATTTTCAAGTACGCCAATATAAGGTCCCACAAGTTCTCCATAAGGCTCTGAATTGAACCTAATTTAAAGGGGGTGGGTTTTGTTGCAGCTGTTGGTATAAACTCATGAAGTTAACACCTCCACCCCAGAAGTCTCAGTGAAGCAGAACTTTAATCAGATAAAGAAACAGTCGGCAACTACAACAATTTATGCTTTTGATCATTTCTATCAGCTAAAATGTCCTTTAAAAAAGAGCCAATACACATAGAAATACCAGCAAAATACATACAGTATATGGATGGCAGAAAACTATCAACCATAGTTTCTGAAGCATTTTAGTCTAAAGACCAAATTCATCAATATGTTCTGATCTTTTGCGAACATTTAATTATGGGGTCCATATAGATGCTAGATGTTTAAAGAAAGTATGTCACATGAACAATAACTTTTTATTGTGGCAAAAGTCAGTCAAGAAAGAAATATACAAGAAGCACATGGATAATTAACGTTGTCAGGTTCCCATATTGAACTACAATCTTTATACAAAAACCCTGGATAAAGCAAAGCTGATAGTGCTTCTTAAGCTGGCTTTTCCCTGTTTTCTCTGCTATTTCTCTTCATTGCCTGAAAGGGAAACCTGCTGTAGACATAGCTTATAGGATGCAATGTTTAACTCTTAATGGTGTTGTGCATTACACTTTTTCTTTCATCAGCTCGTTAGTTTTGTTTTTAATTTTTTGGTAATTATCAAGCACACTTTTTAGCAAAATGTTGTAATAACAAATACAGGTTTTCTGATCTGATCCCAAATATCAACTCAGGATCCAATCTTTTAAAAATAATCCTTATCAGAAGCCTGACAAAAGTAAACTCCTGTTACTTTTTTTATTACTGTACTGTTAATGATTTTTATAAGTCTTGCAGCTGCATTGTACAAATGTGTGATATGGGTTTATTGAAAACTGTAGCTGTATATGGTGTAGAAACAAATTATGAAACTTGGCATATTTTTTTACTGCATTTGCAGAACCTTGAAAAACTACTTATTCTAATTGAACTGTACCATGTTATGTTGCAGCTACAAACTATAATGTAATAATTCTGTTTTAAAGAAACATGACACCAAGTAAATTGAGATTTTACAAATAAAAATTTAAAAATTGTGCCTTAGATTTCCCTGAAACATCCAATGCAACTAGCTGACTTCAACAATAACCAATTGAATTCCACTAGTGTTTAATTTGATGTCGGTACAAAAAAAATCATAATTGTCTGTTTTTAAGGTGTATTTACATAATTATAAACAGACCACACTAGTCAGAGATAAAGTTGTGGAGAAAGTTAAAAGCAATGCTAGATGATGAAGTAATATTCCCAGAGGACAGTTTAAAAATCCTCTGAAAATAGAAAGACTATGGCACAACTGCTGATCTAAGCCAGCCACCTTATCCAGGGAAGTGCAACTCCAATTCTCAAGGGACAGTATCCTGCACGTTCAAGATGCATCCCTAATAAATTATAACTGATTCAACTGGCCAAATCACCTCCATAACAAGTCATCAAGTACGGCAGGGGTTTATTAATGAACAGTCATTTGGTTCAGATGTGTTGAACAAGGGAAAGACCTGAAACATGCCCATAATCAGGACTACCAGCCCATGAGGATCGACTTTGGAGACCACTGATTTAAACAACATAAACTGACAGACTGGGCAAGAAAACAATTGAATTGATAAACACCAAGGTTTATGGTTATTCTGGAGGAGATGCAGAGATTTCCTCTTCAGGTAAGGAAATGTGATAACAGATTTGCCCTTTTTAAAAAAAAAATGTTTCAAAAAGCTATAAGAAATTCTCTTTCCCATAGTAAGAGACACAGCAAACATGTTTATACAATACAAGTTTTATAGAATACTTTATGTTTGTCTATTAAATAAAATCCAAATCTTACGGTTTGTGGATTCATTGTGACAAAACGTGAAGACGCTGCGTCATGCATTGTCGAATTATATTTTATTTACCATATTCAACCGTATCAATACTGGGGTGGACCATCCTCCTATTTGCACACTTCATCTATAGCTCAAACATTTAATTTTCATTAGATTTCTTATGAGAAAAGCACATTTGGAAACTGTAAAATACCATTTAACCAGGATATATTCCTAACAGAAACTCTACAGGCTTTAGATTTTCACGTCCCATAAAAAAAAAAATAGCAGCAGTGCAGTAGTTCCTTGCTTTGTACAAAAACACAAAATGTAAAATGTTTAAAGCTAAGTTTTGACATTTCTTCATGACAGAAAACATTGCTCAGCGTTGGGATGAAGTTGAGAGGCTTACAAACAGAAGCCCCTGTCAGGAGCTGAAGGGGGCAGTGATAAGATAAGAGAGCTGGAGAAAACTGGGTGGTGAAGAGTTGACAAACACAGACACAGATTTACAGCAAATAATGTCCTTGGGGGCAAAAAAAAGGGGGAGAGTGAGTTGAGTAAATGGTGAAAAGAATAGAAACGAGGACAAAAATGGGAAGAATGAGAAGAGGACAGACACACAGTTTCAGATTTGACAAGACCCCCTGCTAAGGTCCACATGGGAGTGCAGTTATTTTAGGAATAGATCAGTGGAGAAGAAAAACAATGACAAACATGCACTCCATACTGGATGGGCAGCACAAGAAAGAATTACAAGGCATAAAGAGAATTTTCGAGATTAGATCAAAGCTAAAATCTACTTTCACAGAATTACACTGTAATTTGCTGGGTTTTCAAAATGCTTGTGGATTTCTGAAATTCAATCTGTTTTCACGCTTGGCCTGCTGTTGGCAACCTGTTGGCATCTACTCCCACTCCTTTCTACTTTTAAGTAAAACAAATGCAGTTCATAAGATGAGAAACAGGCTGAAACTCTCCACACTAGTTTTTCCAAGTAAAAGTGTTTTTATTGACAGGTTAGTTTCAGCCAAACTGAGTGAGTAAAGTTTTATATAAACCAAATGTACTGAAGTGGCACCTTTTTGAACTAATGAGGTTAGATGCCAATGGATGATAGTAATGCTTATTTACGCTCTTGGCAAACAGTATTGTAACCGGGTTGTGTGAGCACCCACCAAGTAGACAAACAAAACCAAAATTGTGTCACTTTGCTTTGTGCACATTCCAACTGCTAAAAGAAGCTGAAATGAAAGTAGAAACATGGGTCATTTATACTTTAATTCAAAGGAAACTGCAGATGGTTCAGTATTTATGCTGATGTTGAATCATTTTGGAATAACTTTAATAACAACTGAGAGTTATCTTTGGGCTCTGGCTTGCCTTAGTGGTGCCCTAACTGGTTTCCTGATCCAAATGATTGGTTATTTTTAGCTAAAAAAAACAAAAAACAAAAAACAGGGGGTACGTCTAAAAAACTTTGAATGTTGAGAAAAATTCAATATTTGTCACTCATTTCAGAAAGTGAAACTCGTGTTATAGATTCACTGAGCATTTTCTAGCCTTTCTTGATTATAATTTTGATTATCATGGCTTACAGATAATCAAAACCCAACATCCAGTGTTGCACGAGCCAACACACACACAGAAACACCAGCAAAATACATACAGTATATACATACATGGCAGAAAACTATCAACCATAGTTTCTGAAGCATTTTTGTCTAAAGACCAAATTCATCAATATGTTCTGATCTTTAGCTAACATTTAATTATGGGGTCCATATAGGTATAGAAGGGGTGAATAAATGCACCCGAAGTGGGTTTGAAGTCGGACATGACTAGGTAAAAAGTATGACCTGTATTGGTTCTAAATATGACCCACAATTTGTACTCATTTCCTAATATCCATTAATACCGAACCAATAGTTTTGATGATTTCGGTTGTATTTAGTCAGCTGAAGTGGGTCCCACACAATGTGGGAGAATCTGAGAAAATTTAACAATTCCATGTCTGTTGTGGAGGATTGATAGTTCGTCCTTTCTTTTTTTTTATTGCTGTTTATGCTCATTTCTTTGTCACACCACTTGGTCTTGGTAAATGAAAACAAATTTTGTGCAAGAGATTGTTTATCTGTTAATACAATGGAAAATCAACGTCTTAACATGTCAAAAAATATACATACAGAGCCAGATAATTATATCCATAAACACACATAAGGGAACATGAATGGTAATTCTGTCCAGTGATGTTAGACCAAGTGCCAACATTTGTGTCATTATAATGAGTACTTTCAGCCAAAGTAGAGTATTTAATCACTAAATCTATCTCGGTGTTTGCTAGAAACTAAATCCTGGCCTCCATTGCCAGCTTTTAAACCTCTCATCCCACATTACAAAGTTTAGAGATTTGTCTAGTATTATTAGTAAATGGTAACTTTGGTTAAATTCAAGTTGAGTGTTCTACAAAAATCATGTCCCTGTATGGAAGTAGAGTCATAGCTTAGCCTATCATTTACATATTTACCCATCTCCACAGAAGTATGTTATTCGTAAAAGCCTGGAAAGCAGGTATGTTGGCACATTTATACTTGGCTCAGTTTGAAAGACCTAGAATTCAAGTCATTCCGTCCAGCTCCAGAGAGAAATTAAAGAAAATCAAACATATACACCTCCAGAAATTGATTAGAAATAAATTAAACTTTAGAGCGCCAATAAGGAGGCTAACAGAGTAAAGGGCAGATATACTTACTGGCCACTTTTAGGTAAAGTTGATCAAATGCTTAACAGAAAAAACTAATCAACCAATCACCTGGCAACAACAGAATGCATTTAGGCATCTTGAAGTGTTGAACAACTTGGTGAAATTCAACCTGAGCATCTGAATGAGGAAGTAAGGAAATTTAAGGGACTTTGAACATGACAAAGTTGTTGTACCAGATGGGCTGGTTTGAGTAGCTGGGCTTTTCATACACAACCATCTCTGAAATTTACAGAGAATGGACAAGAAAAGGGGAAAAAAATATCCAGAAGGCCAAAGGTGGGACAAAAACTTCTTGTTGATACTGGAGGTCAGAGAATACTGAGAAGACTGGTTCGATATGATAAAAAAAAAAAGCCAAAAAGTGCTCTAACCCAATACCAACAATGCATGCCTTATCAAGTAGCCTGTGAGTATACTTGTAAAAAAGGAAAATAATGAAACCTATATTTTCTGGTTTTGAATGATGTAACTGTCAAAAGGGGAGTTCTTTATTATGCTCTTAAGATGGCGGTCCACTTCTTTTTCTACATACTGCAGTTATATAGAAAGTAATTTGTGGTCATTTGACAAATGTCCAAAATATGCTATAAAATGAAATTATATTTATTTGCTCCAGAGCATATTAGTAAAGTAAAGCCTTCTTTCAATTGTGAAAGGACTTTCCAAAGAAATCAGTGTGAATCCTTTGTCAGCAATGCCTGGGAATGGATGGGAATTTGTAAGAATTTATCGCTATTGATTCCATTATTGATCTCACTTACCGATTTGATTCCTTATTGATTCTCTTATTGATTCTCATTAGGAAATAAACTCTTTAATTCAAAATATGCACCATGTTGTATCCAATTCAAACAAAATTAAAGCTGGTTTAAAAAAATAAGAATCCTTCTGTCAAATTAACATTTTACCATGAAATGCAATGTTTTGCACATCAACAGTTTTTGTGCAGACAAATCTGCATGTTTGCCTTTTAAGGAAGGCTCTTTCAAGACTTAAAGGTTGTTTTCAAAAGGTACTTTTAATCTGACAAACGAGCCACATCTGAACCCATATTCTCTATTCCCATCCCTAGCAATGCCTACTACTAGCTGCACTCAATCTGCATGGTAGCCAAGAGCTACACTGGCTAATGCTTGGTGGCAGCCCCTTGACTGTCATTACCGCTTTGGGTTTTAGCTCAGAGATTCACCATAGCAAAAACATACAGATTTTTATTGCAGTTTCACTGCATTGCCACCTGCACAGAAGGCTGTTAGCTGCTAGTGCCGCTGGTACATGCAGCTGAATTCAGAAACATTGTAGCAATAAACAAAAATACAGCTGTCCCTTAATTGCTCCATATTTACCTAAAGCTGAAAGTGATCTGTCAGGTTATGTTAGGGAAGAACATTTGCAGGAAAAAGCAGTAATGATGATTTTTCATGCAGGTTAGCTCTCCTGCCGTGCCTCCATTTCCAGGTACACCTTATTCCATACATACTCACTTGGCCAGCTCAGTCAGGTCATTGGCTCTTCAGCAGATTGCTGTGGTATTTTGCAAATATAACAGAAGATTTGCCTACCTTCATTGAAGACTTTAAGTGCATTGGAGTCAAAATCAAAAGCAGGTGATAGAGTGGCATATGAATCTCTCTGTAAATGGAATTGAAAGTGTTTCCATGGAGCAAGACTTAAACAGAGCATATGTCTTCCAGACTTTAAGTTTTATTGTATTTTTAATTACCCATATATTTCTATACCAAAGCAAAGACATTTTCCTGTCTCTGCTGAAGAAAGGCATCCCCACCACATGATGTCACCACTTCTGTGTTGTTGGATACTATTTGATTTGTCAACAATCTGGCAGTTAACCCACAAACATAAACCTTATCAACTATCCATATATTTTTGTAGTTTTGTAGTGAAGGTGAGAATGTTTCCTGCTTGATTTGTGTAAGACCCCTGCCGTCTCTGTCAGCTTAGTCACATTTTAAATGGTGTGAGCATCTCACTTACTTGAAACAGACAGGTGGTATTTCTGAGTTATTCACAGCTTGCCAAGCTGTCATACAGAGTGATACTTATTGAGATGCAATTAATGAGTGACTGTTTCTCCAAATCATTCTTTTTCAAACCAAGTGGAGTTTTACCTTTGCGACTTGTACCAGAATATCAGAAAAGCTTTACATATTCACTGTTGCTAATGAACAGAGGTTTGAAATAGGTTTGGCATAGATAGGTCACACCTATGAGACGTCAGATGTTTAACTTGACCTGTTATTATAGTGAGACAAAGTAACTGAACTGCAGCTTTGGGTGGATTTTCATATATTCCAGCTAAAAATCTTCAATTGTTTGTCACCCGCTTTTAGTGTTGTAACATCTAATACAAACAATACCTGCATCCACTTGTTCTTTACCATACCTTTGAGGTTCCAAGCTGAGACTTGTGCAATTCATTATTGTAAGCACCCTGTATTTAATTTACCTCCAGCAGTGCAGTGCATGCTGAGCTTTTGGTCTAATTCCTGCTCTCAACAAGAGCCCCCACAGGATCTCAGCAAGCACAGAAGATGAACCAAAAGTTCCCCTCAGAGAGCCTGCAGGTGTGGTCTGCTGCAAACAAAGCAGCAATTAGCAACAATTAGCAGTTAGTGTTAACAACTGAAGCAGTAACTCACAACTTGACTGAAGGGAATATTTTAAGTGTTATTTCAATAAAGGTGAGAGTAGAAATCAATAAAAAGTTTTAAAATGAAACCTTTTATTTATACAGCTGAATTTCCTCTAAATTGAGAAACTTATGTAACCTTTTTAAATACACTTTATTTGGAAATTGATTATAAATGTTTGATGCCATTCACATCAAATAGGGCCTTACTAAAGTATTAGGTCCTTAAATTTTTCCCTATTTTGTTACATTACAACTAAAATCTTCAGTTCATTTTGGGGATTTCATTTAATAGACCAACACAAAGCAGTGCATAACTGTGAAGTGGAAGGATACTTAAATTATGTTTCTGAATTTAAATCTTAAAAATGTGTACTATGCAATTTTGTTCAGCACCTTTTATTCTGGTACTTCATTTAAAAAGTGCAGCTAAATATCTGTAGATATTTAAGGATTGCTAAATATCCTTAAATATTTGGATATTTGTCTGTAAGGATTGCTACAATTATTTCTATTTTCTAAATTCTAGAATAAGGAGCAAAATATTTCACTAAAGTTTTTTTTTGTTTGTTTTTTTTTTTTTTTAAAGATTTCTTTAAATTCAAAAATTATGTTCAAAAACATACATTTCAGTAGTAAAAGGTATTACAAACATATGGAAGAAGGTGCCTTGGTATGACAAATCCAAAGTTGAACTTTTTGGCAAACATGCAAATGCTATTTATGGCAGAAAACTATCACTGCACATCACCCTAAACATACAGACCAGGGAAATGTAATGACAGCATCATGCTGTGGGGATACATTTCGACAGCAAGGATACAAAAGCTGATCAGAATTGATGACAATATGGATGTTATTAAATACAGGGTAATCCTGGAGGAAAATCTTTTAGAGACTTCAAAAAATCTGGAGCGAAGGGTTCTCCTGGACAGCAACCCTACATGATGCAGCAAGAGCTTACATGAAACTGTTTAGATCGAAGCATTTCATTTGTTTAAAAAGGCCTAGCTAAAGGTCACACATAAACACAACTGATGATCTGTGACCATAGGTGTAACAGAGGGGGGGGGTAGATGTGGGACATGTCCCCCGCACTTCCTGCATCTGTGCTCTCTGTCCCCTGCACTTTTTTCAGCTGTTACAACTTTTTAATCTGTTGTTAACATGCGGAAACATGTTTTTCTGAGTCACACACACATATATACATACATATTGTTATTTATTATTTGTTATTCTTCCAAAGTTTAGATCTTTATACTTAATATATATGCTGTGAGCATGCAAAACCAAGAAATCAAATTTCTTCTTTGTGTACACAAACTTGGCCAATAAAGCTGATTCTGATTCTAAAATTAGTTCAAAGTAATAAAGAAGTCCTTAAACTTGAAGCCTTACATTTCATATGCATGTAATTAAACTGTGTACCTTCATAAATTATTCAAACATTGTTGGTTAGACTGTAATCATGTGCAACATCATCACAAACATTTATTTACTCAGATGTCTGGGGATCACCTTGTTTTGGATGGGGGTGTAGAGTCAATTTTGTGTGTGATGTTAACTGAGAGCACAGTCTGCAGTGTTGAAAAACCAGCTAATTAACTGTTCAGCTAATGAGTCTAAAAGGAAATCGAGGCCTAATATAAGGTAATGGATCTGTCAGGTTCAAATGAAGCATAGATGGTTAGATTTGAATGTAAATCTGTGCATGTGAAGTACAACAGTTGCAATTTGGGGAAAAAAATTAAAAATGACAATTCATAATTTCTCATTCTAAGCATAAAAATCTGTTTAGATTAACATAATTTGTCACACAATCAGTGGAAATAGCTCCTCAACTGGTCTGTTTTCTACTATAAAGCATAAGATACAATGTATGTATATTAGACATGCTCATAATAATTAAATTATTACATTTTTTAAAAACTTTGTTTAAAATAGCATGTTAATAATGAACTGCATTCATTGTAGAAAAAAGTCATACTGTTTAAGCCAGAACTGATGTAACAAGAAGAGAATGCTTGGTCAAAGCTGATTTTTTTTTTCCCCATGGGCAGTCAATTGAAGTAGCTCAAACTGAATCAACATATGTTTGGAAGAGCTGGAAAAACCACTATAACCCCTTTGCTGTCAGATGTCAAAAGATTATCTCTAAGAAAACTATCTCTAGCTTCATGAAAACGTTCTTGCAAGGACAAAAAAAAAAAAAAAAAAAAAAAAAAAAAAAAAAAAAAAAAAAAAATAGAGACAAAGTAAAACATATAAAAGAGGTCCTATTTGACAGTCAAAAAGTCCAATTCTGTTCCCTGGAAAAAGCAGGTTTTTTTAGACTGACGCAAACATTTTTTTTAATGCAACAAATTTCTACACAATAGCTTGGTTAATACTCCTTCTCTCATATGGCAAAGACAGTGGATCTCTGGATTAATGATATTATATTTCAGGTCCTGCAATAAAGGAGGGCCACTTAGAGAGCAACCCAATATGTGCATGTCAAATGTGCTCCAATGCTTCTGCAATTTTTGGCATTATGTAATGATACTTTCAATTTCAGACTCCCTCCATTACAACTAGAATAATTAAAGCAAATGATCTTGAAAGTATTTATGGATTTTATTCCTACCAATATGCTGAGGAGGTTAGTGCTCCTTCAATGATTTCTAATGAGCTGCAAAAATAGTCACATACTGTATTTATGTGTACTTTTCAGCAACTTTAAATACAATGCTTAATATTCATGTTCCCTGTTAGGTACTGTATGATCCATTTGTTTGATGCTTTTAGGAAATGGTGTTCATTGTTTTTTTGTAATTTTTTTTTTTTTTCATGAGCATGTTAGCATTTTATTTGAAACAGGTCAGCATCCTGATGAGGTTTGCTTTCATTTGAAGTAAGTTCCCATGATTATCAATCCACTAAGGAAAAAAATAAGTACACCCCATTATTAAACAGACCGTAGAACCAACTTTAGTAGCAATATCTTAAAGTAGTGAATTTCTGCATAGTTTTTATCAGTGTTTTGTACTGATGTGGAGGAATTTTGACCTGCTCTTTCAACTGCTTTAGTTCAGTGAGAGTTGTATGTGTTATTGCAAAGCTCTTAAGATGTCAGCTAGGTGGAGTTCAAGAATTTGACTGGGTCATGAAAGCACAATGATTTTTTTTATTGTTCACCCATTCTATTGTAGATCTTCTGGTGTGTTTGGGATCATTGTCCTTTGAAGACCCAGTTAATGTCAGGCCTCGGCTATCAGACATATATGGCTTCATATTTAACTCTATGCCTTGGTATACAGAGGAGTTTGTGGCAGACACAGTGAATGCAGGTTTTCCAAGTTGTACGGTTGCAAAACAAGCCCAAAACATCACCATCTACCACTATGGTTGACAATTAGGAGCTGAGTGGTTGTGGTGATATGTTTCTTTCAAACATGGTACTGTGTACTATGATCAGTCATCTCCACACTGGCCTCAACTTCCCAAATTTAAAATTGTTTCAGTAGTCTTGTGCTTCATTCAAAAATAACTTTGCAAACCTAAATTCTGCTGCCAACTCACATTTGATCATTGTTGTGCACAATCCTAGTTTCATGGAATCTGACATTTTAGTATCCCAACTGAGACTTCTGGAGTCCAAGATTGATCTCTGCAACTGCTTCTCCACATTTATTAAATTTGAAAGGTGCTTCTCCATGGTTGGTTCTGGCTCTGGGGATGCAGAGTAGACTAGAACCAGAAGACCTGAGTGGTCTGGAAGGGTGATACAATGACAACAGGTCTTTAATGTATTTTGGTGCTAAGCCATTCAGTGATTTTATAAACTAAGAGAAGTATTTTAAAGTCTATTGTCTGAGCTACAGGGAGCCAGTGTAAGGACATTAGAACTGGAGTTATGTGCTCTATTTTCCTGGTCTTAATGGGAACACGAGCAGCAGCATTCTGGGTCAGCCGCAGCTGTCTGATTGACTTTTTTTTTTTTTTTTTTTTTTTTTTTTTTTTTTTTTTTTTTTTTTAGGCAGACCTGTTAAGACACTGTTGCAGTAATCAATGCAACTAAAGATAAACGCATGGATGAGATTTTCTAGATCTTGTTGAGACATTAGTCCTTTAATCTTTGAAATGTTCTTCAGGTGATAGAAGGCTGACTTTGTAACTGTCTTTATGTGTCTCTGTAGGTTCAGGTCTGAGTCCATCACTCCACCCAAATTTCTGGTCTGATCACTAGTTTCTAGCTGTAATAACAGAAGCTGCGCACTGACTCTAGATCATTCTTCTTTAGGTCCAAAGATAATAACTTCAGTTTTGTTTCTGTTCAGCTGGGGAACGTTTTGGCATGTTCACACATTGATTTGTTCTAAGCATCTGTTCAGTGCTTGGATGGGTTCAGTCACCTGGTGACATCGTAATGTAGAGCTGTGTATCATCTGCATAGTTATGGTAACTAATCTTATTACTTGTTAAATCTGAGTTAGTGGGAACATGTAGATATTAAATAGGAGGGGTCCCAGGATTGAATCTTAGAGTACTCCACATGTGACTTTTGTCCATTCCGATAAGAAGTTGCCTAATGACACAAAGAAATCCCTGTTCTTTTGGCAGGATTTGAACCAACTGTGTACTGAACCAGAGTCCAACCCAGCTCTCCAATCGCTTTACTAATATACAAGTATATCATGGTTAACAGTGTCAAATGCTGTGCTGAGGTGCAACAAAACCAACACTGAGGTTCTTCCACAGTCTGTAGTTGTGTGGATGGGTTTACTATTTGAATCAGGTCAGATACAATGACAGGTAAACTTTCTTAAGGAAGGTTGTTGGTAGGATATCAAAACAGCAGGAGAAGGAGCATAATTGTTTCCCGAATTTCTTCTAAGTTTTCATGGTTGAGTTGGTGAAATTCAGCCAATTTTCTCTGTATTTATGTTTGGGCATAATATTGTTATTGGATTTGGTGTGTATGTGCAGATTAACCCTCTAATTATTTTAATTTTATCTGTAAAACAAGTTGGCAAATTCATTGTAGGCCCTGGTAGAGTGGAGTTCAGGTGGTAAAATCACAGGAGGGTTTGTCGACCTTTCAACTGTGGCAAACAAGGTACGATCATTGTTGATGTTTTTGTTTATGATTTCTGAAAAAAAAAAAAAAAGTTTCCCTTGCATGTTTTAGTGAAGAGTGATAGCTTTGCAGCCTTTCTTTGTAGATTTCATAGTAAACATGAAGTCAAGTTTTACGCGTCAAACTGTTGGTTGCGGTCCACAGATAAACACCTTCCTTTTTAGATTTCCGATTGTGCTTAGAAGATGAAAGTCATTTTTCAGGATTTCTGATTTTGCTTTGGTGATATCATTAGCTCCAACATGTAAAAATTACAGTCTCAATATTCGGATGATCAGGGGTTGAGAAAGATGGAATTTTGACGGCTCCAGCTGGGTGATGTTTTGTTCTTAGAGCAGGTGTTGAAGAGGGGATATCTCTGCTTAATGCTGGAAACTCTGTGTCATCTAGGTGAAGAGTCCTTCCCATTAGTTGTCTCGCCAGAGATTTATTTTTTGGCTTAGCTCTCATAGAGTTCCAGGGTGGGCTGTTCGCTGATGTGGCTGGGAGCTGTCCATTGTTTTGAGTCATTGGTTGGGTTGTTTCATTTCCAGAGCCTGCGTTGATCTCGATATTCATCTCAAGTCGATGAATCTTCATTTCTATCAATTGAAGTCTTTGTATAATACTGAGCTGTCCATTGTTTTGAATCTTAAGTAGAGTTGTTTCATTTCCAGAACCTGAATGCTTCTCCAGTAGGTGACTCTTCAATTCTACCGATTGAAGTCTTTGTATAATACTGCTAATGTTCCCAGTGTCAAGCAGGGCCATCTTGCTCATGTTCAGTTTGGAAGCAGAAAAAAGGGTAAAAGTGAATTAAAAAGTAAGAATCATGCCATACTAAAATTTGAAGTAATCCAGTTATAATCCAGACAAAATAAGAGTAACTATAAAAACTGGGTATATTAAATAACTTTAGCAGACAAAATTATCACATGAGGATGAGAGAGAGTAGGATAAGCTTTTCCTCCTTCAGGGTCAGAACTCAGCAGATGCATGTTAGCATGCACCTGTAAGCTCCAGACCATCAAGCTGTTAACATGCTTGGTTCTGTAGAGCTGGTCAAATTTATGATTAATGAATCAAGAACATTCAGTCACCAACACCTGATTACTACTTGTCTGTATATACAGTGGAAAGAGCAATGAAATACTTTTTTTTCTTGACTGTTGTGGAAACTTTATCATTTAAACATCTGAGTTCTTAGTGTAGTATGGCTATAATAATCAGATCAGTCAATTAAAATCAGCATTTCTCATTTCAAATGGCTTATAATCTGCAATAATGGAATTTGAGTCTTAGAAAGTAAATGTTATAACAGACTACATATGTTAGGAAAGTCCAAAAGAATAAGAGGTCAACATCATAAAATAATTATCCAACTGAAGATTTCAAAGAAAAAATCAGGTCATGAAAGTATGGGACATTTTGCAATAATACCATCATGAATACCACTGCAATTTAACTGGAGCAAACAAGTATACTATTCATGAAAACAATACTTTGGAGAGAACATAACTTTAGGTTAAATGGCTTAAAAAGCATGAAGAAAACAGTATTTAGAGGAAAATTATAGTCTTTCATTCTAAAGTGATTCTTTGATTTGTAGTTTCCACAACTACTCTATGTTTAATGGAAATTAATAATGTGGAAATTGCTTTCCTCCACTGTGAATAGCCAATGTGATTATAGCTTGATTTGGAAGAGCCATTTTCATCTTTGTGAAGTGTAAAGGTGAGTTAATGGTTAATTACAGTCAACATTTTCATGCTGCAGAAAATATTCCAATTTCTTTTCCATTGTACTTAGCAGGATGTGCCTTTTTCTGCAAAAATAGGAAGGCGCTGCTCATCCATATGAGAGATTGTGAGCCTACTCCCTTTGTGTGTCCGGATGCACCAAACATTCCATATTTCAGTTTTTTCAACAGTGTGAAAGAAATGCTAAAGACATTAGTTCACTGAGTTCAGCCCATATCTGCGTAAAAGCTCTCTGTGTGCTGCAGCCATATGAGTTTGTGTCCCAGGAGCTGCCCTGAGTTGAGGAGTTGTGCTATGCACTGAAAAGCTCAGGCACATAGAGGGCCTTGCGTGCAAAAAAAATTTTTTTTTTTTTTTCAAAACACGTGTTGCATCCCACACCTTTGTTTCTTTATACAAGATTTTTGACTGGATTTAATTTATCGCCGCCTGGGGCTATCAAGACTACCAACACTACATTCCCCCCCCCCCCCCACACACCTTATCAGTTTTTCTTTCACACTTTTATCTGTTTAAGTATCCTCTTTATGTTTACTTCTTTCTTTCTTTTGCTTGTTTTAGCCTTTGTCTCCCATTTAAATAAAACCCTTCTGCAAACATACTAATTTTATTCAAAAGCAGTATCTTGAAATGTTACTGAGCAATAATGACATGCATCAGCCCTCACCTAATTCATCTCAGATTGATATGTGCAGGAACTGCATATGGATTTGTTTATTTCCAGAACTGTATTGAAGTTTTGAAAGCAATCTCGTGAATGATCTCATGTGCATAAGGCTCATGTGTCCTCAGTCTGACAACATCCACAGTTATAATTTTACAAATTCAAGTTAATTGAAACCTAACTTAGTATTCTTTCTTTCATCTTTTCCATAATGCGGGTGTCGATATTGAAAGGTAATCAGTAGTATGTAACACGAATTGTATTTTAAGTCATTCATACGTTAAAGTTGATATATTTAATCTTACCATCAGATTGGAAATGTGTGCCCGACCTGTACTGTAGATAAAAACCAAGTCGCAGAAACACCCACCAGTTTATATGGAGTGCTACCAGGAGCATTAATCAGAATTAACCTCCATATATGCATATGAAATCAAACAAAATCATCCAAGATACATCAAGTCACTAGTTTGTATGAAAGCTTTTCACTAGTTTGCATGAGGTAGAGCTTCATGCAAGGTAGAGCTTTTCACCATTTTATATGAACAGTTTCCACCACTCTGTATGAGAGGTTTTAAGTAGGTTATATGAAAGGTAGATTTTTTCAGTGGTTTATATGAAAGCTTTCCACTGGTCTTTGTGCAAGGTGTTCAGTATAGTATGTGGAAGAGTTTGATATCATGCGTATGTGGAACCTAATCCTGATTAATGTCCTGTATGGCACTTCATAACCATAAGTGGACCAGTCAATAATAATGTCAAACTGGTTCAAACTAAAACTCTGGTAAACAATGACATCGACACAACACTTCTAAGAAACACATGAACAAGAAGCAATGCAAAGTGATTTAATTGTAGAACTAAAGTATTATAGTACATCAAGCCTGGTTGAATAGAAACATGCAGGTGAAGAAAAACAAAACAGCTGGATAAAAATGACGACTAAATTTTCCCATTTACATCTGTTTATTTAAGGATGACATTAACCCTAAGTTATTTGTATGGAAATGTGTAGAAATCTCAAGCATATGCGCTGGTTTGGTAATTTTAGGAGAAATTGTGTGAGTAAAAATGTGTAGTAAAAACACTTACCCTCAGCATACAAAATCCTTGTTCTTTGTAACCTTGAGCAGCATTTCACTGAACGTTCCACTAACCCCTGCTCATTTGCTGGAGGCTTCAAACTAGGAATGATGATTGCTTGGACTTCTCCTAGCACAGTGCAGCTCCTTGTTTTTCTTTCCATTCTGCCCTCCGTCCTGCACCTCATCTGTTGGCTTCTGTAATGACTCAATTTCCCTGGTAGCATTCCTTGCCCTCTGGGATCAATAAAGTTAATCTCATGTTGCCTTACCTTATCTCGACTTGGATCCCAGCCTCATTAAGACAGGCTGGATCTTTTGCTACATGGTGGCTGAATAAATGTTGGGCTAGAACTGATAAATGGGCCAGTGCTTCAAATTTGGTGGTAGCAGTTGCCATCCTTTTTATATAATTCTTAAATTTAAAATCATGCAAGATGCATCAATAACTAGTAACTTTTTTTTTTTTTTTTTTCGAAGCCATGAGGTTTCCAGTGCATATTGCAAAATGGAGCATCTCCCTTATTGAATAGTGGAAACAGTGATAAAAGAAAAAAAACCAATGTATTCACTTTGAGATCACTCAAGGTTTTTCTGACAGTGTGTGGTAATTGCCACAAGACCATTTCTATCTAAGTACAAGTAAAAGAAAGATGGCAAGCTTTTTCTGTTTCTGTGCAAATTATGCTTTCAAAAAATGAGGATAAAGCATCACTGCTTAAACCTTGAATTTTATTTTAAGGTCAAAAGCACAAAGTAATATTTTGCTGTACAATCAATTATGTTTACATTCTACATTGTGACATAGTAAAATGGAGCAGATTTTTTAGTTTGAGAAACTGGATCACATATACTATAGCTTATTTATGAATAAACCACTGCAAAATAAGTGTTCGTTGTTATGATCTCTCATCAGCTGAAAATAGTTCTGCTCAACAAGTTTGTTCACAGAGTCTGATGCCTACTCTACTTGTTGGTATATATTTGAAATTCTATGTGCTGAAGTAGAAGGTAACTAGATGTTTAGCCTCTCATCCAAAAGGCTTCTTCAGTTCTGAACAACAGGTTTATATGCTATAGTCAGAATGATTGCACTAATAGGGCCATTTAAGTCACTGATGGGGCAATTAGGACATGAGAGTCACTGTTCCAACCCTTTATTCTGCTCAGTGATTGTGTCATTGTTGCCTAATGATCCAAATATGTCTCTAACAATGTCATGTGAGTTGTTAGGGTCCCAAGGTGTGAATTGCTGAAAAAACGCCTGGGGAGATGAGTCAAGGCTGCAATCTAGGTGTCAGGAAAATTAAGTCTGAGACCACCTTCTCTGATTAGTGTTGGTTTTTCGTGTTTAACATATATGGCTTTTTTTACTCTTCTCTCAAACCATCTATCTATTTCTCATTCAAAATATACACATTGCTGTCTTTAAATGAGTGCCCCTTGTCCTTGAGATGTGAATGAACTATTGATTCTTGACCTGCCTGATAAGTTTGATCTTCTGTGTTGGGCCAACCATTTGTGTAGCTGAACTTAGTTTCTTGCGTGTTGAGGTCTGACCATTCCTCGCTGCACATGACTGCATTCACTACACCGCTTGTGTTTTGGTGTTTTCTCCTTGAGATGAACCTGTCTCTGTCTAAGAGTGTTGTTAGGTTTCAAATGCACCAGAATAATATGCTTGGAAAATATCCTTAGTTTCTTGGATACCTTAGCCAAAGGTATCCAAGGACAATTTTCTTTCGCTTCTTTTCTTCTTTAGTGGACCGAGTTGAGTGTTTTCTTGAAATGCCTTGGCATAGGCCCAGTTCCTCTTCAGCTCAATGCTGCAAAATTCTGATGACTGTCAGTTTATGTTCCAGTGGGTGGGGAGTTTTAAAGGGTAATTACTGATACATGTGTGTGGGTTTTCTATAGATTTCAGTGATTAGGCTTCCATCTCTCTCCAGGTGCAGCAAGCAGTCCAAAAATGTTGGCTTGTTATTCTTGGCATCCTTCCACATGAACTTGATGATGTGTTGATGTGTTTCCCAGACACAGATTGTACCAATCTACTCATTTTGGCTGTGCCTTTATAATGAAGACCACATAGATGTCTCTCCAACATTTTTTTAAAAATTATTTATACAGAGACAATGTAAAACATTTCATTAACCTTTTAAAATGAGAGATGCATGGTACCAGGTTATAGCAAAAAAAATGTTTATTTCCACCTGCAGTCCCTGGACAGGTTGATGTAATCAAATATAATTTAACACTTCATGAATTAGTAAAAAGCCAGTTTAGTATTTAATTATATTTGTGTCTGAGAAGTCATTATTCAAAAAACAAACAAACCAAATCACAAACCAACAAATTCATAAAACTATTCCTTTGCCTTCATCTGTGCAAATCTGCTTATTTAAAAGCCATGTTTTTGCCAAGTGTGCAAACATTTTATAACTAAACCATGTTATAATCTCATTTGGCAAACTATTCTAATGACTCATCACAACAAAAGAGAAGGCAGTTTTATTAAAAGCAGTCCTACATTTTGGAATGCTGCACTCACCTCTAGAAGTCACACTTGTGACTCTAGTCATGTTATTTGATCTCAAAGAGGCAAACTTTCTTGAAGGTGGAGCAGCAATGCCATGAACAAGTTTGTAAGCTAAACTTAAAGCTAAATTTAAAACTGACTTGACTGACTTAGGACACAACTTCTCTAGATCCATGATTCTCAAATTGTTTCAAGAATTGGTGATAATTGGTCTATTTTCAGTGGTACTTAGAGATAAATGTAGTATAAATTAATCACAACATATCTACTGTAATGAGTTGTTAAGGTGCAGTTATCTTTGCCAACAGATGCTATGGGTCCAGAAGCAAATGCTAATGGATGCTAATGGGGCATTCTGTTTACCTCTGGAGTTGAAACTTGGATCTGGAAATGATCTCATACTGAACTTAACAATGTTGCAAGTTGGAAAAAACAGGATGATTTGCCAATTTAAGTGTTAGGTTAGACTAACTACTGTATTAGCAGTGCAAACTGACAGTGATCTTTGTAGCAACATGATCACTAAAGTAGGCAGTATGGTACCATCTATGTGAACTGCTTGATCTGCAAATACTTGTTGGTGCAAATGTTTTTTACAGCAGCTGTCAACAAATTCTAAAAACAGAGGAGTCAAATTGTATTTGAGGTTGAGGTTGGTGTGAAACATTTGACTTTTCTACTTGGATTTATAACTTCAGGGGACTCTCCTGCTAATATTTCCACTTTGGAAATGTTGTTTTCAAATAAAAACAGCATGTAAACTATATCCTTTAGCTCAACATGCAGTGCTTGCAGATAAAAACATTTATTCTTTTGTCTGTTTTCTGGTTTAAAAAAAACAACAACCACCAACAAACTGAAACAGTCCAACTGCATTTGTAATACCTATTGAAGATGTCACCCAATATGGTAGTGTCAGGTCAAGAGTCTGGGTGTGAGCCTTGATTGCACCCTCTCACTCGCTTCCTACCTCAGTAATATCACTCGATCTGCCTCCTTCCATCTTCGTAATGTTAATCGTCTCTGTTCTTTCACCAATCACTATACTGCTGTTCTTTTTCAGTCTTTTTCACACTTCCTGTTTAGATTATTGTACTCTCTTCTGTTTGGCTTTTGAAATAAAACCCTTTATACATTACAACTGGTCCAAAATTTAGCCACTAAAAGCTTCCTATTACACATCGCATCCCCACAACCTCGACCCTCCATATCTTTCTGACCTCCTTTACATTGATACACCCGCCCGCACTCTAAGATCCTCTCTTTCTATTCACCTCACTGCCCCCCCCCCCCGCCCATCTTGTTACCATGGGGAGCAGAGAATTCAGCCACTTCTCCTCCCCAGCCCTGGAACTCCCTCCCACCTGATCTCTGTAACACAGACTCTCTGCCACATTTCAAATCCAAACTCAAAACACATTTCTTTAAACTAGCTTATGCCCTCTGATCACAGCTGCACTGTCTTATTTAAGTTCTATTTTTGTATTATTTTTATTATCTTGTAATATTGAGTCTGTTTTTATGTTTGATAATGTAATGTGACCTTGAGTGTCAAGAAAGGCACTTATAAATAAGTAAATGTATTATTATTATTATTATTATTATTATTATTATTATTATAAGGAGGGTATTATGTAAAATTTTATTTTTTGAGCTTTATATCAAGTTATTATGTTATTCCCTCATCAAAAACATACCTGGAGTATTGCTTTGATTCTTTTATGCATGTTTGAGGAATCCTTGAATCTCTGGTGGCAGCTATTTGGGGGCGCCTAAACGCCTGTTCTCACAAATCGCTGCCTATTTCAACAAAGCTCCACCTTGGAGCTGCAGTCTCCAGCCAAGCTTCTGCCCCACAGAGCACCCCTCCTCCGCGCCTTCCCCACTCAGCTCAACCAGACTAGCGGCAGCAGCAATCAGTGAACACCTGATAGAACTGCAAGTCTGCTGAGTTTATCATACGAACTACTTCTCAGTCCAACACTCCTAAGAATGGTTGTAAATGGCATAATGGAGAAACATTGTTGTGATGATGTGCTGAATACAGTGTGTCGGAAAGAGCAGCAGATTCTTAAAGAGACAGAACCCAATTTCAAGGCCTCAAATTGCGAAGTCAGCACAGACAGAGCATCTGTATAGCATAGCATGATATTAGGCAACATTATTATTGAGTCATTGGTGTATAATTTGAGTGTCATCAACTGAGTTTAAAAAATGAGAAAATTCATGCATAAACACACAAAGTTGTTTCTATTATAAAAATATTACAGTTTATTGTGTAAAAATGAAAGAAAATGTTACAACGTAGATAATTGTTAAACTTTTGATACTTGTGGAATGGGAGGGGTTTCTAATTTTACAAAACCATTTTCTGCTTGAAGAGAAGCATGAGTTGAGATTTATAAAATCAATAAGACATTCTAAAACCTGCTTTGATATATGTGTATATCTAAATTACTGCTTGTAAAGGTTTTTTTTAAAAGCTATTAGATAAAGAATATTTGCTCATCTTCAATTCTACCTTGTATGATCAGTGTCTTTTTTTATATTTGACCTTGTCTCTTTTTGGCTCATTTCCACCATCACAGCAATATGTCAAGGAGGCTAATTAACCTCCTACCTTACACACACACACACACACACACACACACACACACACACACACACACACACACACGCATCTGAGATTCATCTCATCAGCATGATTGCTGTCTTTTGGGTGCAAATGCTGGGCAGCGCTTCTAGGGTCAAACAAACCTTGCCCTCCTGTCTTGGTGCACAGTCAAGCAGCCTAATCTCCCACCTCCAGATTCCCATGCAAAGTCAACACTGGCTGCCTTCTTCATTTACCTTGTTAGCTACCTGACAATGGGTTGACTGGCCTGCAGCTGAACAGCTTTAATGAGCAGAGGGCCTCGTTAGCACCATGCGGATGGCTGGAGACAAATGAGCTTGTTAAGTCCAGGCTATGCATATTCTTAATTAGCCTTTTGTAGTGTGTTTGATAGTACAGACGTTCGGAAGGTGTATATGCAAGAAAGTGCGCTTTACATAACATATTCTTGAATAATATCCCACAGGTTGGTGGGCTGAATTTATCTTTTAATCTTTCTTTATGCAGGGTTATTTAACTAAGAGGCAACCTGTGTTTTACAGAAACGCCCTAATCATGATCACACCGTTAATCGCATATGCAAGTTATCCAGTCTGAAACCACGGTTGGAAACAATTACAATTCAGTTCTTGTCCTGAATGGTGAGGTAGAGAACTACATTTTTTCCATCAATCCAGATTACCCAGTGCCTGGCAAAATTATTCATGTACCTGGGCTTTTTCATGTTTTGTGTTATAATTACAAACCTCTATAGGATTTTTATAAGATAAAACCACACAAACTAAAGCATAGCTGTGAAGCGGAAGGAAAACAATTCTTGGTGTGGAACGTATTTTACAAAAAAAAAAAAAAAAAAAAAAATCTGAATATTGGCATCAATTTAGATGACCGAACTGATATAAAAAAAATATATCCAGTGCAACCAACTGCCTTTTGAGGTCACATAGTTAGTTAAAAGATTTGGACATGAGATTCCCATGGCAACTTCTCTGAAGTTACCATGGGGCAACTAATGAACAAGTTTCAGTCATACATTCCACAAATTTGACTTTTTTTGGAAGAGTAGCAAGAAGAAAGTCATTCCTGAATGAAGGTTATACAGCACATATAAAGTGCAGCAGGAAAACACCATCCCTGTAAAATATGGAGGTGGCAGCATCATGCTTTTGGGATATTTTTCTTCAGCAACAACAAGGAAGCTGGTCAGAGCTGATGGGATGCTGGATGGAGCTACACACAAAGTCATGGAAAAAAAAATCTGTGATGAAAGTTTACCTTCCAACGGGACAGACACTAAACATATATCCAGAGCTACAGTGGAAGGTTTAGATTAAAGAATTCTGAATGGCCCAGTCAAACTCCAGACCTAAATCCAATTGAGAATCTGTAGCAAGAATTGTTCTTCATTTAATTTGATTTAGCTTGTGCTGTTTTGTAAGGAATGGACAGAAAAAAATCAGTCTCTGGCTGTGCAAAGCTGGTCGAGATATACCCTTAAGTACTGGCAAACGCAGTACAAAGGCAGGACATATTTCAGTTTTAATTTTGTAGAAAATTTGAAACTATGTATATTTTTCTTTTTACTTCACCATGACTTATTGCATTTTATTGGTTCATCACATAAAATAATAAAATATGTTGAAGTCTGTAGTTGTAGTGTGACAAAATGGAGTATGAATACCTTTAGAAGCTATACTCTGTGTTTTGTTCTGACTCCACTTCCAGCTCCTGTTATCTAGAGGATTGACCATGGCAAATGAGAATTCTGTTGATCTCCTTTTAGAAAGACAGACAGTTAGATGGATGGACGACTTTATTGATCCCAAGAGGGAAAGTTTTAGAGACAAATGGAATCCTGGAGGAGATGTGGAAAGGGTGTAGCAGAGGAGCACAATTACTATACCAGGGTCTTTGAATGAATGAGTGAATGAATGAATGAATGAATGAATGAATGAATGAAAATGGGACAATGTACAACATAGATTAACCATTGAAGGAGAGGTGCACTGTACCAGATTATAGCTATAAATGCTAATTTCCACCTGTAGCCCCTAAAACATACAGTAATGGACAGCATATTAAAAATTTAACATAAAGTTTGTGTCTATAAAGACAGAGCACCTGTGGAAGAAGGTTGGCTCCATCAGCATTTAAAGAAAGAATTTATCTGCAGCAAATTATCTTTTTTCTTTGGAGTCATGTCTTGGGGCAGAAAAGTATGCATTACGTTGCCAAAGTTATCAGTATGCAGACTATTATCTTACATGTTTTTTGTGAAACAGATGTCCTCTGAGAAAAAGGCTTAATGTAATTACCTGTGTAGATAACAAAATGATAATAAATGAAAACAGGTAGCTCTGTGTTATAGTATATTGTGGAGCTCCTAGAGAGAAATGGGAATGTTGCACAAACAGTTTGCTGTGATGAAGAATACTCTTAGCAGTGTGGTGATTAAAGATCAGGGCATATTCAGCTATCAACCCCTTTGTATCTTCTTTTAATAAATTGCCATAAGTCATTCCTGCCTTTTGCAACAGCCTCATTAAATGACTCACCAAATGACTTTATAGTGATCACATTTTATATGCGTGCACACTTTTATTGGGTGCTGGATCAAATGTGCAAGACCTGAACTGATTTGACATATGGCTGAATGTAGTAGGTTTGGGCAGCATGAAGGAGATTGTTTTAAATTGGGTCCACTGGCAGTAGAGTCCTTTCTTCTGCTCCCACCACTTAAGTGGTGGGAGCAGAAGCCCTGCTATAAACGGTCTTTCAAGACCTGTCAGTTCTATAATGATAACAATGACGATACACAACTGTCACCTTACAGTGCCTTGCAACGCTATTAATACCATTTGAACATTTCCCTTTTGGAGGGCAAATCCACACCACACATTTCAGATTTTCATATGTGAAAAAAAAAAAATGCTTGCCAAACTTGGCAGGCTGTAGGTTATTTCAGAGTCCAGGAAAATAAACTTTTTTATTTTTAATGAATGCTTTGGTCATTTATATTGACTAATCTGACATGTAAAAAAACAACTAATACAAAAAAAGAACACGTCATCTCCCTGCCAGTCATAACCAATTCATTTTCAAATTATATTGTACAATCCTGTTTTGAGTAATATGATGGTGACTGAAAATTAATTCAGAAAGCCTGATGTGCCCCTTTTATGTATTACCATACTGCTGTGCCAAAGAAGCTGAAATAAAAAGATTGAAATTCATGGGTTTTTGATAGTGTGGTACATCAACCTCATTAACATGGTTGACATCATTTTGGAGAGATAGTGATAAATCACAGCAGAGGAAAAGCCTGTAATTGGCTCCCTGTGGTAATTAAAGAGTGGACTTTTGAAGCAAATAATCATATAAATCCCTAATATTTTGCTGAGATAACACTGAAAAACAATCTGTTCCCCCTTCGCCATCTCAAATGTGGGCAAATTGACGGTTTATTTCTCTTTGCTGAGCAAATAGAGATATTTTTGCAACACAGGGGACAGTCTCGATGAAGCCACAGCTCAAGAGGCAGGAAGTACAGACAAAAAAAACATTTTCAACCAGAGGCTCTGCAAAGTATGATGTCCAATAGCAAATTGTGACCACACATACTATGCATGAAAAGAACAAAGACAGAACTTGAAAGATGGAGGTAAGTAAACTGTACTCATAAAATACTTTTTACAGACACAGTCACCAAGCACTGTACAATTAAGGGAGAGGATAAAGTTCAGATCAATAAAAGCTTCAGAAAAAGGCTGGGCAAAATGTGTTTAACCATTTTCACAGAGTCAGTTTAGTAAAGTCATAATAGCAAAAGGTTCCATAGTCTTGATGCCACAGACTGAAAGACCATGTCTGCCCTACTTTTTAAATCTTGAACAGGAAACGATGTGCAAATTCTACAAGCAGACAGTGATTGAAGACTAAAATGAGCAATGTTTTTGGTGAGTATAGATATTTTCGAAGTTTGCTGTTCAGAGTTCTGTATTTCTGTAAAAGACATTTAAAATTGATCCTAAACTGTACTGGGAACTAGAGTACAAAGCAGAAAGTAGGATTAGCATGAGCACGCTTACTATTACTTACTATTTCGAATAGCTTGGACACATGAAAAAGATGATTTATTAAATGTGGTAAATAAGACATTGTAAAAATTTAAGTTTGGTGACAGAAATGCAAGAATAATTTCCTCAAATTTAACAAAGGAAATGATATGTAATGATTAAGATATGTTACCACAATTGAAGGAAAAAGAAGTAAATTTCATATATGAATGAAAGCACAGAAAGGAATCAGACATTCAGAGATTAAAAGGCTAGACTTTGCTGCAGAGCAAAAAGGAGCAAGGGTCTGACTGATTCTTCAGTCCAGTTCGGACAGAGCTATAATCATGGTCTCAGTCTTGTTGGCATTTAAGACAAGACTGTTGTTAGAGCTAGTCCAGAGTAAACAATGGCACCAACTAAACAGCCTATTCAACCGGTATGGCAGAAAAGGCTGAATTTCCTTTGCATAGAATCCAACAGAAAGGGCAGAAAACCTTTTAATGATCTCAGCCAACAGAAAAATGTATAAAGAAAAATGTAATGTCTCAAGGACAGTGTCAAGTGGAACCCAACAGGTTTGAGAGTTAGTGTCATTTTACCCATTTAACTTCACATAAAGCAAAAGAAAACTTCACAACAGAGAGAGTTAGGGAGTAAATAAATGACAGATAGCAAGTGTGATAATTGACAAAATAGGACCCGGCACAGATGGAGTCAAGACCTGTTGTTCCGAGACCAAGACCGAACCTTCTGAGACTAAGGCCGAATATTTATAATGTTGAAGATAGAAGATAATGTTTCAAGATATTGCTTTTTGTACACCACAAAATGCAAAAATTAATGCAAAAACAGTTAATTTCTCAACCAAAACCACTTCTTAGTATTAAATTAATAATAGTCATAATAAATTAAGACTTATGTTATTAAATGCAGCCATACATTGTTACACATTCCCTAAACTGAAATAATCAGTTTACATTGCACAGTAGTTGCATGATAAATGTAAAAAACAGTGAGAGATTAGGGTGATAAAGATTTGTCATATTTTTTTTTTTTAAATCTTTCCTCTTATAATCATCTGAATAAAAGCAATTCATCAAAGTGTCAGATGTAAAACACATATCCTGGACATATTAATAAATTATTAGGTATTTTAATAATAATAATAATAATAATAATAATAATAATAATAATAATAATAATAATAATAAAGTTATTATTATTATTATTATTATTATTATTATTATTATTATTATTATTATTATTATTAGACCATGCAGGAACGCAAATTGCCTCACAGGGGGAATTCCAAAACCATGAGAGCCAATAGAATCCGTGGGATTTACAATAATGGCGTAGCCAACAGGGGTAATGCAAGGACAACATATTACAGGAGCTAAGTGGAGATATTTTCTCCAACATGGATTATGACCATAAAATGTCGAAGCTATGGTTGAATTTATGTTTTTGGACTGATGAACTTTACTTTCACTCTTCATCGGCTGCTGGTTAAGTTTTGCACGTAGAGCGGCGACACAGGTTTAGCGTCTGTTGAAACTGAGTGTTGTGCATATTTTTCGCATTACTACTTACTTGTGTCTGCTGTAGATGTTCTGGTAAAACTGGTGTTAAAATTCTTCATGTTTTTTAAAAAGCAAACTGAATAATTTGCGCTCTTTTAAATCAAAGAACCAAATGCCGTCAATCACATGCAAGACGATTGCGCAGACATTAGCAATAATATTGTGTTTTTTCTGAGCTGCTGGGACGCAGCTGCGCTCTGATCACTACTTTTAATTCTCATTGTTGTGCGTCTATGGGTGAAGATAAAAGGGAGTTAAGTTTTCGTAATTTTGGCAAAAACTATTGGATCTCGAACCGGTCTTGACCCAATTTGTTGAACGAGACCAAGTGCGAAGCAAAACAGACCTAGACCAAGAAAAAAACAGGTCGAGACCTCCATCCCTGGGACCCGGCATAGGGAATGAGCAAAAAAGGAAGACTATGAGCAACAACAAAAAAAAAAGATTCACTAACCATCTTTTTTTTATTAGGTGCACCTCATTAGTACCAGGTTGTAGAACATGGCCTAGATTTAATAAAAAAAAAAAATTTTTAAAAATCCTCTGAGATTTTGGTCTACATTCACATGACATTAGTTGCTTCAGATTTTCAGTGTTCCACTAAAACCTGGTGCCTGAGAAGGCCATTGGAGTACAATAAATTCAGTTTCATGTTCAAGAGACCCATTTTACTGCTGGAATTACCTTTCAAAAGATAAATACAAAGTGGTCATAAAGAGATTGGCATGGTTAGCAAAAGTAATCAGGTAGGCAGTGGTGTTAAAACTTCTGTAACTTAGTACTTAGGATTCCAACAAATAGCCAGTAAATATCCTATATGCATCATTAGATTACCAGCAGCCTGTACAAGAGAACCTAAAATAATCAGAAGAAAATGTCCTTTCTTTTTAAATACACTCTGATCAAGAATACATCTCAAATTTATATGCCTTGTTTTAAAGTTTCAAACTTATGTTTAGAATGGGTGGTAGAATTGTAATACAAGGACTATCCAAAGTAATGTTAGGACCTTGAATGTCAGCTTCACAAATTTGGCTGAGTATTTAATAGTGGCTGTGTACCAAAGAAATTATTATGGAGGTCTGTAATTTTTCTGTTAACCTAAATGTTGTTTGTGATACGGAAAAACACATAGTAACTTCAAAAATCTTATATCTTTATAAAATTCTTCAATTTTTTTTTCACCTGCGCAATACATGCCGGACTGATGATATGGGTAGGTTAAAATGGGTTCAAGTGCATAAACAAAACACAATAATTCAAGGTAATGGAGGGTGACTAGGGCTGCCCACAAAATGTCTGGATTGAGGCAAACTACCTCAAAGTTTTCATTTGGTGTTATACACAAGATATCTGTTGAAACTAACAGCCGTGATCGGCTTGTAATCTACTGTTTACTATATTAGCTAGAGCTAACACTGTTAGCAGGAGCTAACGCAAAATCAAAACCAATTGGAAGATAATGAATGAATGTTTAAAGTGACAATGACGCATCTTTAAATCTTTGTAACACAACATTCTAATATATTTGAGAAAATGTTTTGATACCAATGCCTACCATAACTAGCTTGAGTTAGAAAGTGGAGGTATTTGCAACATACTGTCAGATTGACATTTCTAAGCAGCAGCCGCACAAACACCAACCTTTTTGGCCAAATCTTCTCCTCTTGGTCCTCCTCATCTTCATTTCCTCTTGTCATTTCTCCATTGCCTTCTATTTCAACATGTTCTGGTTCAAATAGAAAGGGTTGAATGTTACTTATTGCGCAAAGATTACTGTTCTGGCTGGATGGAGCTAGCAGTGTAGGACCTAGCATACATCATCGACCCAAAATGCATTGCAGCGTTAACAACATGGCCACATTCGTGTGACAATATTTTATTTACATTTATAAAACTAAAAGGCCTATACTATTTTTACTGTGTTGTTTTTATATCTGAACTTAATGTTTCTCAAATACTCTATTATTACCACTAATCATGGATCCCTTTAAGGCTATTAAACCCACAACTTCTTGGCTATTAAACCCATACACTTCTTAACCATGCAAGTAATTGGGATAAAACTAAATACCTACTTTTTTAATTTTTTTATTTATTTATTTTACAGAAAATGGTTTCAGTCATTTAGTTATAAATTCATAACTCTTCAACTTCTCTCTGTGTCACTCTTTACAGTCACTGTATTTTAGTGAAAATGTAAATTTTAAATCCTGTGCATGTATTTTTCTTAACACCTTATTCCTCAGTCTGAACCAAAAGATAATAAAGTAAAACTACAAAAACCTCCTGAATTGAAATCATGCTGGCATAGCAACACTAAGACATGTTCAGCACTTTTTTTCTTCATCCCAGCAGGGTGAGAGGTTAAGCTGCTGCTGTCTGATTTCTTTACTTGCCCGCCGCCACTGGCAATACACACAATAGAGCAGGAACGCTACGCAGCTCGCAGATTGTCATGCATTCTGTTCACTTGTTCAAATGGCATATGGGTTTATGTTCCACAGTGCAATAAACATATTAATTTTTAACATGTTAGTTTTCTGTTATTAACAAATAAAAGTTAAATGCGTTAAAGTCTCAGGCATAGTAAAACGTAAAAATTTGAACAGGTTCTGTCATATATTTGGTAAAATATATAAATGTTGTTTTCATCATGACAAAAGCTGTTCTTCTGTTGTGATTGGGTTGGCAAATCTCTATGCATATACTAATCTAAAGCAAGTTATTAGTGTAAACTATTATTCATAAAAGCACTAAAACCATACATTTAAGAAGGTGAGAAGGAAATAGTGTTTAATCAATACCAAATGAAAATCTAAGATGGCATACACCAAATTCAGATGACATTTTCGCAAATAAAAGCCCCTATTAATTTTTATTTAACCTTAAACCAGGCATGAGAGATTAAATACCTTTTCTTGTTTACAACTGTGACCTGGCAAAAGACAGGGCCTCTTGAAGCAAAAGTGAACCAGGGACTATAAAAGTAGACAAAATTCAGACAAACAAAAACAGCACAAACACTACATCAAGTTAACCTGTCACAAAGGACATGCAGAAAGATGTGTTCAAGTATATAGGTAACTACAATTAACGGCTTTCTTTGACATAACAGTTTCCAAAGAAAGCTCCAAGTTCGCAGTAAGAATAACTGCAGCACTTCTTCATAAAATGTTCCATAATGAAAACTTTATATTCCACAATGAAGGTAAAAGTACAGGTTTTTTTTACAAGTCATTCAGGTCTCTGGCTGCAGAAGATTGACCTTAAACAGGCATATTCCAGAGTTTATTTTTGGGGCAGTCAGCAGCGTTTACAGGGTGAGTGTTATTTACAGAAGAGGTGTACAACAGCTGACAAAGGAAGGCCAGGGACAGACCAAGGAGAGTTTTGTTTATTAACATAGCATTTGTGTAGGGTGGCCAATTAAGATAGGAATATGGAGTGCAGTTGTGTGTACTGGGAGGATTTCTTACAAACTCAAAGGCAGTGGGGAGAGTAATAGAGGACATCAAATTTTTGTATTGAACCCTTGCTTTCAGTTCTGTAAATGACATCACTATAATCAAACATGGGGAGGATGGTCATTTGAACAAGGGCAAAACACACTTTGGGAACAATGTAGCATGTCTTTTAACACACATCAGAACAGATCTGTGAATATTTGGCAAAGATAGCTATCCACGTGTGCCAGCAGGTTGCATAGTCTACCATAGGAAACAAATAAATTACTAACAACACCAAAATAAAGTTTGTATACTATAAAACTTTTTTAAACATCTTTAAAATGTTAGTTTTGCATTCCTTCCTTATATCTTCATTTAAACTAGATTTCTCACCAGAACAGGAAATATCTGTAAAAACAAAATCAATCAAGAGGAGGTTTTCTTTACTCGTTTATACTCAATTTTAAAAGATTTTATAACAATACAAGAACTACCAAGAAATAAAACAGCTACAGGAGCCATAAGGGCAGACCAGTTCATAACTGCTTGCAGTTCTTTTTGTGGCAGTAGTGGCTTTTATTGACAGTAGTCAGACAGGAAATGGGCAGAGTATGAAGGGGTGAAGACATACAGCAAAGGTCCTGAGATTGGGAATCGAACCCTGTTTAACTGCATTGAGGACTAATAGCCTCCATACATGGGGCACCTGCTCAAACTCTACCATGTGTGGCCCCACTGCTTGCAGTTCTAGATGTGTTTGCATTTGTTTTATTTTATTCCTGAATAGTACAGGTTGGAAAAGGACCAAACAGTCAGTGTGCATTATTTCATAGATAAGAAATTAATTTTTGACACACATCTGACACCGCCAATGTGTGATGCATTTAAGTTTAGCCGAGGAAGTGAAAGACAAAGGTATTCTGTAGAGGAAGCAAATTTTTCATTTAATATTAGCCTTTCATTTTTTATGTGGTTTGAAAAGGAACGAGTGCTATCACACTAAATTCCTAAATATACTCTGTAACCTGGGCTAGAGGGGTCCGAGCAATTGTGGTAGTGTAGTTGGGCTACACCACCATGAGTATTGTGGTTTTTTTCCTACTGCTGTCAACCAAAGCAAGGATTTGGCTCCTCCAAAATGCCAAGGTCACAAACTGACTTTCCATTAGCATTGGCCCAAGTACAAAACCCTGTGGCACTCCAGTATTTAGTGGTGCCTGTATAAGAAATAACCAGACAGATTTTTGTATTGTAAACAACACTTTGGTGTAGCAGCTGGATAGCTACTGACCTTTCTAAATGGCATGCAAGAGCACAACATAAAAATGAGTTAAATATTTAAATCTTATTGAAGCCACTGGAAAATGTATCTTTTCAAACAAAATAAGATCTAATTTCATGACTAATTCACCTTGCTTAATTAATAACTTATGTATCAAATTAAATAATTGATAATGAGACTCCATATACGATTTTCATGGCTAATTGATAAAGAAATTAGCCATCTGTTGATGAAGCTGATTGCTTAACACATGCTGACTGCTGTAAACCATAGACAGCAGAAAAGCTCAGAGGACAAAGACTCACAGCTGTCACCACAAGTTTTATTTTACCCCAAGTGTGTATGTGTGTGTCTACATAATCATCTCTAACTGAGAATTCACCATGTTTTTTTCATAGGCGACCCAGCAAGAGATGAGGTTTTGGAAGAATGTAGAATAGGTGTTTATGTGTGTATCAAGTGTTGCCATCTGTTCTTCATGTTTTAGGGCAGCATGTGTGTAGCGTAAATGAGTTTCAGTCAACAGAGCAGTTCACTCACCTGTGACGAAGCCATCTGATCACCCTACTTAACACTTACAAGAGTAAATATCATTGATTAGCTTCGGCCTGCACCACTGTGCAACATTTTCATGGAATTAAAGAAGTCTAGTGGGAAGCAAAAGTGGCAGAGTAATAGTTATGAGATCCAGTTTACACTGTCATGCAAATGGTATCCCCCTTTCTCCCCCCACACTCTACAAAAAATTTAAATAATCAACCTCAAACTGATCTAGGCAAACTGCAGTAAAGCTTTATGAATCAAACCAGAACCCACACTGATGCACAAATTTGTCAAGTCTTTGAAACAGTACCCGCTTTGAAGTAACTTTCTACTGGGTGATTTTCTTTCATTCAGAAATCAACAGAGCAGGCATACAGAAAGTGCCTCTTAACTATTAGTCAGCCTTCAAACTGGAGTTGAAGAGCAGCCTTGCATAATCACACTGACACTTAGCAGCTTTAACTGGGATAGAAGGACGTTCGTCACTTTGCTTGCTGTAAGTCCCATGGATGGTAGTGCAAGATATAAAGGCAAGTTCGTAGAAAGAGAGCCAAATGAACATCAAAGCCAACTGGGCAAAAGCCTTAACGTTACGTTTGACATGCAAAACCTAGCCTGAAGGTGACAACAGAGAATATGAACCAGGCTGGGTGTGAGATATGGAATTCAGAAAGCTTTCCCCAGATCATTGTGAAACTTTGCCAGGCTTTAGTTTACACAATTCAAATAGGACATTTTAACCAATAAAAGGCATCAGGGCATAATCTTTTGAATGATCTGTGCATGTTCTTTTGGTTGAATGATACTGTGGACATGTTCTGAACTGAGATTCAGTTAGTTCATTTTCAGTTGTAGCCTCATAGTAACTCTTCCCTCTAAAAACTGTGAGCTTCTATTGATGTCTCAGTGTGACACTGATTCGTTGGTTTCCCAAGATCTCTTCTCTCCACCAAGGGAACACCAGTAAGGAGGAAAGTAGGTTACCACACAAAGTAAGTCATAGTTTTATATTATAAGGTTTTTTGTTTTGTTTTGTTTTTTGTTTTTGTTTTTTTTGTTTTTTTTTTCAGTGGGGGGGTTCACCAAGTCATATGCTCCTTTTATGATGTTGGGCAAGCTTGTACATTCAATAGACCCTGCTTTTGGAAACCTTAACTGTACTTTAAGATCTTTCAGAAAAAGCTGTACCTTTTGTAGTTATCTTAAATTTCAGGCTTTCTTGTGTGAAATTAATAGCTACATAAATGCATTGTGAATAGTGGTGTGACAATACATTCAGTATGAGTAGTCAACTAGCCCAACAACAGAAGTTTTTTTTTTTTTTTTTAGCTGACGGTTAACAAAACGGCACAGCTCAAGAGCTTTATCTTTATCATCCTGTTGTACCTCCGTTTGAAACTAAAAAGATAAGTTTCAAACGGAGGTACAACAGGATGATAAGCTTAAAGTAAATAATAATAGCTTAACTAAAATGTTCAAGATAAGGTAGACGAGAAGCTGTGTGTTTAAATGTCAGAAGATCTCCTCCAATGAGATTTTTTATTTTTTTTACACATTTAACTGTAAAATAAAGCAAAAAAAAATTTTCAAAAATGTTTTACTATGTAGACCCATCTCAGCACTGGGAGGTTTTAAGTTAATAGTAGCTGCAGTTTATTTCGATATCACTTTCTTCTAGGAGTAGCAGTGGGCTGATGAATGACTCGCTTGTTATAATATTCTAATCCATCTTTAATGATCTGTTCAGCATTTTGCTATGAATTTTCCATCATATTCCTTGGAGTTGCCCAGAAACTGCCATCTCTGCATGCTTCTTACAACTTTCATCTGGTTTCCTTTGTTCCCACTCCCCAACTTGCTTTAGTCTGTAGTTTTTCCTTTTCCCTTCTTATCTTGTATTACCTCTCAGTCAGTATTGTCCGCTTTCAGTTATTTTCAGTGTCTTAAATTCTCTATTCAATTTGTTTTGCTGTTTTATTCCCACTTGCTGTCTGTCATTTCTCTGATCAGTTCTCACCCAGCACCTCTCTCTTACCCCTCCAGGCAGCCAATTAATTTTGTTTAGTGCTAATTCCTCATGAGCACCATGTAGTGGCAGCTCAGTGGGAGGATCCATAAGGATTTAATGTGTTTATTAAAAGTTTCACTGCAGGTCGATTTGAGAATTCTCCCCCTCGGTGGATTCATTTCGATCTCTGTCAGTGGGACAATGCTCCGTATGTGTTTGTGTTTGTGTTTGTGAAGTCTCTGTGTCTGAATTCCTTGGGGCAGCTGCTTGGTAAATGATTTTCAGTGACTGTGACATGTTTAGTGGTTTGAAGCGAAATAGGCACACAGGTGGTTGGAAAACAAAGGATTTCCCCTCTGAAAAATATCCACAAATAATGATTTAGTGTAACCCTTGTATAATTCCTTTTATTCTTATTTAACAATGTACAATTGGCCTGAGAGCATTAAGGAGAAACAATCTTCCAGTGTGTCAGGATAGTTTTTTTTTTTCACCTGCTACCTAATATATGAAACAGCACTTTTTTCATTTTTAATCATGAATGTTCCAATTCATATGACTTATGTTTTGAATCGTTGAACCATTTATTTTTTACATGATTGTAAAGGAATACTTCCAGTGGGGAGTTGCACTGCAAATTTTGGTACATTTTTGTTTAATCCAGTTATGGTATTGTTGGAATTTTTTTCGGTATGAAAAAGTTGACTGCTTACACTTCTTGGTGAGCATTTTTTTTTTTTTTTTTTTTTTTTTTAGATTAGGTTCAAGTATCTCTAAAGAACATCTATTCACCCAGCCTCCTTCCCTCTTCCACTTATCTGAGATCAGCTCACAAGGGTAATGAGTCCAGGACTGATACCCCTGACATCCCCTGACACATCGAACCATGGAGCAAATGGGAAACAGCAGCAGGTACTGGGTCTGCTAAGAACAGGAAATGAAGACCACAGTTTGCACAGGTTCGCTAAACCCAAACAATAACACGTTGGACAAATGTTCCCTGCTTAGATGAGTTGTTGTTGTTTCTGCTGCAAGATTCATATTTTAGGGTGAGGATTTGCTGTAGAAAATATGAAAAATATTGATCCATCATGCTGTCTTTTAGTGGTTCACTCTGCTGGTGATAGTGTAGGGGTGTTAGGGATATTTTTTGGCACACCTTGGGTACTTTAGTAGCAACTAAGCATAACTGAAAAACCACAACCACATGAGTTTTGTTGCTGACAACTACCTCCAGCAGGATAATGCAGCATGATGAATATTTGCAACACTGTGTTGAATCAATGCCAACCTAGAATAGCAAGGTGTACCCAATACAGTCTCTAAGCGTATAGTCCCTCCACAATGTTAAACTTTAAAAACTTTTAAAAAAATAATAAAATCTTTAGTTTTTCAAAGGACGTAGATCAAGTATGACTAGTCTCTACAAACAACAAATCACTTGTGAATGTTCAAGTATCCAACAACCGCCACATTTATTTGCACTCCTTATGAAAATGTGTAACAAGCCTTAAAACAAATGCATCTTTTGTTGCAGTAGCTGTGTCTGACACTGAAAAATTTAGAAAGGTCTAACCTCTCTTTTGAGCGCATTTATTCAGAAAAAGAAATTGTCTTTAATAAAATCACCGGGGCCACAATTTCTGCCACACCTAATAATTATTGTAAAGATGTAATTGCAATATTTTTTAATTTATATTTTAAATAAGGTTAATCAGAGTTTCTAGAAATGTATTCAGTAATCAATTACTTTCTGTTTCCTTATATGGTTAAAAATATTATGTCATGGAAATAGCCACTCTTCAAAATGGAAACGACAGAAGAGCATACTATTTAATGTGGCAGTTGTTTTTATGATCTGATACATCAAGAAATGGCTTAGAAAATACTTTTATCATATCTACAGTAACATCTCTAAATTTGAAACAACTGAAACTGTGGCAAACGAGGCTGGGTGAGGACCTGAGTTTTTTTCACCCTCAAAGTTCACTTTAGTGCGTCCTAAGTTTCAGTATCTGATTATGCTACTGCTATAAATTATTTATTCAATACTTTATGTGCATCTTTACCAGAAGTGGCAATAATGGATACTTTAGTATTACTAATGCATAATGTAACATATACTTGTACACATGTAGATAATGAATGTGAAGAAGAGGTTCCACTTGACAGCTCAGTAGAGATGGAACTGACTGTATGGAATCCACAACTTGCTCTTTAAAGATCCCCTGCCCAGCAGATATTAAAATCAGTGAGGACATTGGAAATGAGCTCTTCAGAACAAGATGTTTTAAATACCAAGGGCAATGTGTAAATACCTTCCAGTTAGTACATATGGTTATGTGCACCTAGGTACTCCATAAAATATAAATCCTATTTTAGCCACCTGCACTTCAGATATATGATCATTGCATAAAGCAGATATCAAGATCTCTGCACAATAAATTCTACCTTAGCTGTAGTGAGAGTTGCTGTCTGCTTTATGACTGTCTTACAAAAAGTGCCTCTGGATTTAAGATCTATGGAATTAAATTACGTCTTTTCTTTTAACAGTATGTGTCCTGAGTTCTTAATTCCTTGCTGAGGTTGTGCTCTGACATCCTGACTTACTTTGTTTCAGTGCTGTAACAATGCCAGAGCAAAAGCTGGCAGATGACATGAATAGAAATGGATAACAAAACCTTAGCCTGGTTTAATTTGTTTCATTCAGTTGGCAACACTGTTTGGGGTTGTTGATGTACATCATTTTCAGCAGAAGAACATCCAGATAAGAAAGCAGTTTGTTTAAATAAAAGGCTAAACAAATAAATTGTTTGTGCAACAACTGCAATTGCCACTAAATCTTAATACACAGACGTATAAAAATACTTTGTTGGCAAAGTGGTGTTAGCACTGGTTGCTAACAATAACACAGTTCCTCTCAGCGGCTGGGAGAGCTCGGACCTACAGTCTGGGTTAAGCCCCTCACCCTCAAGAAACCAATAGACCCAACAGGTGCATTGAGCTCCCAACTCCACCTGCTGCCCAGATTGAGACAGGGATAGATCCACCCAACCCCATAACCCAGTTCTCCCAGCAGGCCCTGCCAAGAAGTGGAGCAACCCCCATAACCAACCAAAAAACCTGCCCTAGACACCAGCTAGCAGCAGTTGCAGCTGCAACCCATATGAAGAGCCCACCCCTGCTAAAGGGACCCACCACCATCCTAAGGCAGAACCCGCATGCTCAGGCTTGCCAAGGACAGCATCTCCTTAAGGCCCTTGCAAAGGTGTTAAGACCAAGCCCCTCCCCCCCACACCCTCCCATACCACGAACTGATATATTTAATTAAAGCTGCAATATGTAACTTTTATAAGAAATATTTTTCTACATATTTGTTGAAACTATCACTATGTTATGACAGTATGGTATGAGACAGATAATCTGTGGAAAAAAAAAATCAGCCTCCTCTGTCTTCTCCTAGTGCTCCCAGTACTAACTGCTGAAGTACACCATTCAGTCAGAAACAACCAATCAGAGCCAGGAGGCGGTCTTAGCGCAGTCAGTCACCATGCTGGTGGTGCTGCTCCCCAATTGCTCTCTGCTGAGACTGTTGTGAATGCTAATGCTAGCTAGCAGGGCCACCGATAACGGTGGATAAACAGTTTTCCTGGAACGGTAAGTTGTTTCTTCACCACTAGCACATTTAGCAGTGCCGACACGAGGGTGACTGATAGCACTAAGACCTTCCTCCTGGCTCTGATTGGCTGTTTTAGGTCTGGAGCGGTGCATTTCTTCAGAAGGCAAAAGTAGCTCAGGGAGGAGATGGAGAAGATCAAGCTTTTCACAGATTATCTGTCTCATAACATACTGTCACGACATGGTGACAGTTTTAACAAATATGTAAAAAAAAACAAAAAACATTTTCTATAAAAGTTACATACTGCAGCTTTAATGATTGCAGCTTGGTTTTTCATTCCAACAGACATTCTCACTATAGAAACATAATCCGACTGAAAAAATAAATAAATAAATTAAGATATGCTTAATCATTGTTTTCTTTGTAGTACCTATAACAGAAAGCAGCATGTGGGATCTGTTTGAGTCTAACATCTACGAGACCACCATGCAGCCATAATGAAGGGTAGACTGGATCCATATTGATGGATCTTCACAAACCCAATTTTTCCCTTTTTGCGGTTAAATCCACTTAATCTCTGTCCTTTATGGTTCTTTTTCTTGTCAATCATACACACAAATTCAATGTTTTGGAAGGCGTGCACTAACAGCCACAGTTGGATATTGGCTAGTATTAGATGTGATTTTATTTCTATTCATTTAACAAACTGATATATTTTCCATGTTGTTAAAAAAAATAAACAAAACAAAAAAAAACACATCTTCTATTAAACTGTCATTTAAACCACCCTGGAAAGGTTTAATGTATTCTTCAGATTAACATTTTGATAATAAGTGATAAAGCTGATTTCATTTTCACAGTGAGACTGTTTGAGAGATGAACATTAAAGCACTTTTAAGTAGCTGATTGTCACAACAATAGCATATTTGTAGTCAAGTATCACTAACAGTCCAGAGAGTGACAGTTAATATTTGATAGCTGTAGCTGGTTTGGTTGAATTTTTGGCTGAGTTCTGAGTATAGTATACTGTTCAACATTTTGCTGTTCAACATTTTGCAGTTCTCCTGGAGAAGAATCACAGAATTACCTTTCAACCACAGATATGTGAAAGAGGAATGTTTTATGTATGATATTATTTTATCTTGTGACTGCTATAAAATTTACCTTATGGCAATTTGCAGTTGACAGTAATGTCTAACACTTTAGCTGTGGGCCAATCTGTCAAATGCGTGGCAGCAAGCTAGTAGAAGATAACTGCTGGACAGTCTGAGATACCAGAGAGACCCACAGCCAAGATGAAAGAAGGGAGTTGGCAGTTAAAAACAGTGAAGTGAAGACAAGTTTTGTTATGGACAGATGAAAGGCAGGCAGAAAGATAGAAGCCCTACAGGACTGAATTTGAGCAAGAGAAGATGTTTGATGTTTCTGTTACATGTCTATTAGCAATCAACAATGATGTGCATAGATGAAAAAACAAAGCCATTAAGGTACAGTGGCTTCCACAATGATTAATGCCTCTTTTGAGGTTTCTTTACATGTTGCGTTGTTACAACCCTAAAACTTCAATGTATTTCTTTAAAATTCTATGTGATAGTCCAACACAACGTAGTACCAAACTGTGAAGTGGAAGGAAAAGAATCCATGGTTTTCAATATTTTTCCACAAACAATTCATCTAATTGTTATACATTTACTCTGACATTACTAAACAAAATTCAGTGCACATAATAGCCTTAAGAAGTCATCTGACAGAGTCCACCACTGTGTGAGTCGTTCTCCTAACACAACAGTTCCATGAAGGCCTCAGAGGTTTACATGAAGACTAAACACAACACTAAAAACATACTAAAGCATGGCTATCTATCAAAACTGACCAGCTGTTGAGGAGAACAATAATCAAAGAAGCAACCAAGAGGCCTATAGTAACTGTGGAAAAATTGCAGAGATCCACAACCTGGTGACAATCTATCAATATCTATTAGTCATATACTGTATGTGGAAGAGTGGTAATAAGAAAACTATTATTAAAAAAAAAAGAGATGGTGGTTCACCGTCCAGCAGGTAAATGACCCCAAACACACAGCCAGAGATATACAGAATAATTGCACTACTCTGTGGTGGTTTACAAAATTAAATATTTATAAAGTACATAGAGGTTTGTGGTTGTAAAGTAGCAAAATATAAAAAAGATCAAGACATACTCAAGAAGTTCCCTAATTCCTTTGTTGAATGTGTTGATTTATGTATGCTAAATATGTGATAACTCTAAAGTCTATTTATGTTACAGTAATTATAATGCAGCTATCTGTTAGTCCTCTTACTGGGAATATTGGGTTTGAGCTTATAATTGTGATTTATAATTTATTTTCAAATGTTCTTATATTTTAGATAAGCTTTAGAAGTTTTTAGTCTACCACCCATAATTTAAAATAGATGGAACATAAACAGTCTGGAGCCAACATTGATAAAGTGCGACCTAACAAGAGAAAGTACCATGGAGGGATTCTGCTGTGAATTTAGCTGGCGCTATCGTAAATCCTCTACCACATTCATTCAATGTGAATAAAATGTTGATTAAAAAATAATAAATAACAGCACTCAACAAAAGGGAACATAGCTAGGCACACAGTTGTTAAACAGCAGCTTAGTTGTATGTCATTTACATTTTTCAAGTTTGTCTGCATTCAGCTTTTTTGTTCCCAGTCTAACAACCTGCTATTTGTAATCATGTGTTCATTGTATTTGTGCTTCTCCAAATCTGGGAATTTTTTTAATCCCTAAATTAGCCGGATAGGTATTTAGACTGAAAATAACTTTAAATCAAGCCTCCTTTGATTACTTTGGAGCCAGTTTTCAGAGAATACACTTAAAAATGGGGAAAAAAGTAATGTTGCAAGACATAAGACAAACATTTAAAGGTCTTAAAAGTAGGTAAAGCTATCATCAAGAAAATAAAAAAGCACGTTTTTATTGTCATGAATGATTACACAATTGAAATGCTGAAGCATTCTAAAAAAGGACTCTTTTTGCTACAATGTAGAAATTGAGAGTGAGGTGCATTTTTTTTTTTTATTTTTTTTATTTTTTTTTTTTTTTTGCCAAGGTCATGACAACATAGTTTATTGTGGGATGTGCTTCCATCCATTTTATTTACTCACTTTTAAAATGAAATAAGTAGACCACAAAGCAAATTTCTATACAACCCGACTCAACAAAAACCCAAACTCCACAAATAACAAGTGCAATGGCAGTAGAAAGGATATCTTGTTTTTAACTCCAGGTCGGTTTATTAGTTTTTAACCCCCATCTGACACCCAATCTGTTATTTCATCTCTGTCTTCTCCCATTTTGTACCCATCAACAATGCATTTTGTTTCCATGTTAACCATCATGTAACAGTTCAGTTTTCTTCATCATTAATTATGTTTGATAAATAATGGAAATAAACAAGACAAAAAATGCTAAGTGCTCAGTGTGGGGGTATTGAGATGAAGATGGAGACTCAATAGTCTGTATCATAGGGGGAATCTTAAGACCAGTTGAAAAATGGCAAGAATTTACATTTTGCACAGTTGGATCTTAAAAAGGTTCTAAGTAGAGCTTCAAAATACAAAAATAAGAAATGGGGGTGAAAAAAAATCTGCATAAACATTTTGTTGCAGATAACCATTAAACTAAAATAGGCTGTTCATCAGGTGATCAAAAGTTTAAAATCATATCTCAAAAAAACAAAAACAAAAAAAAAACCCAACCCTAAAATAAAAATAAAAGTTTTAAAAAAGGACTCAGTAATGAGTAGCTGCACTATTCTTGTTAATCAGCCCAAAAATTTGTTTCGGCATGCTTGACACTAGTGTTTCCAGGAGGCCAGAGAGAATTTGCTTCAAGTGGTGAAGATGGCTTCACAGAGGGCATCCACTGTCTGGAACTGGTGTCAATTTTTGTAAACTTCCCTTGCCATCTAACCCAAAATGTTCTCAATTGGATTTAGATCAGGGGAACATGCAGGATGGTCCAGAAGAGAGATGTTATTTATTTGAAGGAAAAAGTCCCCCAGATCATGATGGCACCCCCTCCGCTGTTCCATGTAGAAAATATCTCAGGTGGGATCTCCTTGTCATGCCAGTAACATTGGAAGCCATCAGGAATGCCAAAGTTAATTTTTTTCTCATCAGAGAATAAAACTTTCTTTCACCTTTCAGTGTCCCATGTTTTTGTGCCGTTGAAGGAGACGAGACCTTTGAAGATGTTTTTTGTTCTTAAAACCCTTCTCTAGCAGATGCAGTCTGATGGTTATGGGACTGCAGTTGGCACCAGTGACGAGCTTAATTTGAGCCGAGGATCATCCTGTGTCTTGGTGGACAGCCAATTGGATCCTCTGGCTCAGGGCCAGTGAAATTATTTTGGGGTCTACCACTTGACTTTTTTGTTCCATAACCCTGGGGATCATTTAAAGGGGTCATGACAACAAATTTCATTTTTCTGTTGTTTTGGGGGTATAATATGATCTGTTGTGCACTGATGAGGCTGTGTGAAGGTCAAAAGTTGGTATCAAAAGCCCTTCATAGGCGGTCAGCTTTGTTTCTTTACTCAAAAACGGATGAATCAGGTAACAGTTTCATATGTGTAAGTTGCGCTAGCGTGTCTGAACTCTCCGCTTGAGAAGAGGATGGCTACTAAAAAGGGGAGGTGTTATGCCCGAGGGTGCTCAAAATCAGATGGAAGTTTCTACTTACTTCCGAAGGATGAGAGAGGAGTGGCTGAAGTTCCTTTATGGGGAAGTACCACGCAATTATAACCCAGATTTGAGACGATGTTCAGCACATTTTACTGAAGAGTTTCCCAAATATAGTTGTAGCCAATCAGAGTGAAGTCAACGAGGTAGAGCCATATATCATTACCATACCCAACCCTTTTACTGAGGAGGGAAGTCTGGCCTGCCAAAACAACTCCCTACAAAATGGTGGCGTTATTTTTTAATGAACTTCTTTGGAGAATTGACATATGCAGCAATGTCAGCTACATAAAATAGTTTATACAGTGATGCCACCACTCCTTTAAGAAGTTTAAAATGACTGTCTTACTGCGTCCAACCTTAGCAACAATGGCCCGCTGCGAGAGGCCTTGCTTATGCAGCTCAACAATCAGACTGCGTTCAAAGACAGACAACTTTTTTGCCATTGTCATTAGGTCATGACAGTGTGGATATTTGACAGAAAATAACACTGAATCCACATGTTTGTGAAGATTTGGGCTTTTAAAAGCTGTGGTCTTTAAACTTTTGATCAGCTGATGAACAGTCTATTTCAGTTTAATGGTTGTTTGCAATAAATTGCTTACTCGATTTTCTTTTGGTCTCACTCACATTTCATATTTTTGAATTTTGAAGCTCTACTTAGAACCTTCTTAAGATCCAACAGTGCGAAATGTAAATTCTTGCCATTTTTTAACTGGTCTTAAAATTTTGATCAGGAGTACATGTCCAAAGTTTTATATTACTCCAGTAAAAATGTGATATGCTTGTTTATATTAAAATAAGAGCTCTTGAAAAGGAAAAGGACAGTACATATGTCAAATCTTTTTGGCTACAGCATCCTACTGGTACAATATTAGTGAGTATTGTAAGAAAAGCAGAATAGTATAATTATTTCAACTCGTTCTAATAAGACAAGTTTGAAAAGAAGCCAGAAAAATAATTGGATCACATGTCAGAGGAACTCTGCCTCAAACTTTCCCTATGCAGTTAGAAGTAAACACATTTCTTGCCAGGAGATGCCATTTACTGTCATTTACCAAAAAACAGACACACTCTACTAAATGCACAAAGACAATCTAAGAACATATAACTTTTCAACTTTCCAAAGACACTGAGGCATCCTGTTATGAATATCAACACACACACACACACACGCACACACACACACACACTGCAGTTGTATAAGTTGATGTTGATACACTCATCAATTTTTAAACTACATTGCTTAAATATACACTTTCTCTACTGCAATATCATCCAACGGAAATTGGTCACTAAGGGTAAATAGTGTTGTTCCAGTGAATGCAAACAGGAGTTTTATTTCTCTTATTCCCTCTGCTCGCTCTGTTTGCCTCTTTTCTTGCCTTTTCCCTTTTCGCATTTTTCTCCCACTATACCCCTCTTATTTTGTTTATCTGAACCTCTTATATTTCCCATGTCTGTTTATGATGAGCAACTATGGATGACCATGTGCTTCTTTTTCTAAGGAGCTCTGGCTCAATGGCTGCATTTTTTTTTAAATTTAAGAAGCTGTTCTTTTTTTCTTTTCTTTTTTTTTTGTGTAGCTGCAAAGTAACCCGCACACTCCCAAAAACACACATAAATGTTATGCCCTCTCTTTCATTCAATTATTTATTTTTGCTGACAGAATGATCATACATTATGCATTTTTTGAGTGTGGGGTTTTATTTTTTTGTAACAGCATGAATGTATATGAACCTCTGCTCCCAAGGTAAATTAAGAGTGACAGCAGTTGGACTTCTGTCCACAAAGCCTTTGTAGTCTACAGTATAATATCAATTGTTTTAGGTTTACATGCATATGAGTTGGAGGGAAAAACCTGTTTTTGTTGTTACCTAATTCCCTTGTTGATCCAGCTTAAAGCATGAAATTTGAAACAAAAATCTCCAGAATTGCCCATAAAAACAATCTAGAGGTGCATGGGTTGAAGCAAACCAAAATAACTGGGAGCTGAATCAATATGCTGGATTTGGAGTGACCATTTTATTATACACACACCTATGAGAAACTCACATTTCACTTTCATCTGAAAGACTTTGCTGAAGTCATTATAACATTAGATTCCCCTACATATTAGACTTTTTTTTCACTTCAGACAAATGCCTTTGGTCATTACAAATATTTTACCTTAAAAACAAAATAAGGTGTTTTTGAAGTAGGAAGAAAAATAGCTGGGTTATTTTTTTCAACTCAACTGCTGGATTTTTACTTTTGGGAAAGAAGTTGGGTAGTTTTAACCAAACCTTGCTACAAAAAATATTACACAGTTTGTTGGATGACAGAATAATTTTGAAAATGCAGTTATCGTTAATGGGTAGTGTTTTAATTTAACAAGATGTTGAAATCCATCCATAGTCTATGTCACATGTGTCAAACTCAAGGCCTGGGGGCCAAATCCGGCCCACCATAGCTTTTTATGTGGCCCTCTGTATGGCAACTCCAGATGGCAAATCACATCAATCAGTACCTCCAGGTTTTCATGGAAATTCACACAAAATCAACAGATCCCTGAATTTTTTTTTAATGCTAATGCATAATTAGCATTCCTGATGATAGCATCGCACCGTTAAAGATTTGTCAGCTGCACATCCCAGAGGCAAAGATCTCATTCCACCACATCACACAGGTGCTATGTTAGATTGAGTGAGATCTGGTGGTTGTGGAGTCCATTGTTTGCATTTAACTAATTTTCATGTTCAAAAGTCCAGTTTGGGATGATTTGAGCTTTATGACATTGTGTGTGATCCTGCTGGAATTGGCCATCAAAGGATGAGTACACTGTGGTCCTAAAATGAAAGGACAGTAGTTGGCAATGACACTCAGGTCGGCTGGGGTATATAAACTACGCTTGGTCTGTACTAATGAGTCTGAAGTTTGCAAAGAAAACATCATCCACATTATTACACCACCACAGAAGCCTGAGCAATAGACAGAAGGCAGGATGGATCCATTCTGTTATGTTTTCTGACAAATTCTGACCATAGCATCTGACTGTCACAGCTGAAATCGGGACTCATTTGATTATTTGTTTTTCTAATCTGTTCTTGTCCAATCTTTGTGGGCTTGTGTGAATTATAGCCTCTGTTTTCTGTTTCTGCTTTATCTGCTACTGCTCACCAATTGTCCAGCATGGCAACATAAATGTTTGATCCAACATCACATGCATGGGCTCTATTAGCAGTAGTTGCTGAAAATTACAAATCATTTTCTAAAAAATAAAAAATTAATGGTTTTTGGAGTTCAAAATCCAAAAACCAAATCTTAAATCTTCTGAAACTGTATAAAATTCAAATTATCCTGAATTTTAATAATGTCAAATCTGTTTTCAGATTTGTGTTGACAGGGAAATTTATTCTTTGTATATAATGTTTTTCTCAGATTGATTAAATCTGATTTTCTCATGTACCAACTTTGTCTGTTTCTTGCCCCAAGTTTTTTAGTCAGTTTGAAAATACATGATTCAGTCTGATTGCTCAAATTGGCTCTGTCAATAAATAAATGCGATTGGGCTTTTGAATGATGCGGAGATGCTTGCCTGGTGAAATGTTGCTAATACAGTGAATGCACAGTAAGTGAATCTAAAACAATTATCTAATTATGAAGATAAGGAGCAATGTAAGTGAGGAATAAGAAAAAAAACATTGATTGTGAAGTGTTAGATCCTTCAATCATTTAAAACAGATCATCCTTTGACTGGTATTTAGCTTGTAAATGGTTGATGTCAATTCTTCTCTTTTTTTTTTTTCTAAATACCACTAAAGGCTTCCCAAGTACCACACTCTGAGAACCTTGACTCAACACAAATGAGGAAATGGAATTTTAGTTTCCCTAAAAGTGAAATCAAGGCAAGCAGATAAAACTGTTGTGTGTGTGTGTGTGTGTGTGTGTGTGGAAGGTATATGTCGCATTGAGATATTTTTACCAGCCAGCTCTTGCTTTTACATTTGACTGCAAGCTGATACAACCTAGCTTCCTATTACTTATGACAGGTTTGGTATAATAATAGAGGTAATGACAGTTTACAAATTAAACCTCACACTTTGTCAGATCTTAGAAGATGCCTGGCTTCAAATGAGTGTCAAGGAAAGGACTCAGACCCTTGAATCCAGATATAAACCAGGATTTTTAGTACTGGTGAGCTTTGACAGGCGGCATTACCCTGACTTTGCGCTCTGTCAGTATTACCAATAAGACTGGAGTGTATCTGTGATCTGTGAACATCTTCCATTGGACCTGTCTTGTTATAAATCTCCAATAAAGAACATAAGCACTTGGGAACCAAGGGTTCATGCACTTTGAGCAAACATGAAAAAAGACATCTACTGTCAACACTGATGTTCAGCTGCCTCAGGCAATCTTAAAATGCTGGCTAGATATGTATTATACAGTTCACTATGATGCAATGACTATGACTGAAAGTCAACAGTTTGTTTGTTTTATAACATATTTTCATAGACTATGCACATCTTTCTATGTATAGTCAAAAAAATTGAAACAAAGACATCTAATTAAATGTCAATATATATTTCTTTTTGTAAAGAAACTTCATTTGTGATATTTATGATCCAGTTTTAATATCTACAATTCAGTAAGAAAAGGGAAAACAATGAGAGCTAAAGAAACAAGGTGAAGATTGAGATGTTATTTAAAGAATGATGTTGTAAAGCCATACTGGTCATTGAACTGAAAACCAAAAGACACACTGAATCATAGATGGACTAATAAAAACAGCATTGCTTCCGGCTATCCATTTTATACAATACATTTAAATACCAGCTGCAATGGTGTAACAGTATTTCAATATTTTCTGTTTGCAAAAGAAGAATGATGTTGTTGAATTTCTGGTCATATTTAAATTTCTGACTTTGTTTGAAGAAATTTTAAAACTAATTTTCTGTTGTGTTCAGCGATAACATAAAATAAATTACAGATTTTCTATTTGTTGTACTACTTTTTATTTGTCACTTTTATTATTTAAATAGAAATGCACCTGCTGTTTTTCTGACACAAAACATTATTTTTTGATCTATGGTCTTAAAGTAACTTTCAACTTAAAGCTATAGATTGATCAGGGATAACATTTTGAGCATTTGGAGGTAATGTGAATAGCTCTGATTATCTCTTCATTAGTTGTTGGGGTATTTAAGGGAGCAATAAATATTTTGTCCACAAAGTTGATGCATTAAAAGCAGGAAAATGGGTGTAAGAATTTGAGCTATTTTATCAAGGGGCCTATATGTTATGGCTAAACAACTGTGTCAGAGCCTCTCCAAAACTGCAGCTGTTGTGGGGTATTCAAGGTCTGCAGTGGTCAGCATCTATTAAAAGGGCTTGAAAGCAGGAACAGTGATGCACACTGGGAGCAAAGGCTGGCCCAGGTGGTCCGATTTAACAGATGAGCCACTATAGCTAAAATTGCTTTAGAAGTTTATGGTGCTTCTGATATAAAAAGGTGTCAGAATACATAGTGCACTATTGCTTATTGCATAGGGGAAAACTAGTCTAAGTGCTCATCCTAAGCCAATTCCAGTTAAAAACATCTACACAGAGGTTTAGAACTGGAATCAATGGAAGAAGGTGGCCTTCTAATGTATCAGATTTTCTCTTACATGAAGTAAAAAGCCAGACATGTATCCACTGCTAACCTGTGAAACACATGGTACTAGGAAGTACTTTAGGAAACAAGCAAGCTAACAGAGACAGTATGTTTTTTGACAATGTTTTACTGGGAAACCACAGATCCTTCCCTCCATGTAAATGTCGCTTTGACACATACCACCTTCCCAATCATTGTAGCAGACCATGTAAACCCTTTAACTGGCTATTTCCTGATGGATGTACCCTTGTTCAGCAAGTAATGCACTCAGCTACAAAACATAAATAGTTCAGGAATGGTGAGAAGCACAATTTTGCAGCTTCAGCTTCTTCGTGTCATACTCGATGAGGTCTATCTTGTGGGCCATAACAGGATTTATTCTTGATCACCTCCTGGCTGACAGACTGGCAACTGGCTGATGCTTCCCTGGCTGCTTCAGTGACTGGTCATTGGCTGCTGGCTGGCCAGATGGCTCCTAACTGGCTGATGGCCGTTTGGCTGAATGGCAATCAAATGCTGTGTGGCTTTTACTCCACTGGTCTGTAAAGCTGTGTGGTGCTTGACACTGTAGGCAACTCCTTGGCTGGATAAATTTAAATCAGTCTGTGACTCTCAAAAACATGTCATGGCTGACATTGAAAGGTTCTCTGCAGTATTTAATTTGCCAGAAGAGATGGAAATAAAGACCTACTTTTTGAAATAAATATTATGACATTGACTCATCAAAATGCCATATAGAAAGCAGCAATATGATTGTAGAGTTCAACAATAAGCATTTACTTAGCAATACTATGTATAACAATAGGAAAAAATACGTTTTTGTTGCCATCTTTTACTGATATTTCATTTAGTTAGCAAATGTTATGATTCAAAGACTATAAGTCATATATAGTGGATTACAGATATTCGTGTGAGTTGGGGACCATAGCTGCCCGCAAATAACCAAAATCCACAAATACTTGAGACCCACTCTAAACACGCTGATTACCACCTATTTTATTAGTTCAAACACCTTAATATGCATATGTGGAAACCGCCTTGGTGATACCACAGAAGCTAGCATGTACAGTTTTCCTTATCTCTGTTCTTGGGGGTAAAGCCAATCTGCACCAAGGAAAATAAATGTCACTCCTGGATTGACTGCTTTGAATGGCAAACTGCAGTCAAAAGCTAGTCAAGTAGCATTGCACCTAAGTATTTTAGTTTCCAAAGCTCCATTTTCTTTTGAATGTCTAAGATATGCTGTTAAAAAAATCTGTGACTAGGCAGATTTTTCATGACTAATTGGGAGTGACGTTCCACAAAAAAAAAAAACAAAACAAAAAAAAAACAACAACCTGGGAATAGGTGAATCCGCAAACACTGAACCTCGAATCGGCAGAGGCCCACTGTATTACTGATTTGGGATGCAGTTTCTCTCTTTTTTTTATTTTAGCCACTTGATCAACAGTATATTCCATGTACTGAAAACGCAAACATGTTAAACCAACATGTAAAAAAATATATTAAAAGCTGAAAACTAGAATATTAGTAAGTTTCCACCAACCTTTGGTCGATACCTTCTAGTTTCTTTTTTGCGGCTCTTGTATCCACAAGTCTCTTTCCAAAAAATGTACCCATTTTTGAAACCACGTAACAGAAAATAAATTGTGATTAAAAAAACGTTTAACAGGTGTTTATTTACTTTTGCTTGCTATTGGTGTTTTTTAATGTTTCAAAAACACTTCCTTTTTTTAAGCACTAGTTTGGATGTTTTTCTATAGGCTAGCAGTTTATGCATACAATTTGGATATCTATTTAAATTAAATTCATATGCCATGTTTGACATATTTCTGGAACCCTTTGTTATTCATTCCCATTAATCACAGGTGTTGCCAACCCATCTATCTTGCTATGTGGTGTTTAAGAAACAATTACTCCCTGTCTTTTTTTGTCAATACTGCTGTGTGTGGTTGGCCTCCCTCTGTCAGCCATTCAATTGATTCAACAGATATTGGTTTACCATTATTAATCAACACTCTGAGAGAAAGCTAACTATGCCCTTGTGAAGGAGAATAGTAAACAAAACAAAACAAAACAACAACAACAAAAAAAAAAAATCAGGAATTCTTGTTTTTTCTGGGGTAAGATGAATGTGACACCAGGAATGAAAAAAGAAAACAAGCCAAGAATAATGATGCGCTCATGCAGAGACTGTACACAGACATGGGCAGGGAGATAAGAAAAACAAACAAGACAGAGAAATGTGACAGAGAGATGTGGCTTAACCCTGCTACGCCAGCAGCAGCATCCATAGCAACATGAGCAGCAGCCCGGATGAATCAGTGGAAACTCCAGTGTTGGTGTGTACGGCTGCTAACCTTGTCTCCTGCCAAGGGAAATCACTGTGTGACTGAGGACAACCTGCACACTCAAAGTAATCTTAATTGTAAGGCAGGTACAGAGTCAAGCAGACCCTCAGCAGTCAGTGATGTAGTCTGCAGTTGACATTTGCTTAAGTGAGGACGGTTCAGAGTGAAAACGAACTAGAAGAAAGGTTATTTGGCTTTAAAATGGCAAGAAAAAGGTACATATTTATACAAGTAACCCTCATGGTTTATGACTAAGAAAAACTATCATTAGTCCTGTGATTTTTCTATTCTAGGTAAAATGTATATTAACAATAATGTTATGACCAGATAACAAGACATTGTTTGTCTTTGCTGAATTCTCCTTCTCCTTTGGGTATATTTTCTCTGATGTCATTTCTCTATAGTTTTGTTTTCATGTTTTTGCTTTTGTCACTTTGCAATTTTTACCCTGGCGCCCTTATATGATAATATAAAGCCCGTGGCACTCTTTGTTGTCACTGCCTCTTTGCCTTTGGTACAGTCTGTGCTTTTTTTCTTTCATTCTGTTCTATAAAAAAAAAAAAAAATCATCTATGTGATGCTTCACTTGGCATCTTGGAAGAGCATCATTTCCTTTTATTTAAATCTAGATAGACTTGTGAAACCCCTTGTGAAACTTGGACTTTTCATGTTTGATCAAGCTAATTATTGATCTAGCAACTATTAAGTGATACAACAAATAGCTTTTGATATCTCTTCAATGTTAAGTTTTTTTCTCTCTTTGTCAAAAAACAGTGTTTTCTAACAGCAAGTATACATTGGCTCAATTTTGCTGGTATATTAAGCAACATAATGTCTGCTTTTGGTCTTTTAATGCCATTTGCCTGTGCTGCCTGGATATTTACTAAAGTATGAAGATATATCCTCAAATATTTTTCTGTTTCTATTATTGTCAGTCATGAATTTTTAAAGACAACCTGCCCACTCCACAACTACAAAATAAATAAATAAATCTTTGATAAAGCTGTCTTCGCTTTTTTTTTTTGGCCTAACTTCTTACCGTATGATTGTAGCGCATTTGCATAAATTCGTTTGTAAGGAGCTGACATCAAAAGGGGGCAGAAACAATTCTTGTCACAAACAACAATAAGTATTGTTGCTATGCTTCACTCTACTGTACAAAATGCAGTGCCTTGCCAAAGCATTCATATGCCTTAAAGTTTCCATCACATTTTGTCACCTAACTTCCAATTATGTTATGTAATTCAATAAAAAAAGTTATTATTCCCAAAATGAATTTAAAGTGACACAAAATGACAGACTTTTGAAGTGAAAGGAAAATAATTTAAAAAAGAAAAAGAAAACTGCAGTGTGCATTTGTATTCTTTACTTTTTTAGAATTTATTGCACTGAAGTGATGGCCCTTGCTGTTGCAATTGCATCACTGAAAAGGGGGAATGTTTGTTTTCTGTATACTTATGGGATTTTATTTATAGAGCAAGACATTTGCATGTGAAACCACATGTGCATCATCATAGAAATAGTCAGCTTGGGACACAAGACAAAAGGTCAAAGTGTTTGACCTACAGTGGCTTTCCATGAAAAAAGGAAAAATAATTATATTTGGGAATCACACCAGGTCACCAGTAAAACTAGATTTAATCTACTTGCTTCAGTGATAAAATAAATAAGACAAGATAATAAATGGAACAATAAACAACACAGCAGTCTGGGTGATGGTATCCCCACAAGCAGGACAGATAAAGACTGTTAAACAGTGCGATGACAAATATAATAAAATGGGTTTCTTTTTTCTTTCTGCTCAGTGAAGCTGATACAACTAGTGATTATTTAGTGTTCAGTCCCTCTTATCTTGATTTGCCCAGAGCTGAGGTTGTCTTCCACAGCCTCTCCATTGGTGTGGGTGAATGTTTCATTATCTAAAGCACTGGCATTTTTATAATCTGTATTTTATCAGATACTTAAACAAAAGATTGGCTTTCTTTTAGATTCGAAACAGTGGCCTTTTTTTTTTAATCCAACTGTGACGATTTTGCAATGTATAACAGCTGCACAAACTTCACACATTACTGATAGGTAATGCAATCTAACAGTTCTCTGCAGTTCTATGACACAGAGTTAAAGGAGTTTCTATTCAGCTATGGCAGTTAATGTTTATTTCCTGAAATCCATCTGCTTGGCAGTTCTCATGATAGCTTCGAAACTCTGATGTAGTTCATCGATTGTAGCTGTCTCCATTGTCAATGCAAAAAAGGGGGAAAAAAGCATAACCTCAAACAGCTGCTTAGTCAGCTTTCATGCAGATTAATTACCCCTAAGGGTGAAGGAGGAAATGATACAGGAGAGGATTGAGAAGAGACAAATGGAAAAACTGTAACACAAGGACGAAGTTGAAGCTGATAATTGCATCTACCTGTAAAAATAGTAAACAAAGACGAAGTAAGGAGCTTTATAGCTTATTTTGTCTGCGTTAGGAAAAAAGGTGATACAATGCAACACCTACAGTTGTCATTTTTAAGAGAAACATCAGAGAATATTTAGCACAGTTATGTGCCTGCTGTTTTTTTTAAATGAAATGTTATAATTGGTTAATAAAAATAAAGAGCAGCTGAGGGTTCCTACGTAATCTGGAACATTCTGCAATGTGATGAAACATTTTCCAGGTCTGGAAGAGTACAGGGAAAGAAAGTGAAGCAGGAAATCAAGCCATCCATCCAAGTTCTGCATATAAGACTGATCACTACTGAATGTGTACCTATCTTCTTCTGGTTAGCAAAAATTGTAATACTGCAAAACTCATCTGTAGGTGTTGTATCTAATCAGCTAAATCATAGCAACATTTTATTATGTTATTCTGTTTCATTGTGGACCATGCAAACAGCACAGCTTGATTTATTTATGTTTATTGCACTGTTACTATCCAACTTGCTGCAGTTCTAGAAATGAACTGTCTTTAGCAGCTTGTATAATGAGCCAATTTGGAGTATACACTGAGCAGTGCACACACTGACCAAATCATCTTAACAGCTAGTTATTGGGCTGACAGCATTCAAATCAGGTACACCAATTAACCTACTCTGCATGTCTTTTTCGACTAGAGGGAAGACGAGTTAAGCAGCTAGGGGCACAACAGGAAAACACATTCGAGGTTGCCGACCAGCAGGATTAAACCTTCCAGCTATGAGGCACCAGTGCTAAGCGCTGCTTCACTGTGCTGCCCCTTAATCCAGAATCCATAATTTATTCAAAACTCAAGGTGTGGTGCATGCTTAAAGGTTTTTAGTAAAAAAAAAAAAAAAGCAAGACAAACAACAAATATTATGCAAAACTACAAACTACAGAAGCATCTTCATGGCTTTGTCATACAGTGTGCATTTTCTTGATAAAGAATCAGGCACTTGGTATGAGAGCTTTTTTCCAATACACTGAAAAGTGTGCTGTACATTTGTATCTAACCCCCTTTTAATCTGGCACCCTAAAGAAAATTAAATGCAACCAACTGTCTCCAGAGGCCAATAAAATTTGTGGGTAATTTCATCTCAGTAGCAATATAAGCTATCCTTTGTGAGGGATCCAGAGGAGAATATTATAGAAAACAAACAGAATCATAAAGGCCAAGGAACATGGGCAAGAACTTGAGTCATGGAGAAATTTAAAGTAGGATTAGGTCACATAACAATATCCCAAGTGTGTGCTCCTACTGGGAAGACAAATGGCATTGTGGTCATGTAGAAGATGTTCTCGTCAGTTGAGACCAACTTGCAAATTGCTATGTGGCACAAAACTAACAATCCACATCACCCTGAACACACCTCAAGATGGTAACATGGTGGTGGCAGCATCATACTGATATTCTTTGAGGAGGGTGCGGGGGGGGGGGTGATGGGTACAAATACTTTTTTCCAAGAATAGTTTTCAGAGAAATGGTTTTAGATTATTTTATATTAATATTGCCTTTAATTTGTCTAGCACATCATTGCTGTGGTTTGTAAGTCTCTTACTGCCCTCTGTTGTTCATTTACATACCAAGCAGACACTAGTACACAAAGCAGACAGAAAGAAATCCACACCATACTTTTTTCAAGGCATTTGCTCAGTCTAAATGACAGCACTGCCTCTGATGTGCATCTTGTTTTCAAAGTTTTGGGGGGTTTTTTTAACCACAGTCTACACATCTCATGAAACCCATCGTTCTTTCGTTATTGTCATTACACAGCTCTACATGGCTCCAGGAACCAACTGTGAAAGTTTTCTGCTTTGTTTGAAGTCTGCTGCTGCTGGTCTCTGTCAGTGTGGAGCTCTGAGCAGAGTGAGGTCAGAAATGGCTAAAAAAAAAATATAAATAAAAAAAAATAAAAAAAACCTTAAACTTGAAGAAATGACTACTTAAAGCAGAAATCACAACCTTGTGCAAGTGTTTATTTCCCTAAACCTTTGTACATGTCACGTTACTTTGAGAACTTCATTGCATTTCATTAGGACTGCATGTGACAGACCAACACAAAGTAGTGCATAGAAGAACAAAGTCGTATGGTATATAAATGTCAGGATTTCTAACAAACATCCCAAAAATGTGTTGTGCATTTGTATTAAGCCCCACTGAGAAAATATTTAGTAGAACTAGTACAGTTGCAGCTGCAAGACTGATGGGGGATGTCTCTCCCAGCATTGCATATCAAAAGACTAAAAGTTTGCACATTTCTTTTCAAAATAGCTCAAGGTTAATCTGACTTGATGTAGAGCTGTGAAGATCAATTTTCCAGTTTTGCCATCCATCCAACCATCGTCTTGCACGTATCTGGTGTTGGGTCACGGGGATAGCAGCCTAAGTAGGGACACTCAGTCTTCCTTCTCCCCAGCCACTTGGGCCAGCAATTCTGGGGGAATCCAGAGGGGTTTCCAGGCCAAACATAGTCCCCCTAGCGTGTCCTGGGTCTTCCTCTGAGTCTCCCCCTGGTGGGATGTGCCTGGAACACCTCACCAGGGAGGCATTCAGGAGGCATCCTAACCAGATGCCCGAACCACATCAACTGGCTCCTTTTGACGTGGAGAAGCAGCGGCTCCCAGATGACAGAGCTTCTCACCCAGAGTCCAGACACCCTGCAGAGGAAGCTCATTCCGGCTGCTTGTATCTGTGATCTTGTTCTTTCAGTCACTACCCAAAGTGCTTGCCCATGGTTGAGGGTTGGAACGTAGATTGACTGGTAAATTAAGAGCTTTGCCTTTTGACTCAGTTCTCTCTTTACCACAACATACCGGTATGGCCCCCAGATCACTGCAGATGCAGCACTAATCTGCCTATCAATCTCCCACTCCATTTTTCCCTCATTCGTGAACAAGACCCCAAGATACTTAAACTGCTCCACCTGAAGAAGGACCTCTTCCCTGACCCGGAGAAGGCACTCTGCCCTTTTCCAGCTCAAGACTATGGTCTCAGATTTGGAGGCACTGATCCTCATCCTGACTGCTTCACACTTAGCTGCAAATTACTCCAGCAAAAGCTGTAGATCATGACCTGATGAAGTCAATAGGACCACATCATCTGCAAAAAGCAGAGACACAATTCTAAGGCCACCAAAACAGATCCTCTCAACACCTTTGCTGCCCCTATAAATTCTGTCCATAAAGGTTATGAACAAAGTCGGTCAGAAAGGGCAACCTTGGTGGAGTCCAACTCTCACTGGAAACGAGCCTGACTTACTGTTGGCAATCCAGACCAAGTTCTGACACTGGTCATGCAGAGACCTAACAGCCCATATCACCCCCCACAGGAGGTCAAATGCCTTATCCAAGTCCACAAAACACATCTAGACTGGTTGGGCAAACTCCCATGCACCCCCAGGACCCTGCCAAGGTTGTAGAGCTGGTCCAGTGTTCCATGACCAGGAAAAAAACCACACTGCTATTCCTGAATCCGAGATTTGACTATCCAACGGACTCTCCGTTCCAGAACCCCTGAATAGACCTTACTAGGGAGGCTTAAGAGTGTGATCCCCCTATAGTTGGAGCACACTTTGAATTTACACCTAGGACTGGTGATACATCTGATCGAAACAATTCTATTGTAGCCCTAACTGTATGTTTAAGGTTGTCCTGTTAAAAGCCAATGTTTTTTACTGTCTGTTTTTCAGAATGGCATTGTATTTAGGACCAACCATCTTCCCATTAACTCTGACTGCCTTTTATACTTTGACAACTTGAGGCTCCCATCACCCAGTTTCACCAGTCACTCCTCCATGAAGCTCAAAGCAGTGGGGTCCATGACAAATATTTGTCCTGCGGACAGATTCCCCAACCTGAGCTCTGGGTGTCTGCCACTCCTCCAGAAGTGCCACACGCCTCTTGGGTGTTTCTCTGATTAATGTTGTCCTTCACCAACTCCAAAATGCCATAGTCAGTCTTTTTTCCCCTCTTTTATGTGTTTGATCATAGCAAAACAAAGGCACAGTTTTCTGCCACATTTAAGTGTGTTAGACAAATTGAATCAACTTTAGATTATCCCAGCTGCAGAGAAAATAGCCTCGAAACTTTATAGAATGCAGTCATCATTAAAAACGTAATAATGAACATATGAATCGCTCTTAAATGTCAAATGTGATTGCAGACAGCACCCCAAACAGCAGTAAACCTACAACTGAATCAACAGTTTTAGGTTTAAGTCTATTAGTAGTGTATTAAAGAAACACTCATGTGAACATTCAAATTCGCATTCTGTGTAATCAGTTAAAAAGATTTAAAATATTTCATTTTCTGTATCCTCTAGTCCTCCATGACATGATGGGGTAATGAAGACATTCAGATGATACTAATTAGGCTTCATAAGGCCAATTTGGCTTCCTAAGCAGCACTGGGAATAAAATTCACCACCAGAACGGACTGAAAAAGACAAGCCAAAGGAATCTGGCACAGAATTACCAAACTATGCTCCTTCGTCTGCCAGCACAGAGACAAAAAGTAGTTACACACAGTGAGAAGCTCACATATTCCCTGCTGTGAGGGAATAGAGGCATATATCTGCAACACAGAGATATATGTGCAAAGGACAGTCCCTGAAGAGTGATGAAATAGATGAGAAGAGGATCCACGGTGAGCCTGAAGAACTGGATAAATATTGACCTGAAAGAATGAAGTCTGTCATAGAACATAAAAAGGGTTACACACACATGCACACACACAGTAACATCTATGCCCTCCAAGAACCCTCAGCCTGTAAACCTCACCCATATCTTCTACTGTTCAACTGCACATTTTAACAAAACCAGGAATCAATATTTTATAGACAACCTGAGACTTTGCTCCAAGGAAAGATGTATGAATAATGAAGACGGTGAGTGTGTGTTTTGCTGATTTGTGTCATTGTCTATATAAGAGTGCAAGTGTGGTTATACCAACTTTTTTCATTAGGTGCACAGCTGAATTTCTACACCCTTCTAGACAAAATCCCAAAAGGCTGAAGTCTTGCACTTTTTTTCTGCTGGCCTGAAGGGAAGTAGTTGGTCTATCATTAAATCGAAAATGGAAAAAAGCTGATAAGATCCTTTTTCCTGAAGGTTGCTGAACAAAAATGTTTCAGTGCAAGTAAAATAACATTTCTAGAATCAGTTAGAGACTGCCACCCCTCCTTTCTGTCAAGCAAGGATGGCTTTGCATTGGTAAGGGGACTTCTCTGTCTTTTTGAAGTAAACTGAGACCACTGTCTTTTTAAACTGCAGAAGATACAAGTTCAAGAATGTTCACTCACCAGCTACTTCATTAGGTACACCTGTTTAGTTACTATATTTGCAAATCACTTGTTTATATGGCAGTAAATTAGTTTAGTCATCAAGATGCAGTGAAAATTACTTGCTGAAGTTCAAAGTGAGAATCAATATAGGAAGGAAGGGAGATTTAAACTACTGTGATTGTTGCAACTTTGTCACCATCTGATGCATCTATTACAAACCTAGTAAGTGAAATAACTACTTGGGACATTGAAGCAGCTGAGCTACAGCAGAAGATAGCCACACCAGGAGCCACTCTGGTCAGCTAATGGCAGGAAACAAGTCTACAGTTTTCACAGGCTCACCAACATTTGAAAAATGTTGTCTGGTCCAATAAGTTTTGATTTCAGCTGCTACATTCAAAGGGTTGGATCAGAATTTAGCATAAACAACATAAAAGTATGGATCCAGCCTGCTTTACTGAACATGTCCACCCATCTATTAGGTGCTTCTAGTAGGTTAATGTACCATGTCAAAAAGCTCAAGTTATCTCCAACTGGTTTTTTGAACATAACAATGAGATCAGTGTTACCCTACTGGCCTCCCCAGTCACCAGATCTCAATCTAGCAAAGCACCTTTGGGATTGGTGGTGGTATGGGAGACTCTCAACCAACATTTGTGGTTAAGATTAGTATAAGAAAATGTTCACATTTGAGATTTTTGGCCTTTTTGTCATTTTTTTAAAGAGAATTATCTTGGAGCTATTTTTCAGCACAAGAAACTCAGACTTCCACGGCTCCGCTGCATAAGTCTGAATTTCTTGTGCTGAGAAGGAGGCGATCATCTGTTTTGTTTGCCAGAGAGCAAACATTTGCCAGGTGTATAGACAGGAGTGAAGCACGAAATCCCGGCTGGTATAAAATTTATTTTCATAATTCCAATTTGCGCAATTTTATGGTCAATGGAAATCTAGCTAGTAAGGATTGCTGATGCTTAGGAATTGCTCTCTGGTGAAAACAAATATAGAATAGCAGGAAAATACAAAACAACCACTTTGTCAAGCCCTGAATCAATTGAAAATGTATCTTTTACATACATATTCTTTTTCAAATGTATGTTTTGGTTTTTCTTGAACTGTTGCTTAACTTACTGTTAACTGTTAACTTACTGCCTTACTGTTTTTCTTGTGTGAAAACTTGCAGCTGTTAAGCAACAGACAAGTTTTACCATAAAAACAAAATGTAGCATTTTACAGAAGAGACAAGAGAAAAGTAGAACATTTTCCTATTTTAAATTAAAAACACACAGGATGGGTTTTATGTTACATTTTATTTCAAGTTTATAATCACAGCAAGGAGAAAAATGCATTAAAAATAGATCCACTTCAAATTCTTCTTTTACCAGTATGTAAAACACAGAAGAGCAAAAATAATTGTAAAACCTGTACTGGGATTTAAATGCATACTAAGCAGTGTTTGCAGATGCTGCCTTTCAGTTTGGCAACTTCGGCATTTCTGAGCACAGAGTCAGAAAGAAAACCGATACTGCTTTGTTTATGTTGATTTTGCTCTTTGTCAAAAGTGGACACCTCAACAATACCCTTCAGGAACAAGATGCATCAACTGATTTATTGTGAACATTGTTCTGTTGTGAATGTGCATTAATGTGTGTGTGGAGGAAACTCAGATTTGAAATGATTAAAGGCTTTTTTTTTTTTTTGTTCTTACATTTATATCCTGTCATTGTTGGTTTCTAACATCTATCCAAAATCTACAGCCAAGCAATGGCATAAGACGTAACGAACACATTTAAAACCGACAGGGATTTAATTTGTAGGGAAATACACCACCAAATACTCCCTGTGTTTTGTTAAAGGCATATTTCAATTGGTAGGCCTTCCAAAAATTGAGTGGATTGTTTCATTTCCTTTGTTCTTCTTTTTTACGGTTCTCTCTTGTTTTATAGTGCTCTTCTGGAAGATTTCTTAACTTCTGAGCAGCCTGAGACAGAAACACATACAAAAGTTGATTTTCAGACAAACAAATGCAGAAAAGACACAGCTGGTCTGGAAAAATCACACCTTGAGTATAACTGATTTTTTTATGCCAAGTGCTAGAACTCTGAAACATGTAAATTCAGCAACTATGGAGAAGCATTTTTTTTCTTTTATAAAAGGCCAAATTCTTTTTTTATTACCTGTACTTCCATGTTTTTCTTTTTTTTTTTTTAAAATTAATTAATTTATTTTTTTTTAATAATTTATTTACTGAATTATCAGTTGGTCAAATACAGAGCTTTGCAAACATTAAACGTTTTCTCAATTTGTGACATCACAACCACAACTATCATTGTATTTTATTGAGATTTAATGTGATAAACCAACGTAAGGTTATGGAAAATTATTCATGGTTTTCATATCTCCCTCACCACCTGAATCAATGGGCAAATCTTTTGAAATATGTCTCTTCCAGCTTTGCACATTTTTGCCTCGTTTCCACTGAGCGGTACGGCACAGGTCGGTGTGGTTTGGTACGCTATTTTGTCTGTTTTCATTGTACAAGCGGCCCATAAAACCGAACGGAACTTAACCATCCCTGGGCCCCCTTCAGTTGTCGATCCATAGGACAATAGTACGGTATGGTTATTTACTCTGGCTGGATGTTTAGATGTTTTTCCATCTTTCTTGATGGAAAATTAACCTCTGCCCAAGCCTCCAATCGTTCACTGCCTCCAACAGGTTTCTTAAAAGACTGCTCAGCATTCAGATCCATCCATCATCTCAAACAACTCTGATAAGTTTCTGTGTTCCCACAGCATTATGCTGGCACCACCATATTTCACAGTGGGGGTGATGTTTCCCTCCACACAGTCTTTTGCTTCTGGCCCAAAAAGGTCAAAAATGATCTCACGTGATCAAAGCACCTTCTTTTACATATTTGATGTATCACCTACATAACTCATGCCATGGATTGAACGGCGCTTTGTGAGATGTTCAAAGCTTGGGACGTTGTTTTAGAATCTAATCCTGCTCTAAACTTCTCCATAACTTGATTCATGATCTGTCTGCGGTGTTTCTTGGTCTGCATAATGCTGTTTGTTCACTGATGTTATGTCACATTTCTTTTAGGCTATGACATAACTATCTTTATACTGAGATTAAATTATACACAGGTGAGCTCTACTTAAATTGGTAGCATTAATGTGGCAAAATGTGGACATGTTCAAGTATGAATAGTTTTGCAAAGCACTGTATTCATCCTTCTGTGTTCTGTATTGCAGAAGACGCAATACATGTAGATTGCTGTACCATGCAGGTGTATCTGAATGTGTTACCTGTTCTGGAGTTAGATCCCTTTGCTCCTGGGCAAGCATCTCGTAACCCACCATGAACTTTTTAACTGTGGCTGAACGCAGCAGAGGGGGATAGTAATGAGCATGAAGCTGCCAGTGGGAGTTGTCTTCTTTTAAATGAGGGCCAGTTGGGGCTCCTGATGAACAAACAGAAGAGAGAAAAAAAGGTGACATAAGACCGGAGACCAGCCTCACTTCAGTTTAAAAGCTTTGTTCATTCCAAATGTTGGCTGTTCAGCTTATTAAGATGGACTGAGGTTGCTTTAAAACACTGTTCAATTTCCAAAGGCATCTGAAATGATTTCTCATCACAACTCATCATGCATATTTGGTTGCTTTATGCAGACAGCTTCTAAGGTCCCAAACCAACTAGAGTGAGGTTTGGACAGCATAATAAAAATGCCATGTCATAAATGCCAGCTGTAATCTTCAACTATTGCTGAGGTATGTCACATTAATTTGCACTGTTTTTAGTCAAATAGTTTGTGGGAACTTCACAGCAGTATGCATCTTATATATTCCTTTTTTAAAGAAAAACAAGAAATTGAAGATTAAGTGAAACTGGAAGGCTCATACAGTAACTTCGAAAGTAAAATTGTGGCCATGAGCCATAGTGATTTTAAACATATTCTTACCAAAACAGAAGATTTGTACTGCCACACATAGTTAAGACTGTCTGAATAAACACGGCAAATGGGACACCAAGCTTTGACTAGCTTTTGTAGTAATATTTTACATGAATGTGGATGTTGGGGCAAAGACAAGTGCTCTTCTCTGTAGCAGACACCAATATCATCTCATGCTTCCACCTTTATTAGGATGTCTGATCTGACAGCAAAAACTGAATGATCTCAATTTTTTCAGACCTTTCACTTTGACATCCTTTTGATAGGAAGTCATCTGATTAAAAACAAGATGAAAGTGGCTGTCCACCAACAAAAAAAAAATAGTGTTTGGTTTACGTTTCATCTGTACAATTATATTAAATGCCCATTTCAGAGGGTCATGAAAGATATATGTTCACTAATTTGCAACAATGGCATTTAAGTATCTTTTTTCACTCTTCACTGATTTAATGAAAATAATCTTTAGAGTAGAAACAGCGGTATAGCTCTCTTAAAACAAAATGGAAATAAAAGAAAAATCCCTGGAGGCATTAAAGAAAGCGTTTTCTCTTGAGTCCATTTACTGACAATGGGGACTAATCTAACACAGATAAAGGAGGCAGAGGAACAACATAAAGGAAACTAATTGATAAAGAAAGGAGGAACAAAGACGAGCCTGAAGCAGACAGATAAAGAATGAACACAGATGGACACTCCTATTAGAAGACAATTACCCAGTTTTAAATTGTCTCCGGGTTTGTTTGTACATGTACGCGTGTTAATGTATGAGCGTGTTTCCCTCGATAGTCGGCCATCAATTACACCAGTAACCAGTGTGACAGAAAGAAACTCCCCGTATGTGAAGGGTGTCAGAAAATAGCTTTTGCTGTCCAGAAACAATATCTGAACAAAGTCCAGTTTCCAAATTAACATTCTGAGAAAGAACGTGCTCTTTTGAATAATAAAGTTTACTGCCTCAAAGGTCAAATGTCATTGATGGGACATTTAACTCAGCATCGTTTAAAAAGTTCAAAAGATTATGTAAGGCTTATCTGTCCAAAAGTTTAAGATGAATTGGGTGTTGACCTTTTAAGAAAGATGATGATCCAAAACACAAAAGGATATTCTTTTTATGGCTCAACTACTAAATAATGGAGGGTTTCGCAATCCCTGGACAGAACTTCCAAAGATTTTAACCAGGAACCAGTGAGAAATTGTTCAAAATGCACCCAAAAAGGAATTTCAACAATCCCCTCATTGAAAATATTTTTTTTTAAATAAGGAATAGCCCATATGCTGAAAATATGGTTAATTAGGTGTTTGAAAATGCTGCAGTTTCTTTTTAAAATATTTAGACTGTACCTATTAAGCTACTGTTTCAAAAGGAATGATCTGATAATACCCTATCTAAGTGACTGATTATGGTGCAACAATAAAACAACATCTAAGATACCTTGTCCATTTTATTATAATTTCATAAAGTTAAGATCAGTCTATATTTTTCTCATTTGCTTTCCTGGTTGTTAATTTGTCTTAGTTTCTGCCCTGTGTTCATCCCCATTTTCACACACATTAATTCCTCTCTTTTGCACAGCAATAAAAAGGAGGGTGGTAATGAACCAAACTATGACATGCCACATATGCGTAGGTGTTGTCTCACCTCCTCTGAAAACTAGTGGTGAAACATAAATGTGTGATATGAGTTACGCTATTTATACAGTATACACACCCCTGTTAAAAGGCCTGACTTTGATTAATCATCTCAACACATTTTCAACAAATAAGGAATATATAATGTACAATTCAAGGGAAAAACAAATTGAGTAGAGGAAACCATAAATAAAAAAGGCACAATAGCTTTGCTGCATAACTGTACACACCCTTCAACTAATAATTCGTTGAAGCACCTTTTGATTCAGTCTCGCCATTTAGCCTTCTTCAATTTACACCTGGCATCAACTGGAGTGAATCTAATTAACTTGAAAGAAAGTTCAGCTGACCCAGAATTATTTTCATTACATTTAATCAATTTTATCCTTTAGCTATAGTTTGCAGAGTGATTACAAAATATGTGACAACTGGATCATTGACAACGCTACATGTTTTTCCATAACTAATGAATAATGAACCTGAAACCAGTCAGGGAAGGGGTGGGCAGCAGTCCTGAGGGAGCTGCAGGAATTTTCGACAAATATTGTTATGTTTTATATTTGACAACAGTCTGATAGGTATAAACGATTTTTGCAATGCAGATTGAGCATATGTTAAGTCAGGATGTCATAGGTTGATTAAATCCAAACGTACTTTAACAAAGTATTAGCTCAAGAGTACACACACTTATACAATTGGGTTATTAAAGCTTTTGAATATTTTTTTTCCTTCAACCAGATTTGCTTGTTGTTTAGCTAAAATGCACAGGATAAACATTACATATGTAGAACAAATTGAAATATGTCATTGTGTCATTTTTTTCTGTCATAACCTGCCCAAAAAATTCTTTGGCCGTAGAAATTTAGGTAGTACTGTCCCCAGACAATCTAAAAACACCTTCTCTCTCCTGAGGCCTTCTGTTGTTGAACAAAATCTTAAGTAGGCCCTGAGATTTAAAAAAAAAAAAAAAAAAAAAAAAAGTTATTTAAAACAATTTTGCAAGTACTGCAAATTAGTTCAGTATTGGGGGGGATATCCAAACTAATATTTTTTGCATTTAAAAGTATGACTTGCATATTAACTGTATTGCAGCAATACTTTGGTTGTGATGTCAAATTAATAAATGCCAACAATAAACCAGTGAAAAAAAATGCAAGAAATTTTTCAGCTCAGTTCATTTAAGAACCATGAATTTACAACAAATAACACCAAGGCTTTTTACAACACAAACAGTCCAAAGTTCCTTTAGAAGGTCAACCCAACTCATATTATTCCATTCATTTAGTTAAATCCAGGTCAAATTATAAACAGTCAAATTCAATCTTAATTACAATATAATACAGTCAAATTTAGTTGGGATAATTGATAAAGCATTAGCGTTTAGATGGGGCCTAAAGAATCCAGCCAGACCTGACTCAAGCCCGTAGGCATTGTGTCTAAAGCCGACCCGACCTGACAAATTACCTTTTATAGACCTGAGCCTGAAGTAAACCTGACATAGTTTAATTAAGATTTTCCTGCTTTCAGTTTTAGAACACAATTTGAGTAAGCAGTGTAACTTCTTCCATTTTTAGCTTTTGTTTAATATCTTCCAGCTACATTTTGTCGCTTGTTGTAACCACAGGGTGAGTCAAGTGCAAATCATCTGGGATGTGTGATTGACGGACGGGAAGCAGGACGGGGCCACGTGTGCATTATGCAGTATGTTGCTTGTTAAAGTCTAAAGAACTGCTACACCTTCTTTCTTTCTTTCCTCAAAAGGGTAAACTGCCTACTCCTCTATTTAGACTAGAATAAGCAGATTACCACAGCTTTATGTCCCGCATTCAAGTTTAGGTTTCTCTGTGCTGTATGTATTGTAGACTTATTAAACTCACCACAGAAGCCCGAGCCTGACCTGACTGTCATCGATTTTGCAGCAACCCCTCACCCTAAGCAATAATGTAGTGATGGGAATAACAGGGGAATATGGAATAACTCCCAATTAGCAGGAAGAAACCTGCAGCAGAACTGGGTTCGGCATGAGCAGCCGTATGAAGAAACCAGCTGAAGGTTTTAAAGATGGAAATGAGAATAAGAAAAAAAAAATCCAGAGAAATGAACATGGAGTTTTTCAATGTAGAAGTAAAACAAAGAATACACAGAGTTAATGGGATTAATATCTCAGCAAATGACTTTGTCCAAAACAGAAGATGTAGATTAGCACTGGAACAGTGGTACAGATGTACTTTCTATGAGCATAGAGACAGTTAAACATAGAATCGCTGGAAGAGTGCGTCTTCTATGGAGAGAGGGGAAAAAAAACAGATCGTATCAAGAAGCAATGGCCTTGACGGTGGACCCTTACAAAAAAGAAACAGCTAAATGTAGAAGTGGGTCAGGTGTACCTTTTGAACCATATATACAACAGACAAGTCATGCTGCTAATCAAAAAAGACTTTGTGGGAGACTGCTGTGGTGCAGCTGACCCAAAAGTAGTACTGGTATGAGTTGACAGGGTCCCAGGGGTTCGTCAAGATGGACATGGACAAGCAAACCGAGCTAGCAACTTAGTCAGACCATAATGACTGCAACCTCTGTGTGTGGAGGTGGGAGAAGGTCCCACCGTGATAAGCATGCCTCTCCGATGATCGAGCCCATAACTTTCAGCAAATTACTGTAATCCCTCTGACATGAATTGTACCTTTGAGTCTTGAACAACTAAACAGAATATGAGATTAAAGCCAAAACTTATCCAAAGATGACCAGAGGCAAGTTTAAACCAAGATTTTCTTTAAATATTTGATATCTGAATGAAAAAAAGGAATAAAGTAGAGCTAGGCTTGTGTCCTCTCATACCCTCTGCCCTTTAAGCCAAACCACAGTTAGCATAGGACTGTATCATCTCTCCTTTTACCAACTACCTTTTATATCAGCTAGTTCACTGAGAGCAACTTTCTTTAAAAAAAAAAAAAAAAAAAAAAAAAAAAAAAGGGACAAAAGAAGATTTAAAAAATGTGTAACATTCACATTTATAAGGCGATGAGATTGAAAAAAAGAAAAAGAAAAAAAAGGTACCGCTTCATTGTCTCAAACTGATATGGGATGACATGATCAATGTTTACAAAAAAAATACCTCCACAGCAGGTTTTAAATTTGTCTGAGTCATTGGTAGTCTGTGAGCTTGTGGATTAAATTAAACAGGGGTCTTTCTAACCTCATGGGTTAGTTATCAGTCACACAATCCTCACACACCATTTCCAACAAGGATGTTAATGTGGGATGAAAAGGATCATGAAATACCCCTAACTCAGACATGGAGGGGTAAAATAACAAATACTAGATACACATATGTTTTGAAGGTCTGTTTATACACCATGCAAGTTAAGGAAATTATTGAAATCTGTTCCCAAATATTAACCTAAACTGTTCTAATGCTTGTTTAAAAATTAGAGTGAGAATTAATTATCACAGAAAAGCATCTTAGTAATTTGTTCAAAAAGTTAAATTCATATGAGAAAGATTCAGTGCATCAACAAGTGATGACTGCTAAGAGTTTATTTTAGGTAATCTTGACTTTTATGCTGAATAATAAATAAAAAGAAAACAAAACAAATTTCTCAGAAAATTACAAGAGACGCCTAAAAAAGAATTTTAATACAGAAATTCTATGGTATGGTTATCTTACAGCCTATTAAACAATAAGAAAGATGATTAACTTGACACTTGTCCAACAGACAGTTATTGACAATGTAACAAGTACTGTATGTCACAAAATGTCTTTGTTAAAAATGCTGGCTGTTAGCTTACGTTTAATGGCATATAGTTAACTATGGCCACATCATGGCAACAAGGTACAGTAAACAACACAGGCCATTTAAATAATCAAATAAAAATAATAATATTAAAAAAAATACATACAGTTATAAAAAAAAATAAGATTTTTTAAATGACTATTCAATACAAAAAAAACTCAGGAATTTAAGTGGTGGCACCTTATTAGAAACATTCTCAAGACTAACCTCACTATAAAATCATCTCATTCCTCAAACTAGAAGACCAAACTAACATATTTCACTGAGAGATTTAAACTTCAAAACTGACTAGAAAGTGTCTCTTGACCTCGTATTGCACAACTGATGTATGCTCTTGAAGGAAAAGTGAGTATTATTCTGTTCTTTTTTATTCTAGTCTATTCCGTTTGTTAAAGAGCTTAAAAATGAAATCTTAATCAGAAGGTCAGACCTTAAAGAAAACTGGAAATTTACTTTGATTAGTGAAAGCCTGATTGTTGCATCTCTAACTTTATTCTTTGAAATCAAGCAAAAACAACCAATGAAACTTTGGTAATGAAACTACAGCACTTATGCAAGTAGATAAGTAATTTTGATGCTAATGTGCTTCCTAACATAAAATAGAAAAAGGTCAAAGCAGCTCTCCACGTTTTGGACACTTTATAATTTAAATATGAAAAAGAACATGTAGCATTTTCAGTCTCTGCACTACTGCTTGATCTGCTTTAAAAGTCTGGAATTACACCACAAGTGAGTGCCCTTTACGTGTGAGACCTCCTGTTTTACATAAGAGAGAGCTTTCTTAATGCATTAAATATTCCAGTGTGTCTGGGTGTGCATTGAAGTGGTAATACAGCAAGTATGAGGGTGACATCAAAGATGAGCGGGTTCTCATATAATTTATTAGGACGGCGGTGATTGAAATGCAACAATGGTTATCTAACCTCTGAAAGATGTACGCTGCACCCTAACGCATATCTTTCCATGACATCTGACGGGAAAATACATATTCATACGTGATGCTTGTGTTGCATGATGGCTGCTTTTGGAAAATTATTTTTGAGTGAAGACTGATGAAACATGGGGATATAGAGAGAAATCCCATGTAAAATTATATTGATCTGACTTTGTTTGCACATATCTTAAGATAAATGATGAGGGAAGGAAATAGGAGAGAATGGTAGTGCTTATGCACATAAAATAACAAAAAAGAAAGTGATGGAAAGAAATAATGAATAGAAAGAAGGTGATGGTAAAACAGGACTGAGAAATTGTAAAGGTTCTAAAGAAATGTTTTCTGGTGCTTGTGTAGTTAAAAAAAAAATCTGCTGGAGATGAAGAGTGTAACGAAGTGGAGCTGAAGAGGACTTTGAGCTGAAAATCTGCAGGGAGTGAATGCCACAATTTTAAAGCACCTTTTCCTTTGATCCTTTTACCCCTGGTTAATTTGATGTGGCACGGAAAGTACATTACAGTTGTAACTGTAAAAAACTCTCCTCATGACGTTACTGATTGCAGTTACAGATGAACATGCACTCTAAGGCTGCTGTAAGTGGTCCCCTTTTTAAGTTTCAATTAAAAGTAAGAGAAACCACTTAAAGTTGGCCTGTTCGTTGCAGCAAATCTGTATTTAGATTCACTAACCATCCAAAAAAATATATTTAATTTGTAATGCATCTTTTTAACAGTAATTATTTTTAAACCCACCAAAAAGCATTTGTCTATTTGTCTTACCGTGCCAGCCCATCGAGTACGGGAAAGAAACTTCAAAGAGGTTGTCGTACTTGGTTAACAGTTGCTTCATAATGGCTGCCAGACCTGATAAACACCAATACAGACACAGAAAAAAATAAAGATGTAAGGAATTTGATTTGGTTGGGCAAATATTATTACACAAAGAGAAGTAATGTAGAATAAACCTTTGTGTTGTCAAACTGGCCATGGAAGTAAAATTTTAAAAGTACCAAAGCTATCACATTAAGAGCTGTAACTTGACAACATGGCACAAATACAAAAACATCATACTTATTTAACAGCATAAGCCTTTAAAGTTTCTATTTCTCTGTGATCAAGATAATAATCCGAATAAATCTGAAGTGGACACAAAGACAGGGACCCACAAAAACCACTTTTCTCTAGGTCACTTTAAAATGTCATTGTCAGATCTCTTAGGTTTAATTCCAACTTCTTCTGAATTCATGCAGACCATGACATGAAATCTCCAGGATATAATTTTTTTATATATAATTTCAAAGGGTAATGAGCTAAAGAGGGAATGCTTGTCAATTTTTGTTACATCACTTAAAAACTTAATATTCGTAATTTGGAAATTCATCAAGCTTGGAAATAATCCATAATTAGTAGTAAAATATTAACTGATGAATAATGTTAAAACCCTTAAGCAGAAAATGGCTGTAGCTAGTAGATGATGGGTTTCTACACATCGTTTTTGTAAAAATTCCACACTTTTATTTATTTATGGGTGGATGGATGGAAGGCAGGCAGGGAGGAAGTCAGGATGGCCACAAAGTAGAAAAAAAATAACAGAAAAAAAGAGGATAAGATACAAGGATAAAAGGTAAGGAGGAGGGGGAAAAAACTCAAAGAAAGTAAAGTAGGAAGGACAGAAGTAAGCAAGAAAGGAAGGAATGAGGACAAGAGGCAGTCAGGACAAGGAAATAGACATAGAATGAATGAATTAAGGACGGAGAATTTAGGTTGCAGGACAGGGAATAAAGCCTGGGAATATCGATAATTTTCCAAACTTCTATGTTCTTTTTCTATGTTTGCCCACACCTGAAAAATACTCAAATTGAATTCCATATTTTTCCAGACTGTGTAGAAACCTTGGTGACAGTTTTATGTACAAGGATATTTTCTTGATACTATTGGTCTTTCTTTAGACCAAATGTGGTTGAAAAAAAAAAAAAAAAAAAAAAAAAAAAAAAGATGAAATTTATTTTTAGGAATCGCTGTGAAATGTCACATCGCTTAGGTTGATCCTGGTTCTCTTCTAAGTCACTGAATAGCCCTCATGATAATTGCTTCTCTGGAAGCTGCTAGCTCCAGAGTCAGCTGGGTTCTGACACTCAGAGACATGAAAAGAACCAGGACCAGAAACGGGTCTGACAAATTTAATGACAGGTCTGATTAACGTGTCAAGATCCAGTTGCCATAAATGTTTTAATTTGCATTGCACGGTTCGCTAAATTCATCTGGGTTTTTTTTGTACTATTGTTGCTTGATTTTTGCCTCAATTTTCCTTCTTATCACTCGGCTCCCAATCCAAAACAAGGAATCACCACAAAATCCAACTGCAGAACCTTCCAATCACCAAATGACCCGTGAGCAGACAGAGCCACTGTTGAACCCAAAGTTGTTCATCTTTCTAGCTGAGAGAGGGCAATCATCACAGGCAATATTTTAAATGTTTAATTCTTAATTCCTAAAGCTTCCCCTTAGTTTGTAGAGAATCAGTATGCTTGTTTCTTTTTTTTTAAATTAATTTTACTTATTAGAAAATACACATTATTTTTTATTAAAGATTGATAAAAAAAAAAAAAAAAAACTTGATTGAATGTAATAACTTTTTTTTATGTTTAACTGAAGTGTAATTATCTTTGATACTAAATTAATTTTAATCTGAAAAATATACAGAATCTCGTTTATTTAGATGTGTGAGAATTTATTCAACGAAAAGAAGATAATTTATCCTTCAGACAGATTTTTTTTTAAATAATGAGACTGTTTTATGTACGTCCATATAGCTTTCTGAAGCTTATCAGTGCTATATATTTTCATACATATTATCAATGTTCCATATTTCAGCACCTCTATTTGGAAAATTCACAAGTATAAGGAATAGATGGAAGAATGTTAGACATGATAACATTCGATAGAGATGCAGAGAATTCAGCTGTTGACTGAAATCTGACAATTTTCAATTTGATCATCCTCAAATGCAGAGTAGTTTTTAGGAAACTAAAAAACTTGATCTTTTCCCAGTCAGTAAATGCACCATACTTAAGCCCAACCAAGTCATGCTGAAACCAGCACCCTTTCATGTGAATGCTAATACTAACTAAAGAAAACTGAAAGCTAGCCATTTTCGGTATCAGTCAGGCATTCAAAGTAAAGTCAAAGGATGCACAGAGATGTAAGTGGTTATTTTAAAGAAAACTGTATTTTCTATTATATAATATTTTCAAAGCAAGTTGCAGCTTATTCGTGCTCTGAGAGAGTGAAACTTTGCAAATATATAAAGGCTACACAGTCTTTCATGGAAATCATCACATGGCCACTTAGTGATATTTTCAGTCAGATATGATGTTCATATAGTTTAGAAATTACTGCCTTCTGTTTTAAATTGCATTAATGTCAAAATTGTCCATTCAATTTATGTTTTGATATAAGTTAAGCATTTTCATTAAAAAAAAACAACAAAAAAAAACTCTCTGAAGTTGTCGGTGTGTAAAAAAATGACAATTTATGTTTTCCCTTCTGAGAAGTTTGAATGTGACATGAATGACAATAAGTAAAACCCTGTAGGTTTTTCACTGAGTTACTCATTCACCTTAGACAGATCTTAATCACCTTCCTGGTCTCTCAGTCACTTGTTCTGTCAGTACTTTCACACTCACTCACACTCACACACACACACACACACTTACTCTCTCTCTCCTCTGCTGTCAGTTCATTGATTCTAAGGATGTGTCGTCTTGGTAACAGCAATGACTGGTAGGGCCATGTTGCCCAGTATGGGACTACCACCAGCCAGTCAGAATTCTCCACCACCACACGCTCCTAAGAGGAGAGAAACATATCACAATTTAATTTTTATGTAAGCTATGTATGTTTCAAGTGTTTTAAACAGAGAGCAATGTGTTTTCTAAGATAGATATTTAAACATTAAATGTGAGCACAATTCGATACTAAATGTAGTATATTATTGATACCTCAACCCTGCTTTTGGCTTTTAGAAGAACATTTTGTGTTCTCCTTGAAGTATAAAATAATAAGTATAGTATAAATATTTTATTTTTCAATTAGATTTTGTATCTAAATTCATGAAGTGCAAGGTTGGTGCACTTAAACACACAAAATGTCATCCTCTCATACTTAAAATCGTTTTACAAAACACCAATAAACCATTTAGTCACATTGGCTGTGAACATCACTTTTTTAAATGTTGCCACAGAGTCTGTGATTTGGGTCTGAACATTTACTGGGGCATTCTCACACATTTAGATAGATATAAACAATTCCATTGCTGTGTAGTTAGAATACCGGTCATGCCAGAAGATGAACCTCCACCCCTGTCCAAAATCTTATGCAGCCTTTAATAAGTTTTCTTCCAGGATAGCCCTGTGTTTAGCTCCATCCATCTTCTAATCAACTCTAATCTCTGTGGAAGAAATTTATCCCACAGCACAATACTGCCACCACCTTGATTCATTATATGATTAGTGTTTATGGAGATGTTAAGGTGTAATATCTCTTCAGCTCCCCCAAAGTTACCATGGATCTCTTGGTTGAACCTCTGACTATTGTTCACCTTGTCTAGCTTTTCACTTAAGGTGGATAGTCAGGTCTTGGGAGGTTTGAAATTGTGTCATACTCTTTCCATATTCAGGTGCTGGATTGAACAGGGCTTAGTGAGATGTTCAGAGCTAAGGATATTGTTTTATAACCTAAACCCTGCCACAACATCAGTGATGCTCTCTAACAAACCTCTGAGAGCTTCACAGAGCAGCGGCATTTATAAGATGAAATCAGGTGACTTCTGAGAGCAATTAGTTGAATTTTGTTGAAGAGTAATGATGGCTGAATCTGTGTGTGAAGTCTTAACAATAATCAAACTCTTGGCCTACTTGGGATGCTTAGCAGCATGTTGTAAAAACAGTTCTTTAGCTGTTGAGCTGCTACAGGGGTGTATTCGGTCTGGTTTAATGCTTAGATGGGTCGAACACATAATAAACAGAACATGAATACAGGAGTCTACACAACATTGCTTTTTATCTATGTGGCTCATCCAACAAGGGTTCAATCTTAATACTTTTAATATTTGTCTTGTTTTCTTTTGTACTGCTGTTTTTACAATTTCTGACAGCATTCATATTTGTACAACACAAAATAACAACCACATGGAGGTGGTCAGACACCTCATTCTTTACCATATTTTAATACTTTTATTAAGACTAAATTGGGGAAATAGTAGGTAAAAACTAATATTTGGATAATTAAAAAAACAGAGGCAAGCTCAAAGTGAATTTAAAATGAAAATTAAACTGGTCAGCAGGGAAAATAGTATAATTACCATAAAACGTTGAATGCAGAACTTGTCCAAGGCAATAAAGTAACCAGATGATGAGTAAGCACAAACACAACCTGACCTTGCTCTCAGAATCCATCAGACATAGATTAGCCTGGTGCTTATGTGTGTGTGTGTGTGTGTGTGTGTGTGTGTGTGTGTGTGTGTGTGTGTGTGTGTGTGTGTGTGTGTGTGTGTGTTGAGGCAAGAGAGACAGACAGAGACAAAGAGATACTGCTCCATGGTACCACTATTATTGTAATATGACTTATCAAGTCTTAACAACCCTGATGTAATGCTTATTCAGTCCAGCTGTATGATGGTGTGTTATTAATAGAGAGGAGGATGTACAGTATTATTGGTTACCATTTTTGATGTTATTAAACAGATGTGTGTTCCACAGGAGTCATGCAGTTTTGACTTCATTATTTTGATGAGGCTTTAATGCACCCAACCCTTCCTTCCATCCATCCAAGTACCCAACCAATCCATCCAGCCACCAATCATGCCATTATTCATCAATCCTTTCATCTGTCCACTTGTCTATTAATCAGTTACTCATCCATCAGTCCATTCAACCCCCAATTCACCCTGTGTGACTATGGATCTTCTTTCTTCTCCTTCCTCCTGCAGTCCAAAATAAACATGTGGAGCTAGGTTTCAACTAATGCCCCAAGGCAAATTCAAGGCTTTTCTATCTGTTACAGGCAAAATCGCTCTGCTCTTTGGTTGTGGAGAGATGGCATACAACTGATTATGGTTATTTGTGCAAAAGAGCATCCTGCTGTTGAAGACCAGCTCCAAGACTATTAAGACTAAACTGTCAAGCAAATGCAAGAGAAAACAAAAAGATAATGAGCTACCACCAGCTGAAAAATCACTGCAGCAGTCCAGATATTTCCATGTGTCAGTCACTGGTAGGAGTTTCAAACACTACACTTACATTACATTTACCATCAGTGTTGTGAGGAACTGAAAAGCAACAACAACAATAAAAAAAAAAGAGTTGAGAAGTACACATACTTCAGTACATTTTACAAATCACAGGCGAGCCATGACGCAAAATGATTTAAAGAGATTTGAGAGCAGGCTAAAGACAAAAAGTTAGTTGTGACATTAGTAGTGAATATTTACTTTCTTATTTCATTCTTTGGTAATTTATTTTTTTTTATATTTCATTTCCAGTTTAAACTTGTTCAAACATTGTTGAAGGAAACTGAATTGCTGATTTTCTTTGAGTTGATTTTTTACATTATAAATCAGACTTAGACTGTGTGCACGAGCAAGGAACTTGAATGTAATTTCACATGCTCGCTTACAGTACACAGACATTAAGTATTAATTTATAAATCTTAGAGGAAATAAAATAAAAGCTAAAAAAAAAAAAAAAAAAAAAACAATATGTACATACAGGTATATCTGTCTGTACACCCAACAGGCAAGTTGTGGTTGTGCAAATAAGCCTACTTTGCTTCAGAGTCAAGTATCAGTTCCTGTGAAAGGCTGTACTTCTTGAGTTGCCACAGGAAGTATAATCTCTGCTGGGCCTTCTTCCAAACAGTGCAGGATGAAGTGTAGTTCCAGGTTGACTGCATCATTTGCTGACCTGTTTGCCACTGCAGGGGGTCCAGCAGACAGCCTATGATGTCCTTCAGATGCTTCAATACCAGTCGCTGTATTTAATGATCACAGATGTCAAGGCAACAGGCCTGCAGTCACTTAATCCTGTGATGGTGCATTTCTTAGGGACCAGGATGAAGGTGGAACATTTAAAGCAAATGTCAAAATAATTTGAAATCAACCTTTTCACAGCAAGGCATCAGTAAATAATTAATGGATTCAGAGAGAAAACTGGAGTGTTGTAATAACTGTAGAGGAAACAGTAATTTAACAGAATCACAAATTGCTTGGCTTTTTAAAGGTGGGGTGGGGGGTTACTTTCTCAGCACATAGTGCCATTTTATAGCACAATCCAGTAACAATGTTGCAGCTCCTACTAGTCAAAATTAAGATAAATGGAGAAGCCTGGTTAGTAAATCAGAACAGTTTTGTTGCACTTTATGTTTTTTATTTTTATTTTAAAAATTATCTGTTCAAATGTCTCAAGTTCAAAGATTTAAAAAAGTGTCTATCTGCATCAGCCATCTGTAATTGCAAGTCACACTGGCTCCATCCTAGAACTGAGGTCAGGGGGCTGCACAATATCCTTGACAGGGGACTGAAGTTGAAGACCCATTGGTCTATCACATAAAATCCCAGTGAACTTCGTTTAGGTTCATGGTTGTAACATTAGAAAATTTCAAGGGGTATACATCATTTTGCAAAGCATTGTATTTCACTTGTTTTAGTTTTATACATCAGCTCATTTCATTTTGTTTTCTGGTAAGTATTTCAGTTTTGTTTTCCTCATGCTTATCTTCTTGACCTTAGTTTCACTTCCCTGAGTCCACTGTTGTCCTACTATACTTTTAACGGAATTATAAAAAGGGGAAGATCAAGACAGGAGAATTGAGGACAAGGAGAGGAAACAGAGGATGTCCTAAAAGAGACACCTAACAGCCAGCCAATCTCAAGGAGTTTTATTCAATTAGCTTCGAAAGTTTTTGTTTCAAAGTTGAGAGTGTCACCAGGGAACCGAAGCCCAATTCAGAGTCTTCCAAACACTCCGATGTGCCAATTTACAGTCCCTAACCTTGGGTCAGGGAGACAAGAGCAAAGAAAGGGAGACAAATACACACACAAACACCAATGCACTATTCAGTTATAGACAAATCATTCTTGGCTACTCGCTCACATACAAACACTGTGCTTATGGCTTTCGCTCTGATTTTATAAAGGTCGGTGCCCATGAGTAGCTCCCAAGGAGATTCAAGTGTCTACTCTGTTTTTCTCAAAGCCTTAATGTTATCTCCCACATCACACAAAGACACACACATACGCAAACACACGTGCTCCCTTAGTCCCAGTAGAGCAGGTCAGCTTATCCCCTGAACAAATTGTTGGCTTTTTTTTCCTTCTGCCACCCACATCTTATTTCTCTCTTTCTGAGTTATGTGTTTACAACTCTATGCTCTTCTTTATTCTATCCTAGCTTTCATACTTTTGCCTCTCTTTGGGCCTAAAATCTTTTTGGTTCATTTTAGAATTTATTAATAATTATTACTTTTTACCTTATACACAGAATATTGAGGAGGTTACAGCACCTTACAAAGGCATTCACACACTTTGAGGGGTTTTCAAATTTTATCATGTTACAACCACACATTTCAGTTCATTTTGATAGAATTTTCTAAACTAAATAGAGCATGGTTGAGAAATGTAAGAAAAGTTACTCATTTTCAAAGTTTTACATTTAGAAATCTGAAAAGCATGACATGCATATGTATTTAGGTTACCCAAATTAATACTTTGTGCAACCACCTTTAAATTACTGATGTATGTTAGTAGTTGAATTTTATAAATTAGTATTGGTTTGGTGTAAACTTTAAAGTTTGCTGTCAAGGAAATACACATACACTCACATTCACCTCTCTAGTACACACAAAATTGTACAACAATCTCTCAAACATCTTTGGTATAAAAAAACACCTTTAGAAAGGTTAAGTTCAGGTTGGAAAGAGACTCTTATCATACAATGTCTTGAGGTAAAATATTATTGTTTCACAGTTAAAACTGGAAGGCAATAATCCATTACAGTTATAGTAATTACATGTTCATTATAGTAATTACATGGTCAGGTAAAACCTATCCACTTATCCTTGAAGGGCTGCAGGGGGACTGGTGTCCATTTTGTTAGTGGGTACCCTATCCATCACAGAGCAACACAGAGACACACAGAACAAACAACCAAGCAAACACACACTCACGCCTAACGGCAATTTAGAAAGACCAATTAACCTAACATGCAGACTCTGGGGGGGAAGCCGGTGAACCTGGACAGAACCCATGTATGCATATTGGGGAACTTTCAAACTCTATGCAGAAACACCCAAACTTGGATTCATACCTAGGATGTCCTTGTTGCAATGCAACACTGCTAACTACTGAACTAGCATGCGCTCCAGAGGTAAAATAATTTAATTTATTTGTTGTTCTCATTGAAAAACTAGAACAAATAAAGAATAAAAACACCCAAGAAATTTCGTAAAAGTTTTCAACTGAACCTGCTCATTGCTCTTCTCTTCTTTAATATAACATCATGAACAGTAACGTTTCCTCTAAACATCAGAGCAAGCTAAATTTAGGTGATCAATCAGGTCAGTAAGGTTGTTGGCTCAGAACAGCTCATTTCAGGAATTATACCACTGATCCATGCATGAGAAAGCTACTCAGGTTTGCAATGACTCCTTCCATGCTCTTCACTCATTATTTCAGCTAAAAAAAAAAAAAAAACTATTTTTCTCTTTGTGGAATTTTATAAACAACTAAATACTGAAATAATACTTTATCTTTCCCTTTCTCTATGAGAAATGTTGCTCTTTTCATGCTGCTTTTTATATATGAATGGATCTGTTTGTGAATATGCCTACATTTGGGGATATTTACATGCTATTCAATTCAGTAGTGCTTTATTAATCCCAAAGGAAAATTAAATGTTCCTTTAAGGAGTTGTTCTAGATGGTGATGGCCGTGGATAGGAAGGATTTCCTGTAGTAGTCAGTATTACAGCATATCTGAGAAACTCCCTGTCTGAAAACACTCTTAGTGTATGACAGTCTGATGAAAATAATGCGCAGGGTTGTCCGTAATGTTCTTCATTGTATGACGAATCTTCCTTTGCACGTTTGTAAGCTTAATTATTTTAGGTATTTGCATTTTAGGATTTATGTGTATAATCTTTCTTCCTACATGCTAAAGAGAAATTTCAATTTTATGTGAACTTTTTGGACACTAAAAAGATCTAATGCTACATCGTGCCTACTGCCACTTTATTAGGTACATCTGTACAAGAACTCAATAAATTTAGGCATCTCAACACTGAGAAGACAACTTGCTGAAGTTTAGATGGAGCGATAGAATAGGGGGAAAAAAAATGGAATTTGAAAACCGCATGCCTGTTGACGCCAGAGGATAGAACTGAGTACTCAAACAATTTCACATAGGTCTCTTGAACATGACATTGGAGAATGATTTTGGTTCATTCTTCAATGAACCAAAATCCCACTTGCAGCTTTCCAACTATACATCCAAATGGCATTACTTTAATAAGAACAATTAAAGCTTCACCTTTAGTTCCAATGCCATAAATATTAGTGATTTTCATGAATGGAAAAATGTCTAAAGTAGTGTGCAGCAACTGCTGGGGTCGGGGCATTGTAGTGATACTCTGTAGTCCAGTACTTTTTCAGGCATCTCAATAAAAGCACTTAAAATGTAGGATCAGTTTGACTTAAAATTTTAGTGGTTTTGAAATTGGAACTTTTTAAAACCTTGGTATACTTTTTATACCGGCAACTGACCCATGTTTATAAAGAAAATACATTTTTGTTTGTTTGTGATATGTCTAATTTGTTTGCTCAATAACAAATTATGACTGCAAAAGCAAATCTTACTACAGAGCCAACACATTTGGAAATACTGAAACTAGGACCACATAGCCAAAATTTCTGGGGTTTTATTGTCAATAAAACCTGACATTAGTTTTGCTAAAATGAAATGAAAAGCCTTTCCCCAATGGTTAGGGAAATATTCCTCAAATTGTCAAGTCTAATTCCAGTGCAGAAGGTTTTTTGCTAGTGTTTGCTAATGTGACATTTGGTAACACGCTAAACTCTGTAGTTTCCCTAATCTTCAGGTAGGATGAAGACGGACGCTGCAGCATTATGCTAATGAGCATCAATGCCATCCAATCACACGCTTCGCTGACTGGGAGACAGGCAGAGGATGGAAAATCAAGAGAATGATGGAATAAGAGAAAAAGAAAGGGGAAAGGAGGAAAATGGTGGAAGGAGATGTAAGAAAGGGAGATTTGTGAGAAAAGCAAAACATGGTACCACTATAAGCTGGGATGTTTTAATCCTACAATTTTACCCAGCAACGTACTATTACAATAAATTCATGGGAAAATTATCAGCATCATTTACCCCTTAATTTCATAAAACAAGTCCTATAAACATTACATTATGATTTCACTGTGCACATCAGACACATTTACAGGGTTAGATTCCAAAAGTATTAAAAACAACCTCCCCTTCCCCATTGAATGTTGAAAGATACAGATAAAATCTGTTTGTTGAGGTAAAGATTTTGATTTAAATGAAATGAAAAATACCATTGCTATAGCAACACTTCCATCTTTGTAAACCTTTAAAGGTCGTTCAGAAATTGCCCTGAAGGAAACATGGTGCTTTTTCAGAATAATGTTTGATTTAAGGTGGAATGAATATTGCTGCTGCTGTGTGACCTGCATGCTCTTCTTGTTTTACCATTTGGATTGTGAGGATTTTATGTACTTTAGGTGCTATTAGATGTAAAAATAAAAAGCTGTTTGTGAAACTGTTTAGGCTAAAAGGCTTAGTGTAATTTGTGATACTGCAACTCAATCAAAGTATGATGGAACATAAGATATCCACTTATGATCTTATATGTACAGGCCATACCTTTTTCTCTGCCTCCTGTTTGACATATTGCACCAGCAGCGGCTCTCCGTTCTTCTGATAGTATGCTCTTTGGCAACGGTCAGACAAAGCAGGCTCGTTGGGCAGAAAGTTGCTAGCCCACACCTATGACAGAAACCGAATGAAAGAAAAAAGAGAAACCTTGCAGTGATTTCAAACATCCATACTGGAAAGTTAAACAAAAATTCATAAAACATGGAGGAAACATGGGCCTTTTGACAAACTGTTTCCTTTAAACTCCAATATGTGTATTGGCATTTGTATGCTGTCATTTCCTGTGAGGAAACAAACTTTTAATGAATCAACACTGAAGAATGTCTGGATAACTAAATCTATCAGTTTGCAGGCACTAGTCTACATACAGAAAGAAAAAGGTTTTTAAAACTTTCCTAAATTTTTCTAGAACACCTAGAATTCTAGATCTTATGAGCGCTTCAGTTTACCCCACAGGCTTTCTATAGGATCTGGATCACATACAGTAATTGATTATGTGGGAAATGGTTGATTTTGGTGAACTTGATTTGTCCATACACATTGGATCATTATCCTGCTGAGAGAACAAAGGATGACCCTTTTTCAGTTTTCTGGCAGAGGCCACACCATTTTTATGAAAAATCTCCTGGTACTTTCAAGAGTTTATGGCTCCATGCACTCTAGCAAGGTTCATAGACCCTTTAAAAAGACAACCAACTCTTCTTGAAGTATCAATACAAAGGTTCACAATGAGGTCATAGAAGATACTTCTAGGGTGGACTGATGGGGAATACCTCCTCTTAAGCTGCTGATAAGCTGATATAAATACTCCACAGTTGGGCTGAAACTGATGGTTGAGGTAGATAAGCCTATTTTTACAAGAAAATTCCAGAAATTTTGCCCATTTCTGAAACTTCAATATAAAAGTTCACAATTTCTTTATGTATAGCAGGTATTACTACATAGATGGACAGATTGTTGTATGGCAGACAGAATATTTTCAATACTATGTCTTCATCTTTCCACATTCATGTAGAACTGGAAAATACTTTTTTCAAATTCCATATTTTTATTTTATTTTTACTGCATAGGAAATCTGTAATAGGTGGTGGGGAAACAATAAGAAAGAGTAGCAGTCAATTTTTAAACTGACAGTGGAATAAATTAATCAAATTTGTATATTTTAACAACCATCCAAATATTTTTGGAAAAAAAAAAAAAAAAAAAAAAAAAAAAAAAAAATCACTTGCCCTTCATAAATGAAAAAGTAGAAAAGTTGTTCCTGACATAAGCTTATTGTGTCAGATGAAGTTAAAATAGTTGCTAGTTACATTGGTTTACCCTTTTCTATGCTCCCCATGATAGTAGTGCTCCTTCATCTGGAATTTATACCATCCCTTCTTTTCAAGGTTGCTATAGACTCACCAGCCCCTATATTAGGGAGACCGGTTCAGTTGCTTAGTTACACAAATAGCAAATTAGCCTATTATATGGAAGTAGCTCATTGCATTTTTAAGCATCTTGAGTACAACTTACTGACATTCAAAACAAGCATCAGCATGTGGAAGAGATAAGATTTAGGTACATAAACATGGCATGGTTGTTATTTCAATATTAAAAAAAAAAAAAAAAAAAAAAGATTGACTGGGATGTTAATGCAAAACCATCTCTTGCGTTTACAAAGAATGTTTCAAAACAGAGAAAAACTCCAGTAACTGGGAGGTGTGTGGACAAAGAATCCCACAGAGCTCAGAGAAGAATGGGCAGACTGGTTTCAAACGATAGAAAGACAACAAGAGCTCAAAAAACCCACTTGTTACAGCCAAGGTATGCAGCATTACCTCATTCAATTAGTCTCAATTTAAGCTGGACCATTCAGATGATAAGGTCAGAATTTGAATGTCCACAACATGACAACATGGATCCATCCTGCACTGTGACAACATATGAGGCTGCTGGTTGTAGTATAATGGTATGAGGAATATTTTCATGGCACACCTTAGAACCAACTGAGAATCATTTAAACTCCACAGCCTCATGAGCTTTGTATGTTCAATGGCAGTAAAAACAGCAACTGTATCTAACTGAACAACAAACAAACTGAACGTTAACAGCTGTGAAAATTACTACAAACACCTGCATTAAAATTATGAACAAAAGTGATCTGGGTCTTTCTTCCTCATTAGAATTCAAACACATAAGTCCTTTAATGGCACCTTCATTTCATCTACCTTCAAATGCCCTCTGTCTCCCACCTTTTTCACATCTCCTGATTATGCTCCTCCCAGTCCCATTCCCTTCCCATTTCCTCAACCAGAATGTCTTTTTGAAGACACTTCTGAATCTCTCCTCCCAGATTAGTATTGACTGCCTGCCCACCTCTTGTCACACTGTAGGCCTTGTTATTCAGCTCTGTATTCTCTTTCTCTCATCCAGTCCGGACTATGTCTTTTAATAATATAATAATATAAGGCTATGGAAATGCAGAAATATGATATAAATATTTCACATACACACATATTTTTAGTAGGATTGAACAGGTGAAGAGAAAACCCAACCGCATCACTTAATGAACCGATTCTTTAAAGGTGATCCCATAAGCATCGGAGTATTATGGCATATGCATTTGTAGACAAAGAAACACACACACAAAAATTATGCTCCTATCTGTGATGATAAGACTAAAACAAAAGACACATTTAAATCAGCCACACTGATTGCTAACTGAAAGAAACACATTGTCCCAGCATTGCTCTCATCAGCCACCAACTGGTTCTCCTTATCAGACTGCATTCACCTTAAATGAGACACTGGCAATTTCTCCAATTGAGCATCCCTGGAGAAAATTATGTACGACGCTTCAAAACACGAGATACCGCATATTGGAAAAGAAATATTCGGCTTTATTCGCTTTACAAACAGACACACCACTTTGAATTTTGGTGTGGTTGTATTATAATACTACATTCTTTGGCCCTCATAATGTATTTTTATCACATTTCAGAAAGCTTTTTATAGGCAACAATGAATATAACAGAAGACATTTGCACAATTCGGGTTTGAGCTTTATGGCATTTTAATGGGTATTAAAGCAGACAAGCAGTACAAAACAACCCCACAATTCAACTACAGACTCTGGGCTGCAAGATAATTCAAAACAAGAAAAAAAAAGTAACATTTTGAACAAGAGGTATTTGGGGGGGTTCTTAAAAATTAAAATCCACACTTATATACTCACACATATGCAAAACAGCAAGCAGAGTAGGGTATATGCAAAAAGCTGTGTAGTCACGTCCTGACGAGTGAAGCTTTCACTAAAACTTCTATTATTTTCTGCTGCACTGAGGAAGAAAGCAGTTTGTTTTTTTCTTTTTAACACTCATAAAATGTTTATTTTTTCTGTTTAGCATTGTCCAAAATAATATCAAACATACAGCTCTTCCATTTCAAGATGTTTTTCCATTTATTGCAACCCATTTATGTCATTAAGAGTAGGACTTGCAAATATATCATTCCATCAGATCATAAGCTCTGCTATACTCTGAGGCATTCCTTTGCTCCTTTGAGCAGCAATGCTTCAGACTCCATGATTAATTGTTCTCTGAATAAACAATCCTGACACATTTTTACCCAGAATTCATTATACTTGCTAAATCTACAGAGAAAAAAAAATTGCATACCGGAGATTTAAATAAGTGTTCTTGATCATTTAAGTCTGTACAACAGTGTGATGTGGCCTCTCTCATTTCAGCAAAAATATGGTTATTATTGGCTCCATGCACTATGATGCAGGTTTTTTTTATGAATCTCAGAGGAGATAATGGTAGCTTTTCATAAAGCTTATAAATATGAGATTGCTGCAGAAGAGAAGCCACATGGCTAGGCGCTAAGGAAGCAGCAGACTGACCAAGCTTACTGAGTTAGGATTCACGTAATGTGTACAAATTAAAAGAGGCGGGCGAGTAGACTCTTTAAAACAACAGTCAGGTCTTTCATTCAGATAAACTAAGCTGTCCATTAAACATCTACACTACTGAGATTTAAGTCAAAGGACTGATCGATGAATAACAGGATGGATTATTAACAGCTGCGAGTACAAACATCATGTGTAAACCAGAAAGTGATAGAATGATAGTTTTTTGATTCTGACCCACTCTACAGGCAACACCTCTTAATACAACTTGACTTACTAGTCGGCATTAGCTTGTTACCAATATCAAGGTATACCAAGGTTTTTCTAATTATTTAATTCATTTTTAAATGTATACTTATATACTTTTATATATATATGTACTTGAGGCTTAATTTAGAAATGTATTTTTTTATATCTCGAGTCTATCAGAATAATTATAAAAAATATTTTTAGAGATAACAGTAAAACTGCAATAATGAACATGAAATATATTTTGTTTGTCTTTAAATAAGACAAAAAAAATCATCTTATACACTTTTATTTGAAATTTAAGCAAAGGCTGTGGTAATATTGCTCAAGGTCACACAGTGACCCTGCCTCCATACTGCTGTAAGCCAAATGGGCTGTCTCCCCGAGACCTGCTGGCTCAACTCTGAGCTAAGACTTGAAGTAGTAATCTGATTTGTGGGAAATACAATCATCAATTGGGAATTACATTTAGACTGTGGGTGTAGGCTGGTGGAGACAAATTTTTTGACCAATAAGTCACACTGATTGCTGAGGAGTAGCCTCAGGAGTAGTAGTAGAAGTACAACTGCTGCTTGGGGAGACAGAGATGCAACTAGTGCTGCTATATGCAACATTTGAAGAGGAGGCTGTGACTTAGACTGAAGAGTCATCATCTTGCAAATAGAAACTTGGGGGTTAAATCCCATCTTCATCCCTGGCCACATGGCAATATGCCCTATTGACCTATACATCAGTGAATATATGTGTGCGGGGCTGGGTGAATGAGACCCTAAATGTAAAAGCACTGGTTAGAATGTATGTTATGTGTTTAGTATCAGTGGTAATGGTGAACATGGTCTTCATTGATACAGTACATTACACAACAATAAGGAATAACATTATGACCAAGTGTGTAATAGCATGTTGGCAGTATTATGTATTTTCATGTACATGGTGGCATTTTATAGCACAATCAATTAACTAACTTCAGTTGTTATAAAAATGCTGTATATATGAAACATGACTCAAAAGAAATTTGACTTTGCAATTTAACGCTTTGAAATTGGGGCTCTCTCTTTAAGAAGCTCCTGCTCTTTCCGACACTCCGCCTTCAGCACATCATCTCAACAAAATTCCTCCATTAAGTCTTTAGCATTGTTCTTAGGAGCGCTGCACTGAAAAGTAGTTCGTATGATGAGCTCAGCAGATGTGCAGTTCCACCAGGTATTTGTCAATTCCTGCTGCCACTAGTCTGAAGGAGCTGACTGGGGTAGTTGCAGGGAAAGGGTGCTCTGTGAGGCGGAAGCTCAGCTTTGAGATTGCAACTCCGGAGAGGAGCTGCATGAAAAAGACGTCACTCGGTGAGAACAAGCGTTTTGCACACCCGAATGGCTACCACGGGAGACTAAAGCATTTCTTCAAACATGCATGAAAGAATCAAAGCAACACTCCAGCTATGTTTTTGATGAGAGAATAACATTATAACATAATGTAAAGCTCAAAAAAGTCGATTTTATATTATACTGTCCCTTTAACAGCCTTAACCATTCAGAGCATGGACTCCACCAGACCCCTAAAGTTGTGCTGAGATGTCCAACACAAAGATGTTTCACAAATGTCTTTACATCATAAAACCACTTTTGCTTTGGGTGGATGTGCATTCTCCAGGTGAGAGAGGTCACAGTTGGCCCAAACTCTTCTGCACAGTGAATTCTTTACTTCTTCACTAATTTCAACCATAGCAGCTCATCTAATTGCTCAGACCACAAATTCCAGCCTTCACTCCCCATGAGCATCAGTGTCACTGTTCTTTCCTTGGACCACTTTTGACAGATACTGACCACTGGGAATTGGGAACACCCCACAACAGCTGGAGTTTTGGAGATGCTCTATCCCCGACCCATCACCCCTTGTTAAACTCACTCCTTATGCTTGCCCATTTCCTCTGATCCTAATACATCAACTTTCAAGGCACAATTTTCACAATTTTTGTTGAAAAATAAAAATTCATTCCTTCCTCTCATTCCTCAATTCATTCCTCCCAGCTTTGTTTCTATTCTGCTTATAATTACTGTCGAACAGGGAGTATAGTAATGTGTTCTGGCAAAAGGTGGCTTTTTGAAACTGGATACTGGAAAGGCAAAACAAAACAGTTATGTGTAAACAGAATGCGCAAACACTAACCAGCTATAAGACTGCAGGCATGTATAATAAGGATTATATGAATACTGGGCCTTGACAACAGGTCCTGGGGCTAGTGGTACACCTCTGTCTTTCTATGCAATAATCTATCTACCCGACAGCAGTTGTGTTTGAATCATGCAAAGCCCAGATAACACACCAAAGAGAAACCAAAATATAATCCATTACCAGAAAATACAACTTCTGAGAAAGGTATTTCTTTTGATAGATATTTCAACTCCATAACTTCAATTAACTTAACTTCAATGTTGTTGCTCAAAAGATAAATGTGAGCAAAGCAGCACTACACGTAGAACTGTATATACACTGATGGCTACTGGAGTTAAAAAGGGCTATTACTATTCAAGAAGCATATGTTTTCTTTCTTCCTCTGATCCTGTGAGACCAAAGTTATCAGAAGCCATGCCGCCTACAGAACGGGCTTAACATTTTTTTGGTTTCTTGTTCGTCAAAGTCTTACATCTATGCCTCTAAAGTTTTGAACATGGGGGTGCGGGTGAGGGAACATGACTGTACAAACATGGATTTTAATGTACTGATAGATATAGGAAGGAAGGAAAATTATTTTTTAAAAAGGAAACAAAACTATCTAAATGTATTCAGAGCTCCTTCATAGACTGAACCAAATTTTATATTAGGTGTAGAAAAAAAATTCAAGCTGTTGATTCCTTACAACACTAGACAAAATTAAATATTGATATGAAAAGGTATGAATACTTTATCATTTAAATTAGACAAGAGTTTCACTTTGCAGCTATACTTCATAATCTATTTAGCCATCTTTTTTATCCAGTGACATACTGCCATCTTCTGGTAACTTCTACAGTCTTGTCAAAAAAACAGCACAGACATATTTAGGATCTGGGTTTGTCTTTCTCATGCACATATATCTAAATTTATAAATTTATTAAATTCATCCGTTTGGAAGGAAATACACATTTTAGGATGAATAATACTATATAAAAAGGTTTCTTCTTTATGAATGATCATTGAAGACCTTCTTGTTTTTGTCATTATGTAGCTGTGCTTAATTTCTACAGAAACCCTATTATGCATTTACAAGTCACAGTATGCTTCTTCTACTATCTTAAGTCTGATACTTAGTATTCTATAAATTTGTATTTTTCAAATATTTTATGTAAAAGGCCAACGAAAAGTAGTGCATTAATGTAAACTAAAAAAAAAGATATAGAGCTGCCAGAAATTTTCACAAATACCTGAAATGTCTATCATGCATCTGTATTTAACCCACTGAATCAATACTTTAAGGAAGCATGGTTTTTATGCAATTAGGGCTGCAAGTCCTTTGGGGTGTGTCTCTACAAGCTTTCCACATCTCTTTTTTTCTTTCCAAAACAGCTCAAGCTGAGCACAGCATATGTGAATGGTCAATTTCAAGTCTTCCCACAGATTCTCAATTGCTTTTAAGCCTGGACGGTGACTGGACCATTCCAGCACATTAATAGGCTTTAAGTCTAAACCATTCCATTGTAGTCCTGCCTGTTGTCAATGTTGCACCAAAGTGCTGCACAGAAGGTACAAGAAGAAGCTTTATATATATATATATATATATATATATATATATATATATATATACATATATATATATATATATATATATATAGATAGATAGATAGATAGTGAAATAAATAAATTTCACAATATAATGAATGCATTATTAAAATTAAAATCTCAATGTCTTTTTGATTCAAGACCCAAAGAGAATAGGTGGTTCTTTTAATGCACCTTAAATGCCTCTCAACAACAAGCAGCTCTCATACAAGGGCTGGTAAATTATTCTGTAGTTTTGGGTCAGCAACAGCAAAGACACAATCATTTTCGCTTTTCTGTTTGAACCTCAAAGATCTCAGAGCCACTGCTTGTTTGATCTTTGTGTTCCTGTAGATGTGTGACGATTTAAAATACTTTTTAATATGATGGAGCAAGACTGTAAAAAAGACCTTAAAAATTAGTAACAAAACTTTGATATCTATCCAGTATCAAACATGAACCCAGAGTAGCAAAGTCAGGTCTGGAGTTATATGTTTGTGTTTTCTACTTCCTGTTAATAGACGAACAGGAGTACTTTGTAGGAACTGCAAGTGATGAAGGGGTGACTGGGTTAAACCACCACCCACACGCTTCTTCTTGGGTGCTCTTAAAGGGAAGGGGTGCATGGGAAATGGTAAATCTCAGCTTGAATTCCAAACAAGAAGGGATAATTGAGATCATCCCTTAACAGGAGCCCTTCAGATGTTGTAATGTTTAGATGTGTTTGGTGATTATAAAGAAATAAAGCGCTGGCATCTTGATACAAAGATGTAAAGGATAACAAATAGCAGGTCAAACAGACATGGCTGTGACAGATGGCTCTCCAGCAGTCCTTTTTCAAGGACCATTAATTAGGGTTGTTGTCAATTTTGATCTGAACTGACCAGAGCACCTTCTTCAAGGCTGTGGCTTATGACAAACTGGAAACAGGACTTCTAATGGCTTTCTTCCTCAAAGGCCAGACCTTTGGAGTGGGTAACTAATAGTTGACCTGTTGACAGATTGTCCTACCTGAGCTGTGGATCTCTGCTGCTGATCCAGCGTCCCAAGGGTTCTTAGTTGCTTCTCTGATTAATGCACTCCTTGCCAGGTTTGTTGCCACGCAACCATTCATCATTTTCCCTCCACTTCATAATTACTCCCAACTTTGTTTATCTATTGCATAAAATCCTAATAAAATACAATGAAGTTTGGGGATGCAATGTGACAAAAAGGCAGAAAGTTCAAGAGGAATGACAACTTTGCAAGGCTCTGTATTCTCACTTATTTATCTATGGTAGACTTATAGGCTGCTACATCAATCAGGCTTTCTTGGAACAATATAACATTTTAAATTAAATCATTTTGTTCCATTTGTTTTATTTTTTGCACCTTTTCTGCATCACACTTTTATGTGACAGCTTGACAAGAAACATCTTTCTCTCTCCCCGAGTTGTTAGTCTTGCCTAAATCACCATACTGAAGAGGAAAACATGAAGACAAGCAAAGCATCCGTAATATAGGTGTGACTACGCATACCCTCTAGCGCATAATGTGGCAAAGCTACACAGCTGCATCTGATTTCTGGATGAGGACTCAATTAACAGCTTCAATGCTGTGACATTTTTAACTTCAAAACCTGGATATGTTTTTCTTACACTTTTCTATTTCTTCAGTGGTGTGTGAAGGAGCTGCATCTTAGATCTGCAAAATAGAGGCCTTGTAGAGAAAGGTGTGTATGTGATAAAAGTGTATGTCATTTTAAACTCATTCTGTATTTTCAAAGCAGCCCATGAATGTCTAAACTTTTTTCTATGAAAAAAACAAAAGGGAATCACAAATTAAAAATAACACACTAAGAGAGAAATAATGTAATTTACATATATACAAAAGTATCTAAAAGCCGACAATAGGCCCTTGTCTCTTATATAGGTTGTCAATATTAAGCAATAATTAAGCTGTATGTTATTGTACAATTAGACCTTTTTCTATTACCTGAGAAGAGTTTTTTTCTAAATTGGTACAATATCAAGAGGATTAACTTATTCTAAAAAGTGTGGCAATTTTCAAAATATTGCAAGATCAGTAACCTTTTCATCTTCTAAGAGGTATTAAAGTATAAAGAGCTCTAAACTTAAAAAGCCTTAAAATAAATGCATCTTTTGTTGCAGCAGCTTAATCTCACATTTTTCGGTAAAATACAACCTCAAACATATGTACATTTATTAATTCAAACAATTATCTCGAATTAGAAAAAAAAAAAAAAGCAATGCCAAAAAATGATTTGCACCCATAATAATAAAATAAACGTGACCTAAAAACTTTAACTCAGAAATTACATTTGTACGTTGTTTAGTATCTAGGAATACTAAGACCTATTCCAACTAGCAAAGACGAGAGAACATGCTATTTAAGTGGGGCAGATGAGTTTTAATCTTTATAACGTAGCAAACGGCTGCAAGAAAATGGCTACTACCATAAACTTCTCCATTTGTACCATCAGAGGTGTATTTCAAAATCTTAAAATAACTGAAATATCACAAAGCTGAGCAGGAGACACAGTTTAAAATGCTATCACACAAAGGGAGGAAGATGGCAACAAAGTTAAAAGAAATCCCCAAGGCTTACTGTTGGAGAGCTGCTGCAAAGAGGGGCATCTTGGGGTTCTTTCATTGAGAAAGCATGCCAGGAAAAATAAACATTGAACTTTTAAATAATCAACCTTAATTTTACTATTTTGTTGTAGGTAAAAGAACCTTAACTAAAGTTAAATGATCAGTGAAATCTAACTAAATGTACTACATGGTCGAGCATACAGAATCAGTTAATTTATTACCAATTGATGTGACGGCTATATGAAAGGTTCATTTACAATAAGGTTCTCTTCGTAAGTTGTAGAAGATAAAAAGGTAGTAAAGTTTTTATGAACTCTATAGGTTCTCTTAACTAGAACTTTGTGCTTTTGGTCAAATGAGACAAAGACTGAGCTTTTTGCAACAAGCGTTTGGGTGATTCTGTTGTAAAACAAAGGATGAAAATGTAGAAAAACATCTCAGGTCCACTGTTAAGTACAGTGGAGGTTCCGTGATGCAGTGAGCTAGTTTCTCCTTCGAAAGCGCTGGGAACCTTGTTTGAGAGCATGGCGTCATTAACGCTGTGAAGTACCAGAACATTTTAAAACTTTACCAAAAGCAAACGGTCTCCTCCACGTTATAGAAAGAAAGAGGAAAAAAACAGCATGCGTAAAGTAGAATTCACTCAGTGTGAGAATGTAGTGTTTAGGTGCTCATCCTACCTGGCAGTGAGGATGTGGATTTGAACAACCCATCATTGCTCCCTTATTTTCAAAGATCTGCAGACAGAAAGTGGGAAGTCACATATGTTTCAAGTGTAGATGACACAATGTGCTTTATAGTCGAGTTATATTATCATAACCAAAAGCATGCTGGATACTTCAGTGAAGCATTTTCTTTACTGTGTTGGCTGACAGATGAACGTGAATGAAAACAGTCTGGAATCTGGTTTAAATTTAGCAACGACGGTAAAGCGAATTATTCATGATTTATGAAAGTAATTTATTATCCTAGAAAACAGCAACACCTGTGCTCCTAGAGGAAGTGATTGCCAGGTAACGTTATAAACCTTAAAACATGTTTTCATGCATCTCTTTCCGCTGCATGTGTCTGAATACATGAGTTTGCCCAGAAGCACCATTAAAGTTTTACCCAGTTCAGTGGAAGTAAAAATACAAAGTAACTGAATGGAAAATGCTGTGAATTTTGTGTCGAACACTTTTTACAGATCCGCAACGGCAAGAAAATTACACAAGTCAAGTGAAAATAATTTGGAGTTAGGGGAGTGTGTGCTTTATGTACCTGAACCCACGGGTATGTAGCACCGAGTTCCTCTAAAAGCTCAGCCCACTTATCAATCACCATGACAATCTCTTCTTTTTTCATCAGAGGGAGGGTAACATCAGACCAAGGGTGGAAACACATTACCTTACTAAACACAACACAGAGAATAGGGAAGAAAAGAAAGACTATTAGATAGAAAGCATGTAACAATATGTAAGGATAAAATTGGTAAGCAGAACTCGAAATGCCCATTCTGTTTGGATGTAAAGCTTGACATTTTTTAGGGAGATGGCTAATAAGCTTATGTCAGAAGAGTAGACATAAATGAAAAAGTTCAAAACTTTCAGGATTGTGACAAATATGGCTGGATGAGAAACCAAATTTATCCCAGCAACTAAATGCCAGCCAACTGCCCTGATACCCTGGTTGTTATGCACGGCATCATGAACCCTTTAAAATACTGTGAGATTTAAATACAAATCTATGTGCCTCTGCCAGATCGTCATTGTATCCTTTGACAGAATAATGATGCATAACATACAGCAAAATCTACCCAAAAATGGTATATCAGACACCAGATCAAGCTTTTACCATGGCTTTCACAGTTTTCGACAGGTTCTGTCGAAAACCTGTCGCTGCGCTGAAGAGAATAAAACAAGATGGGACCAGGACTCAGGAGGATCTCTGAATGCTCCAGCCTTGTCCAACGTTACATTGGTAAATAGTATTACTTCTGGTGTTGTAAAAACAGATTTTTCACAATATGTTATTTTCTTCCCTTACTGAATATACATACTCATTATAAAGTATTGATTTCTCAAAAATTGTCTGTGTAATATTAACGGCTGCAATAAAATCTGTGTATTTTAAGGCTTTTTGCCTGTCTTTATCAGGTGTGTCAGTAAGTGTTTCTATTATTTAATCCTTCATGACTGCAGATGCATGTCTAACAATTTTGCTCAAGTTTACACACCTTAGCAGAATCTGTTCCCTCTCACCCTCTGTTCCCCTTAGTGTGTCTATTATTTATGCTTAGTTTTCTGCTGTGGTTCTGGTTGGGATTAATAAGTAATAAACATGCCACTGATCTACTTGGCCTGGTTAAATTGATAATCTGCGGGGGTGCTGTTTGTATCTCTGATGTAAAGTGAGATCACCACTCTGGACTTTCCAGAGACTGACTGTCAAATACTACTCCATGTCTACTTTGAGATGTTGTTTTGGATTGCTTTGCTGACGCTCAGACTGTTAAGATGATAAGCTGAACACATGATGATATTTGGATCACAAACTGTTAAAGGGGGGTGTTATGTAAAATTGACTTTTTTGAGCTTTATATTATGTTATAATGTTATTCCTTCATCAAAAACATATCTGTTTGAGGAATCTTTGAATCTCCCGTGGCAGCCATTCAGGGTGCCTAAATGCTTGCTCTCACAATTTGCAGCCCATTTCCACAAACCTCCTCCGTGGGGCACCTCTCCCTTGCACCTACCCCACTCAGCTCCATCAGACTAGCAGCAGCAATTAGCAAATACCTGATGGAACTGCGCATCTGCTGAGCTTATCATATGAACTACTTCTCAGTCCAACACTCCTAAGAACAGCTGTAAATGGCTTAATGGAGAAACATTGTTGTGATGATGTGCTGAAGGCGGTGTGTCGGAGAGACCAGGAGCTTCTTAAAGAGACAGAGTAAAATTTCAAGACGTCAAATTGTGAAGTCAGAATTCTTTTAAGTTATGTTTGATATATATTTTCATGTATACTTAACATTGTTGCCATCCTGCAGTGCAGTGCTTCAAATAAATTACTGTTTAACTTCTAGCTCTGTGGGCTATGCACATGGTGTCCTGTCACTGCTCTGACCGCAAAATTCTGCAAATTGTGAGGGCACCTACTCTATTATATATATATATATATATATATATATATATATATATATATATATATATATATATATATATATATATATATATATATATGTGTGTGTGTGTGTTTATTTATTTATTATGCGCACACACACACACACACACACACTCTAGTTCAAACCTGATACCTTTAACAGAAGCGGAATGGCCAAGAAAGCAGCAAAACAAACTATGTGGCAAATACTAAGAACACTATGCGGTCATATTTGCCTTCACACTAAAAGACATTTTTATCATTTGCAATGAGTTAGCAATGTGCAAAGGGTTTCAAAGATCCTATTGTCTGTATTGTGACTGGTGTGCCTTACAAAAATTGTAGTCAAACTGATTTGAGAGAGAAGACTGATAAGTTTTTTTTTGTTTTTTTGTTTTTTTAATTCTCAAAGGATTTTCTCTATATATCTCTTGGAATGAAATTGAATGAATGTGGAATGAAACTGAAAATAAAATGTTGAATACATTAATAATCATGCAGTTGTTTTGCAATATTTACTTGCAAACAACCACTTAACTACTCTCAAAAGTCTTACGTTATTGGTGCAAAACCCCGATGGAGGACCTGAATAATTAAATGAAAGGAACACAAAGCCTTTTTCTTATAATTCTAACAGTAAAGTAATGGGATAAGGTTTTTGACAGACCATTTCAAAAGAAAAAATAATGATATATGATTTGAACTTGATATAAAGTCAAATCTACAATGCTGGGTTTAAATAAAACCATGCTCTGAGTCAGTCATCTGAGACCATGTGTTATTGTGTTATATTCCCTTTATAGAGAGAGATTGAGTATAAATTGAACACACCTCCTTAATGTCTCTGTGGGCTTAAAAAAAAAAAAGTTCAGTGTTAATACATATGTTTGCTATCAGGTTTACAAACAGCGCCCAGGCAAACAAATGTGAATGTCGGAGTAAAAAAGATATTATATTTCTATTGACGGTCACAGTCTTCTGGGACAGAAAGCAGCTAGTGTGCAATCAATAATTGAATATGACTTTGGTGTTTATGCTCAGAGCAAAAATGAATGGTCTGTATTTATGAATTGTTCATGAGAAGACTTTTACAAGAGCTGGGAGCTCTCAGAGCGTTTGTTTTTGAAATCCAGTCGAACTCTACAAGCATGAAAACTAAAGTGTTTCTTCTTATTGTGGATGTATTGCAGGAGTCTGGGTGGACAATATGGCAAAATGATCATTTTTCCCTATTAAAACTCTCTTAGTAGCATTTAAAGAGGAAACATAACAGCATAAACTCTTTTTTTTTTTTTTTTTTTATCAGTTTTTGCCATTCTGTCAGCTTTTAAGTACAATAAGCATTTATTAACGTCAATAACACATTGAAGACTTGAAGTACATTTTCTTTCAAACTGTTTTGCCTAAATCAAAATTGTATTTTATTTAAAACATAAACAACACAATGATGGTAGCACAGTTGCCTTGCAGCAAGGAGGTCCTGGGTTCAATTCCCAGCCTTTCTGCAAGGAGTCTGCATGTTCTCCCCATGTATGCATAGGTCCTTTCTAGGTACTCTGGCTTCAGAAGTTAATGAATGAATGAATATTAATTATACTGACTGATATGGATGAGAACAAACAGAAAGTATACTGGGAAAAAAAGTCTAAATAAAAATAAGAAAATTTGTCTTTACACTAAGTTTTGTTTTACATACTGATTAGGAGATGTATTGAGCTCTGTCTAAACAAAAGCTAATTAATTCCTATAGCATAAGTTGACCTTTCAAGGAAATTTAAGGAACCTGATAATTAAATTGGGAAAGCAAAACAAAGTGTGACCATATTTTTCGTCACAGTGATGCTAATTGGGAGCATATAACTGAAAAGAAATGATACAATAAATCATTAGTGTCTGTCTTATCGCTCCCCTTAACCCATTTTTCTTTGTCTCCCATGACCCAGATCCTTTTAAATCCTGTTTCCTGAGCTGTTTTCCTCACTAATTGGCTCTGTGAAAGTTGCTCCAGGGCAACAAGCGATAGTTTATTTTCAAAGTTTGCTCCCCCTCCTATAAAGACACAAACTGCGTTGACTGAGAGGACAAACGCAATTCAAAAACGCGCACAGATACTGCATGAGAAAAAAAACAGCCGACTCAAACAAAAGCTCGACTAAGTCAAACTCTAAAACACAGAAAAAAAACTTCTAATATTAAAAAAAAAAAAAAAAATCAACACAGAGAAAACACAACACGTCAATCACCGCTGCTTCAGTGCTTTTCACGGTACGAGTGGAAAGCAGTACCTGACAGCCCCTACATCTGCCAACACTGGGGAATTAAACTCACAGTTCGGTTTTTAACCAGCACACTCGCTGAAGATGTTTGATTTAATCTATTATTCAGTTGTTATGCAACTCTGCTGTCAGCCACAATCATCCACGTAGTCCCAAAAAACAGGGGGTTGCTCTTGAGCTTTATCAACAAGCAGACGATCATAATGTGACAAGATAAAAAAGAAACAAAAATGCAAGCTGGGTTTGTCAGTTCTTCAAACTGATCCGTGGAAGAATCCAAAAGTTCTGGAAGGTCCGGGTGGCAGGAAAAAGAAAACTTTATTTCTAAAAACAGTGCACAACTCAACTTTATATGGATGGGGAAATGAGTCTTATATTATTCATAATACATAATTGAGAATTAAGAAAATATGACATTAATTTAGACAATACCTCCACTAATAATGAAGACTAAAAAAGTGTTGGGTAAGATAATATTGGAACAAGTTGTAGGGAAAGAGCCCCATCTGCTGGTGGCTTTAAGATCCACATCTTACTGATCCAGAGTATAATGGGAACTTGTGAACATATTCATAACTCTTGAAATTTTTCACATTATACAAAATTATATTTTTAGTTGGGATTTTAAGTGACAGACAAGCAAAAAGCTGCTCATATCTGTGAAGTCGAAGGGAAATGACGTATCGTTTTTATTCTTTATAAAAATTAAATTTAAAAAAAAAAAATTACACAACATTTATGTTAAGCCCCCCCTTCTGCTGATACTACTAAATAAAACTGACGCCTACCAATCGTCTTCTAATTAGTAAATAGAGTCACAAAGTCAGTGTGAATGGTGCCGTTTTGTGACGGACTCAGACGTTTGTTAACATTAATCAACAAACAGCTGAATGATGACCAAGGAGCACACCAGAGGGGTCACAGTAAAAGTTGTGGAGATGTTTAAGGCGGACCACCCAAAAAGTCTTTAGCCACCTTTAGCAATTTCTACTCCCTCTAATGTTTTTCTTAACTCCATCTATCTTTCCATCAACCGCGACAGGTTTCCCTGTTCCACATTTTCAGGCATCCCCACAGCATGATGCCACCACCATGTATCACCGTGGGGAGTGTGATCATGGTGATTTGAAAAAGTTTGTTTTTCTCCACACACAACGATTTCCGCAGGGTCAAAACGTTCAATTTTGGTCTCATCTGACCAGAGCCTCTTCTTCCACATGTTTGCTGTGTCCCCAATAAAACTTTAAAAGGGACTTGTGATGGATTTCTGACTTCTTCCTTGAGTCTCTTTCATCAAGGCCAAATATGTGGACTACATGACTAACAGTTGTCCTACCAACAGGTTCTCCCACCAGAGCTGTGGATCTCTGCAGCTCCCCCAGAGTTAAAGTGGGCCTTTTTTTGCTGCTTCTCTGATTAATGTCCTCCTTGCTAGTCCTGTAAGTTTATGTGAACTGCCATGTCTTGGCAGGTTTGGAGTTAAGTCAGTCTGTTCTCATTTTCAGACTTAGTGAAATCGTTGTGTACCTAACCCTGCTGTAAACATCTCCACATCTTTATCTCTGATCTTTTTGCTGTGTTGCTTGGTCTTCATGATGCTGTTTGTTTCTTATGATTGTTTTTTTTTTTTAACCAAGAACAGCTGTATTTATACTGAGATGAAATCACCTACAGTTGGACTTAGTTTACTAATTAGGTGACTTCTAAAGACAACTGGTACAACTTATTTTCATGTAAGGGTATCAGAGTAATTAAGAAAATAAAGATTATTTATTTTTAAAAATGACCAACAAATGAATATTTTTGCAAGGTAAAGCATTGGAAGTTTGTCATTCACCAGATGAATGAACCAAATCACACCTTCAGGTTGTTTAAGAAAGACTGGAGGAGTGTGGTACAAGAAATGTCTTACACGCCCAACCTAAATCAAACTGAGACTGATCCAAATGAGTTGAGCTCACTGGAATGTTACAAGCAAAGCTATACAGTTTGGTTTAGTGTTAAGAAAGTAAATAAGAGAACTTGCAAAATCTATGTATTTCTGGACTACATGTTTCAGACTAAAATCTGTGCCCTTACCAAACACCTCTGGCGGCTTTCGATTGGAATAATGGATGTTGATCCGAGCCTAAAGACCACAAAAGCATCTTTTTAGGAACTAAAAAACATTTAGGATACAACATTACAGCAACAAATAGGGCATAATTCTTGCTATTGCTATTTTCTAATAATGCAGTTACTTATTTCTTCAACACAAACACTCACCAGGATCTGGAGCATCTGGCTGAAGAGCAGGGAAGTCATTTTCAAACACGAACGTGCTGTCATAGCTTGGATTTACCTGGAAAATGATGAACATTGAAATGTCAAGAAATTAGTTGTACCAGGGCTTACACCAGACATGTATTATATAAAGTCATGTACGTGCTTGTATCGAGAAGAGAACATGATAAGCAAAGACATTACATTATCTTAAAAATCATAATCCAGACAATATCACTATATAGAACTAAACATACCTGTTGGAACCCCGACAGTCGACATTTTAATTTGTTTTGAAATTCATCCTTGTTTACAAAAGTCTTCCTACCTCTCCACTGGCTCTTGTGTTGCCAGGACAGAGCGGGTTGTGGGGATCATATCTAGGTATGTGCTCCTCCGGGGGTTTTTCTACCTGCCCAGCCCAGGGTCTCTTCATGCGGTGGGCTGAAACCAGGACCCAGCTGTCTTTCAGCGGGTTGTAACGCAGATGCTGGTGCTCTGGAGGTAAAAGCAGCACAGATACAAAACAATAAAAAGGAGCGTCAAAGGGAGAATTTTAACTGGAATTCAGCACTGTGCAATAATATTCACACCCCTTGAATTTTTTTTCCACATTTTGTCACATTGCAACCACATAACTCAATGAATTTTAATAAGATTTCTAAATGACTTTGTCTTCATGTAACCCATTACACTGAAACTCTAACTTGCCATCCTGCTGGAAATCATTTCCAACCTCTAACATGTTTCCTACCACCATTATTCTGTATTTAACGCGATCAAATGTCCTATCAACTTTGATCAGCTTCCATTTCCATGATGGAAAAAAAGAAAAAAAAAAAACATTCCAACATCACAATGATCCCACCACCATGAACCAACTCCCCCCCAAAAAAAGAAATTTAAAGCACGGAAGATTAATTTGGCAAAAATCTGAAAAAGTTCATGACACTCTATTAATAGAAGAAATTGTGCAAAAGTTTTAAAACAGCCCAAATTGCTCATATTTTGCTTTCTACTTTTCAGTAGACCCAATGCTGCTTCATCACTTGATTCATATGTCATGGTTACGTTCTTGTCTACTGCTGGACATATAGCTAAGTACGAGTTCAAAAAAGCAATTAAAAAGACTTTATAGGAGCAAAAGAAATTTAATTTCCCTTTGGGATAAATAAAGTATTTTTGAATTTGAACTGAATTGAAGAAATGGTGGAGATTGATTAATCAAGACAACTTTGAACATGAGAAGAGAGATGATTGAGGAAGTCCAAAATGTTTTTAACTGAAATATAAAGAAATGAGTTAAAACTTGAGTCTTTTGATTTTTGCCTAGAGGCTTATGACCATTAGTATTGTTTGTCTTGTGTATTTTAAATAGCCAATGTTATATTCTTCCTGGATCTAAACGTCTAGAGCTCGAGCCAAATTTCTTGCTATAACATTCTTAGCCAATAAAAGGAGTCTCTTACATCACTGAAAACAATTTAAATTTAAGCGATGTTCAACATTTACATTATTACAAGCAAAGCATCAAACAGTCTTTCAGGAGCAAAGCTGCTGATACCGCAACTCGCAGAAATAAAAACAAGAACTCAAGTCACATGAAAGTCAAGCTGACTGCGTGTTTATTGTAAAACAACACTGCAGTGCAAGCATTGTGACACGTTTGCTTCAATGTTTTATCCTCTGAACAGGAAAAACTAACATCCACGTCTGGATAAACTGCAACAGCAGTCATGTGTCTGTTGTAAAGTCCTCTGCATGATATCCTGGATAAACAGACTTCACAATGAATCGGTGATCTCACCAAAGTCCGTACATACCTTTTGGATCGAAACTGACATCCTGATTCCCGCTCATGATCTTCGGTTCCGTTTGACAACTCTCACCTCGGTGTTAAACGAATGAATCATCAACTAGTTGTGAACTTTAGCATGGTCCCACTCTCTTCACCAGTAGCCTTTTAGCCTATGGAGGAACAGAAGCGGTTAAAAGGCGTGTCGACAGATCACGTAGAGTTTCAGTACAAAGTGTAACTGTGAGGCTAAAAATCAAGAACAGTACAAACAGTGTAGCAAATATAACATGTAGATGTTATGTCCTTATTCTTAAAACAATAACATAAATGTACGACCTTTTTATGGCTTCAACTGTGTGCTGGCAACCTTGCAGCAGACCCGCCCACTAGCTATGGGTCGGTCGTAGCTGAGCCGACTGAATTTGCCAGCTCGTTTAAATGAACGACTGGTCCGATACAGGCAAGTTATCTCTGTGTGAGACAGGCAATGGAAGCCTGTCTGATTAAATATGATCAACTGCGAAAATACAAAAGTAATGTGTATCTAATAACTTTGACTGATCTAATAATTATGACACATATCAATCAAAGTTTAGCAACAATGTAAGTTGATTAAGCCTTGAAAGTTTCTGCTTCCAATTACTGCAGGTTTCCCTTTTGTCCATTCTTTATCCTTGACAACCCCCTATGTCAGCACAACAGTAGTGTTAAAACATGCTCATTGTGAGCATTATTTGAACAGTATTATGCTGCAAAAAGGATTTTATTGCCAAAAAAAAAAAAAAAATGCTAAGAAAAGTGTAATTAACAGCAGAAAAGAGACAAACCAGTATAACTTTTGAAGTGCAGGTAAATTAAAAAGAAAATCAAGGCACACTCAGTCTTCTTTACAATCAAAAGGACTCAGACACCGGAGGATATGAACAGCAAAATGTCTGGCAGATTCAAAGCCACAACAGAATCAGAAGACACGTTTCTGAAAGTCACAACTTGAGTGATAGGCAGCTCACTGGTTAGAAACTTCAAGCACAACTTAATGGTGATGGAAGTAAGCAAGATTCAATTTCATTTGTAAAAATAGGAAACCCTGGTGGCCACTGTTAATTAGAGGACTTACTGAGGCAACTTGTTGCACTGGATTTGATTCAGAGACTACTTTGTCTTGGCCTATCACATAAGAACCCTATAAAATAAATTAAATGTTGTGGTTGTAACACAACAAAATGTGAAAATGTTGAAGGGGCATAAATACCTTTGCAAGACCATGAATGAGCCATTCAGCTGTAATACTGTGTAACAAGTTTGTTATAGTCAACAGTGTGTATCTGAACTAGGTATCCTGGACACATCCTGCCAAATGAGGACTTGCTGTGAGTGTTGGTGAACGCTGGAGGCTTAATGCTCTCCATTTGTCTCCTCCATGCCTCCCTCATCCTTGCTGCTTTTTGGTACTGTGGTGGACTGCGGAAGACACTCTGGTAAGGATCCATGACGTTAGATGAAATGCAGGGATTAAACCTCTTTTAAAGAAGTCTGATCTGGATGTTTCAATAATATGTAAATGCAGGCCAATTTCTAACCTATTCAGTTCCTAACTTCTTATACCCCATACTTGAGACTTCTGATCATTAGACATTGTTTGATAGACTGGAAAAGTAGGAGAGATCATCTTGTACCGTTCTAAATTACTTCAGATCTTTTGTGGTTGCTGTATTGCAAAATAAAAATCCCAAGACTCCTCCAATCACAATAAAAGACAGTGGACAGTCCAGATGCATTGGAACAATGGTCTAAAAATGTATAGTTTGATATGATTACTTAAAAAGAAGCTTGTACGAGTACTGTAAATACTCTTAAAAGTTTGTACACACAAAAGCTGGCCTTTTATTCTCAAAACCAGAAGTAGTTCCAAGTAAAGAGCTGATCGAGAGCTGAAAGATCTCAGCCAAATGAACTGGATCCATGAGAACACGAAGAAGTCCCATTATGTTGCGTATAAGACCAAACAAAATCTGTGATTGGCCGACTCTCCATCTCTCGCGCTCACGTGATAAGGAAGAAGCAACCAGTTAGCAACCTGTCTGCACGCATGTAGCCTAACCTGCTGTATTCTTTTTGTCTGTGCGTTTTGTTTGTCACCATGTCTTTTATTAAAGCAATTTTCAAACTGTTAGTCGTCTGCGCAGTCAGCGCCCTGGTCGTGCTACTGCTGCGGAACTGGATGGCCACCAAACAGTATGTTTTTAGCAAAGAAGATGTGGCTAAGTTGGCGAAGCAGTACGCAGGTAAGTTCTGTCTTAAGTGTCAATGAAAGTTGCGGTTCACTTGCGTTTTGTTTCAGTGAATAGAACATTACTTCCAAAGGGGCTTAATCTCATGTGTTTTTACTGTGACTCTTCTCAGGGCAGGACCATGAGCAGGCTTTCTCCAAAGTGGTGGTAGAACTCAGGAAGAGGTAACAGTGCAGTGTTGCCACATGCATGATGTCAGTTGAGTCAGAAAGTCAATCCAGGTTGTTAAGTTCGGACATTTGCTTAGAAATCTTGGTCCGGTTAAAGTCTAACATTAGACCTGTTATACTCTCAGTAGAGGTGTGCTATACTGCACATTTTGGTATTGATCCGATACTAAGTAAGTACAGGGCCAGTATCGGCGATACCGATACCAATACTTCTAATTTAAGTATGCTATATCATCAGACTTCCGACCTTTAGCCGTTTTTGTGGTTTTTCTTTTGAATTATTTTGTTACAACCAGGACAAAATTTAGATGAAGGGTCTACAAAACACTTTAATAACATATTTACATGATAAACAGAAAAACAAAATAAATTTGTGTGCATTGTTTTCTAAATAAACAAACAAATATAATTTGAGAGGAGATAATTTTTTTTTTATGGCAGAGTTGAGAAACTACAATACAAAAATAAAATTTCAAAAGGGAATCTCAACCTAAAGTATCAATCTTACAATGCTAGTATCGATCTGATATTGATACCGACTTGGTACTGATATTATCGATATTTTGGATTGATCCGCCCACCTCTAACTCTCAAATTGCACTAAACAAAGGTGTTCCAAACCCTTGTAGAAATTAACAGAATTGTATCAGTTTTCCTTTACAAATGACATTAATTTTTCGGTACTGTGTGCAGATCAGACATTTACGGTATTTGTATTGTAAAAGTTAGAGGTTAAGCCTGTTTTTTTTTTGTTTTGTTTTGTTTTGTTTTGTTTTTTTTTGTTTGTTTGTTAAATCAAAAAGTGCTTTATCATCAGCTATTAATTTTTATAACATACCACAAAATAACAAGGTGTAATTTAGTGTAACTCTTATTCTTTATTCCGCCTCCTTTTACATAATTTTTACTGCTAAAACTGTTTGCATTAAGGTGTTCACCATCCTTTCTAAGTGTTTTGAGGTTGGGTAAATTACATTAAGAAATCTTAAAGTTCAAAAAAGCTCTTACTGTATGAGAGGAAGGAGCCAAGAAATGTGTAATAAGCTGAGAAGAACACGAGGATATTTTACTTTACTTACAGATTGCCTTTGAAACTTGAACATGTTGTTCATGCTGCAGACACCAAGCTAACAATCAACAGAATGGGCAGATAGAACTATAAAAACGGAAAGTAAGAATAAGAAACTGTACAGAAAGCGCAAATGTACGGCATGAGAAAAAAAAAAATACAGTGCAGTTATTAGAAATGGTTTGTGCAGCTACGTAATTAAGAAAAATGTACATCTGTGTTCGTGCATATAAAAACAGCAGACTATTTATAAAGAATGGGAAAACTGTCCAAATAACAGTAGGGATGTGAACACTTTAGGATCAGGGTTGCCCAACCAGTCGAATCCTCACACCCACAGATCCTCAGTTGATCAGGTGTTTAAATGAGCTTATCAACCACCGCTCGTGTTCACGCAACCATTTATCAATAATCAGAAAATAAACATCAAGCCTGAAAACATAACCGTACGACGGACTGAATGTTCTGTTTGGAGTTTTATGTTCTGTTTTTTGGGTGGCCGTTATGTGTGTGAGTTTTTTTTTTTTTTTTAAGCGATGCTCCTGAAAGTAACCTCTGGTCTGACGGTTAGTGGAGCGGTCTGTCAGTCGGTTGCCACGACAACGTGTGCAACGTGTGTGCAGAGTAGAGCCGACACACAGTACAGACTGGAACACGAGTGGTCTTGAGTTGTTATTCACCTGTTTAGCGTTGTTTTCCCTTTCCTGTGGCGCAGTGCGGCCGCTGTAATTTCTTACATTTCAATAAAAACAAAAACTGAACCAATTGCCTCGTTCGTTCGTGAGTAGAGCATCACGATATTCATAAGCAGTCAAAATGTGCTGCCAAATATGACAAAATGAATCAATTTAACAAACTATGGCTCCTACAGCGGCAGTTATGTAAAATTAAATTAACTGTCCACTAGAAAAGAAAAAAAAAAATAGTTTGGTGTTCTCTCGTGTCTTGCCTTGTGCATCTGAACAGAGTCTGAGAGGAGCTTCACTGATTCGTCCTCTTTCAAACCTGTTGCTAGCTATTCGTTCCCCGTTTAGTGGAAATAGTAAGGTGGATGAGACTGTCTCCAAAACAACAACCCTTCTCAACCTGGATAGCTCTGCTGTTGAAAATGGGGTGCTAATACTCACAAAATCCAGTGCATCATTTGGTATGAGCCAGCCTTCGAAGGGGCTTTCACATGGGCGGTTCGGGATAGGGGCCAACAGGGGCCAGTGCCCCTGCAGAGCTGCTCCTGGCCCCTGTACTGAAGAAGTAATGTTAAATCGATATCTAATTATGGTGATATGCGCTGGCACAGAAACCTTAACTAAATGGTCCCCAGGATCAATTACTTTTTTTTTTTTTTTTTTTTTTTACCTTCACAGTTTTACTTTAATAGTAAATTAAAAAATGAAGGTGCTGTACTTTTATCTTTAGCTATATGGAGCTAGAATCACAGCTTTCTTCGGCTAGATCAGGGTTCTGTGACCTGCAGCTTCTTAGCTGCAAGTGACTCTTTGGCTCACTTAATATGATAAACAATGAAATATTCCCCTAATTTTATTGTTTCATTTTTTTTGTTCGATACCCCCATGAAAAACCACTGCCCCCCCCTGACCCCCTCCCCCGGTTAAATTGGTTTATTATCTCCACATTTGACGTCACTTTTTGGATTGACCTGTTTGTGCGAGTCTGCATTTTTTCACTTGAAAATCATCAAATTAAAGAACAGATCTACCATGACTGATTGACACCTGCTGGCTCGCCTAAGCCTTATAACCATTTCCTGCTGCCTTGACTATGAGAAACTAGCTATATCCAGTGTCAGAAGTCCCTCTAAGAAAGGATTAGGTTTGTTTCACTTTCACATTTCTGGTTTAATTGATGTATTTTTGCCTATAAAATATGTAAATAGAGTTTAATTTATAATTTTCATACCTCTGTGTCATGTGGTAGCTCTCAGCAGGTTGGTGAAAGAAAAAGTAACTCTTAGTTCCAGAAAGGTTGGGCACCCCTGCTTTAGATGAATACAATAACAACATAATTTATCATTTTCACCATCCATGTAACATGATGCTGTTACATTTCTGCCACATATGGGGATGAAAATATATGCACAGCACACTTATATTTGTAAAATAAATATGACAAAATATGAAGGAAAAAAAAAATCAAGGAATATGAATACTTTTCCAAGGTTCTCTGATAGCACTTTTTTCTTTTTCCAGAAGCATTTTTGTAACGGTTAATCAAGTGCCTCTAAACCAGGTATCCAGGTCACATCCTACCAGATGAGGACTTGCAGTGGGTGTTCGTGAACGCTGGAGGCTGGATGGGCTCCATGTGTCTCCTCCATGCATCCCTCACAGAATACTTGCTGCTGTTTGGTACTGCGGTGGACACTGGAGGACACTCAGGTAAGAAACCATGAAGTTAGATTAATTTCACTTTTTAAAAATTTTTTTTTCTGAGTTCAGACTTTGCTTTTTTTTTTTTTTTTTTTTTGCGTCTTCATTTTTTTTTTTTTTTTTTTTTTTTTTTTTACGTTTTCTGTTTCTGTCAGGTCGCTACTGGGCGGAGATCTCTGACACCATCATCTCAGGTACTTTCAGGCAGTGGAAGGAGGGGACTACCAAGAGTGAAATATACTATCCAGGTAATGGATTAAGATAATTAAATCTACTAATGAACATATCTACAATGTGTTTGCAGCTATAATCGGTCTAGTAGATCTCAAACATGTACATACCCATGTTAAAATGTTATTACAATCAAAAAAAAAAAAAAAAAAAAGAGCACATGATGAATCATTTTAAAGCTTTTTCCAACTTTAATGACACGTGTATTTTCTGTGATTTAAAATGGATGAAAAGACCAGACGAAAACTGTTCAGGGAGGCTGCCAAGGCCAATGGCAACATCGTAGGAAGTGCAGGGATTTCTGGCAAGTGTTCCTGTGTTCTCCATGTTTATGGTCTAAGAATTAGGATTGGGAAACGGGACCATATTCTTCTGAAGAAAACATAGCTGTCCGACTAAAATCTCCGAAAACCCTGTTGAAGAATGTGTTGATCTGACGAAACAAATGTTTAACCTTTGGACCAGAATACCCAAATGTCTGTTTGGCACAAACAAAACAACACTAAGCATCACCAAAAGCACACCATGCATAAAATAAAACATGGTGGTGGTAGCATCATGCTGTGGGGCTTTCTACAGATGGAACTTTTTTTTTTTTTTTTTTTAAGGATATATGGTATTAGGAAAACGTTTGTTTTACATTGTTTTCCCTTTCTGTTTTGCAGTTGAATTATACAGGATTTATTTAAAATAAAGGTGGTTTTAAAATGATTTCTCTTAGTGTAATTCAAAAACAATTTGTTAGGGGTCCATGCATTTCTGATTTCCGTTTTATGTGCCTGAATATCAATTATTGAATGTTTTTCTACATCTGTACTGTATTCCCTCAGGTGACACTATTGTTCATGGAGTGGGCGAAGCCACATCGGTCCAGTGGAGCGCCGGGACATGGATGGTGGAGTACGGTAGAGGCTTCATCCCCTCCACGCTTGGTTTTGCTCTGGCAGACACCCTGTTCAGCACCCAGGACTTTGTCACAATGTTCTACACCGTCCGCGTCTATGTAAAGGCTCTGATGCTCGAGGCCGGCACTCTACTTACAGACGCTGGAGTCTTCTAAGCAACGGAAGATGAACACACACTTACAGATCGACTGGGGACATCAAAGCATTGTCTACGATTAGAGGCTGTCATGAGGAGACAGGAGTGTTTAAATGCAGAGAATTCCTGGTGCAGAAATTGAACATGGAATTTATGACAATCCCGTTTACAGTTAGTATCATCCTCTTCAAAATCCTGTGAAATGTACACATGAATTACACAAACACAGTCCTTCTAAATCAGATCTTAGCCGTCTGCACAACAGTTGGCAGGTTCACACTGTTTAATAATTTCCTGTGAGACGTCAGGCTGCCCAAGTATAGCCGTTATTTGGGGTTCTGGCTCAATGGTTTTTTTAGGCCTTACAGTTTGTGTTGCCAAATTTGAGGTTACTTATCATTTCATTGCCAAAAACAAAAACCAACCCTGAAATGCACAAGTCCACTAGATAGTGACGTTTAGACATACGAAAACCTTGGGTTACATTATTGTGATTATTTTCGCAGAAACATTTAAAACATGATTGATTCATTAAAACAGAAAAGCAACAAATAATCATATCGCTGCTAAAATAAGAGTCGTAATAATGTTATCTGCAGTACATTTTCTTACACAGACACAGAATAAATGTGTAATTTAAGAACCTGATGGGCGGAATGTTGAACCTTTTTGCCACTCTGATCTTTCTAGAATAGTCGAGCTTAACAAGCTGATGTTTGCTGGGGAAACTAACCTCAGTTTCCACGCCATGACTGTCTACTTTTCATTACCAGAAATATTTCCAAAGTCTCAAATTTGCTGTGTGCAGCAACAGGTGCTTGAGTGGGAGGACTGCTTTACCATGTGCCAAAAGGTGGGGGGTGGGGGGGGCACAAATTGCTCTGGAAGTTTCTCATTAAGAGACCTTTTAAACTGCAGGAATGGGAACATATCAATTTTAGCAGCTTTCCAGCTATGCATTTTTAAAAACTTCAAAGTACCATGATACCAGTAACTTTCCCATATATAATCATATATAAATGACTTGTTTCTATGCACGTTGATTATCTATCAGGGGTATCATAGCAACCACCTACAGAAACAATACCAAGAACTGAAAAAGCATGTTCTCTCTTACAGCAAACCTTTTCGTTTATCAGTCTTTATTCTTTCATTTGTGTCTGCCCTTTTTGAAGATATTTAAAAGCCGGCAGGATATAATGAAGTCTGTGTGCTTTGATGTGTATTTTAGTGTATCTGCCAGCTATGAGAACAGTGGTTTTGTTGTAACCATCTTAATTTTTGTGCAGATTTTTCACAGAGCAACTTAACACTGCAATATCCTTTCACACTACAATGTTTTTTTTTGTTTTGTTTTGTTTTTTTGGGGTGGGGGTTTGGCTGTTTGTTTACATCCAAAGGTTAAAATGGGGGGGGGGGTTTGTCTTCAAGAACAGCAAAGTTCATTTTGTTAAATTTTTATTTTCCTCTCATGCTGTAGATATGTCAAATAGTTCATCTGGCAATTTTTAGAGTTATAGAAACTATTTGAAATATGTGTGCAGGTCATATTTGACCCAGCAAACATTGCACTGCAATCCTGTGCTATTACTGTTTCATTTTTGAAAAACCGTGCAAAACTGTGTTAGAGGTGTAACATACTGAGGAGAATAACACTAAATTACAAGGCTCAAGTGTTTTTTTTGGGGGGTGGTTTTTACATTACATCTTTGAAGAAATAAACTTGCGTTGTCTTAACATTGAAATGTGACTGTACTGCAGCTGAGAAACCAGCCTGATTTTTATAACACATCCAAACACATAATGAGGAACCATTGACAGTACTGTACTGAAACAGTTTGCATACAGAAGCGTGTCAACTTTTTGCTGTACTTGATGTGCAGTTTACTGGCTAAAATTAAAACTCATGGTTCAAGATTAAATGTATGAATTCTGAGTCAAATCAGTTTTGTTTTTATTATAAATATGGGTATTATGTAAGATTTTCATTGGATAAAAATCTTACCTTTACATGAAATGTAGTCATAGCAACAGTACATAGTGTATTGCTGTTGAATACATCTTTTCTTCTTTGATCGATGGAACAAATGTTCATCCTGGTCATAGTGAAAATGTGAGAAAAATGGGTTACCAGACATTGTCCAAAAAAGCTGCATACTTTGATTAAAACCTTGATTAGAGCCAGGAATTAATTGAGCTTACTGTAGTGTTTGATCACTAGGATCAATTGGAATGTGTGTATGATTTATTTATTTTATTTTATTTTTTTGTAAAGTGCCTCCGGATGACATTTGTGAATTGGCACTATATAAATAAATTAAATTGAATTGAAATCTTATAAAGTTTTAAAATTCTACTAAACTGGACTTGAAAGTGGACTTTAAAATAGAAACCAAAACAATATGACTGGAGAGAAGCTGATAACTGCTCGTTTTTTATCCAGTTTGGTTAAATATTTTTAAATCTGGTGTGTGTTGGTAATTGTATGTAACGAGCAAAACAATACATTTTACGTTAAGGATGATGTGCATGATAACTCCTAATTATTATTATTATTATTATTATTATTATTATTTATTTATTTATTTATTTTTTTGGAAGTATATGCGGACTTTGGCGTCAACATTTAGTCATGAGCGTTGACGTTGCGTATAGCTAGTTCAATAGTGGGTTTAGTCGCTATGACGTCAACACAGCGTTTGACTACTACAATATCTGATTACGAGTAGCACTGCTTTTTCGTGGCAGCGAAAATTACGATGGAACTTTCGTATCAATCCATGAAAATTTCCCATGAAGCTCGGGAGGCAGTGAGTTGATATTCTGTTGTTGTTTGTTGTAGCGTCAGGCTAGATGACAAGGAGAACATCCTTAAAATAGCTCAGCCTTTAGCTAGCCACATAGCACATCCACATAACACATACTTATAAACTTAATCATCATGGAACCCACCAATTGAAAAGTCTGAAGTTACAGTTTGTTTCATAGACTAAGTATTTCAATGTAGATCTACTTTACACATGTGCTAAATTGTAAACATTTAACTTTTAAAGTTTGGCAGGTAGCTGTTTAGCTAATTGTGAAAGGCACATTAATCGGCGTTGTCTGGTTGCCTAGATACCGTAAAGGGCAGTTCTGGTTATTTGTCTTCCCTTCTGGCAACGTACCTCTGCCTTTTTATTGGCAAATTTAAATAACACAAATAATTTAGCTGTATTGGGTAACTTTATTTTGGGTAACTTAAATATTGACACATTTGTTAGATAAGCTTTTCGTGTAGAAAGTCTTAATCCAAACAAAAATAAATAATCTATTGAATAAAGAATTGTCCAGGTGCAAATCAAATAGAGTTGTAACCCTACAAAATAAAAAGGTTTTATATATATATATATATATATATATATATATATATATATATATATATATATATATATATATATATATGTATATATATATATATATATATATATATATATATATATATATATATATATATATATAAAGTATGTTCAAAAATACTTAATTTATCCCAAAGGGAAATTAATTGTTGATGTAACTTATTTAATTAAGGAGTTATTATAGATTGTGATGGCTGTGGGCTGGGAAGATCTCCTGTAGCAGTCCGTTTTACAACCAATCTGATGAAGCCTCTGACGAGACTCTGTTTTCCAATGAAAATATAATATATATGTCACCATTATTTTTCACAGTTCAAACATTAGATTCCAAAGTCACTTAGGATTTGGTTATATTATGTTCAAAAGCGTTCATAATTAGTTGGGCATTTATTTAGTTATTTCATTCTTTCTGTGTTACACTGCATCACAAATTATTTTAAGCTGTCATCTGTTGTCAGGTAGAGCCTGTATATCTGATAAGAACGTCATCTGTAGATCAGTTACTGTGTTCCACTGACTTTGATGAGTTAGGCTGACAAAATTAATTCATGATATGATGCAACAGGACTATGAAAAACCTTATTAAAACAAAAAAAACTCAAATGATCACACATACTTTTAACATGTAAACATAACATTTGAGCAATTATTTATGAATTAAATAATTTGTTTTTATTAAATAATTAAGAAATTAAATTATGATTTATCAATTTATTAATAGAATGTATTCTCGTTTTATTTAATTATCACGTATCTAAATATTTACCTCCTGAGGTATTGAGTGGTGGCACTTTTTGCCCAGGAAACCCTATATGCCTTGGTTCAGGTTCTTCTCTTTATTTTAATTTAAAAATCTGAAACATATTGAATAAATGGCTGAATCATATTTGTACTCTACCATAGAAATGTTATTCATGGTATAATCTTTTCTTCTCTATGAAAAACATCAGTAATGACGCCTATTGCTGTTATGGTGGCTGCAGTCTTGTAGTCCTGTTCATTGTTGCTGTTCTGCAGGATAAGCTGAGGACCGAGATGAGGAGGAAGAGCATTCTTGTTCTCATCTACCAACATTTACTTGGGCAAGGGTCCGTATGAATCTATTTATTTTTTATAGAGTTGCTGTGAATTTCGACTGGAATATCCAAATGTTTTTATCTTGAATATTTAGATGGTGGTCCTACCTTAAGTTATCTAAAATACTTTGGAAAAAACACAGAGTCAATATGGCATGGCAAGTCACACTTGTGTTTTTGTCAGTATGTTTTAGATCATCATCCTGCTGAAGGATCCAAGACAGTTTTCAGTTTACTAGCAGAGTCCACCATATTCTTATTTTAAAACTCCTGGTGTTTCAAAGAGTTGATTTTGTCGACTTTCCCAGAGCTGTTGGAAGGGAAGCAGGCCCAACGCATAACAGCTCTACTACAATGTTTAAAAGAGGGCTATTTTGTAAACATCTATCTATTGATTTATGCCAAAATAACCTGGACTGTTTGTCCAAAACAGGATGCAAAAAATAAAATCAATAAAAATAAAATGCTTACTTTCCTGGAAAAGAGGAAATCATGATTATAAATTAAAAGTTTGCAGAAACTCTGATCAAGTTCTTTTTTTTTTTTTTTTTTTTTTTTTTTTTTTTTTTGTTATTTTCAAAGTGAGTTAGAAGAACCAACAACTGGGCAAGCTGCATCTTAACAGGCAATGTTTTCCCCCCACTGAATCAATATACTCACATAAAGGTTCAGTTTTCAAAAAAATCCAACTAGCTTTAAAAATTCTTTCTTGGGGTACCAAACTAATGTGTCTGCATCTGTGAATGTCATGAAACAGGTACGGCTGATCTTGTGTGTGTCACTTTGAAATTTAACATGTGCAACGGTATTCGCCCACCAGGTATGCATCAGCTGCGTTAACTTTGGATCAGGAGACAAATGGAGGTATGAAGAAATTTGAGGTTTGTGATAACGTCGATCTGGAGATAGTGCTCATGGAGTATGAGAATTATCACTATGTCAAATTCCAGAAGTATCCCAAACTCATCAGGAAAATAGCAGAATCAGGTGAAAGACGGCCTCTGTGCAATAGAGTTACCCTCGACGCACAGTCGGATTAACATTTAAATTATTTCAGCATTAATGCTTTTTTTCTAAAGTGTTTTGTTTTTTTGTTTTTTTTTGTGAAGGTGAATGCAGGGGGACAAAAAGCACTGCTGTTAAGAAGTGAGTTACCGCATCTTTTTAAAACCCGTCTATCAGTTTACAACATAGGATATGAGGACAATTTCAACATCTAACAACTTCAAATGTCTGTTTTAGTAACAAGAGTCTGAAGCCTCTTCCCAAAATCCTTTCATCCTCCTCCAAACCTGGAAATTCAGTCAAGAAGACAGCCACTAATTCACATGTAAAAATATAGCACGCTTTGCTCAAGCCACTCAGATATGTTAAAAAAAAAAAAAAAAAAAAAGAAAAGAAAATGACTGACAAAAATATTTCCCAGGAAAATGGCACCTCTGAGACTCCTGACTCATTGGATTTAGGGTTCAACACATTCTCCATCAAATATGGGCCCACTGGGGAAGCTGCCGTGAACAAGAAGGTAAAGAGGAAGTCATAACACTAAAAATTCTTCTGGGGCTGACATTACAGCAGTTTTGGAGTTAAAATAGTCTCCCAACCCATTTTTAAATTTAACAGGGTTTCTTCCTGGATCACTCTTTATTTATCTCTAGCTATCTCTCCATTAACTCCAGCTGGCTTGTCTGAGGAGAACATCCCCACAGCATGATGCTGCCTAATTCTGTGACTTCTGAACCCATTGGTTAACTTTATTTGGAAGTGTCAGAGTAAAAGAGATGGAACAGAAATGCACACCACACTGTTTCAGATTTTTATCTGAAATAAGATGAAAATCTGCTACTCTGTCTGAATCAGAAAACTAGTTTTGAGGTAAATCAACTTCAAGGAGACATTCAGCATTGCTGATAAATGTTTAAAAATTGCCAGGAGAAATTCTATGATAGTAAAATGTTACATAGGATTTTATTAAGCGACTCACAAATGTTCTACAAGGATACATTTTAGCGAATATTGCCAGTAATAGTGGATTTGGGATACATTTCTTCCACTTTTACCAAATTAGCTCGGTTGCAACAGTCAGTGCTGCTGTAAAGGGATCTAACAGTCTGAACATTTTAATCTGCTTGGTTTATTTGTGTATTACTATCATATGTAACAGTCCGCTGTTGTTGTATTTGGGCCCAGATGACTGATGGCAAAGCAACGAACCACTGTCCCTTCAATGGATCAGCTGTTCACTCAGACCACATGGTAATTACACACCACAGAGAAACCAAAGGCAGAAACAATCACATCACCATAAACTACAGTTTAGTTTCGATTAAATACTTAACATTTTTTTATAAGGAAATGCAGCTATAATACGTAAAACACTAGTGTTAGTCACATGGGCTTTTCTCTAATATTGCAGGAGCGGTTGCTAAAGCCCCTCAGTGGTTTTTCTGGGATTAGTGGTGAGATGAAGGAGCTCGCTGCAATCATCAGTGAGGTACAAACACACAGACACAGGGTCCAAATTATTCATACAAGCTCAAATATATACATAGACTACTAATATTTAGAGAAATGTACCAGTTTCCATCTGGCATACACTTTTGTTTGTCACTGGCCAAGTTTGTGCTCACAAATAAGGAATTTGACTTCAGTTCCACTTTGGTCTGAATGTACACACATTTTAAATATAAATAGATAAATTATATATAAAGCAGGCTAACAATAAGCTTCTGGAATGGCCCTGACCCTAAAACTATTAAGCTTAAAAATCAGGTCTGTGCCAAAAAAACCAACCAGTTTAAAAAAAGCTCTGCCATTTCTCCGAAGAAAAGTGGTCAAATATCCCAAGGGTATTATCTCAGAACCTTGTCCATGTAAGTGAAAAGTTTGTAGTGTCTCTTTCACGTCCTAAGGGACACTAATCAAAATATTAGCGGCCTAATCAAGATATTAGTGGGAGTATATATAAGTATTAAGCCTGTATGTATAATTTTCACCATGGGGATCAGTGAAATCCAAAATAAATTCAAGCATGTGCACCCCATTCCCTGGTATTAATGGCGTTCTAAGTTGTGCAATGACATAAATTGGTACATGTCAAAAATTAGGATATTGTAAAAAAGTTCTGTATTTTTTGTCATTCATTTCAATAATCCATATTTTCCTGATGTACCTGTAAACCTTATATAACAGTAGTTTGTATTATTATGTGGTTCTGACTCTGTCCACCAGAGAGCAATAGAGAGCGTTGCTGTAAACTGACTGATCTGCTGTATTAATGAAGGCCTACTGTTCTATTTATATTACTTAAATGATGCTTCATCCTAAAGGACACCTATTTACCCAAGCCTAATTGACACACAATGTTTTCATCCGAATGCATCCCTCTCTCTGTGTGTGTGTTCACCCCTAAAGGACATCTATTTGCACAACCCAAATGTGAGGTGGAAGGACATCATCGGTCTGGAGGATGCCAAGCGATTAGTCAAAGAGGCCGTCGTTTATCCCATTAAGGTGAGGCCGGCACACACCCGCGCCTGGTATTTCGATTCTGAATACATCTCCTTTAGGGGCTTAAGGAGAAGGAGGGCAGTGGGGTCAGGTCAGTCTATTAGGCTGACATTAAATCTATATGTGGGATCTTATGGCAACACATATACACAGATGGATAGACGGGGAGGGAGGCAGGAATGGACTAACATGGAAGGTCATGTAAAATTTCCCATACCCAGGCACGTTCACACAATTTTACCACCATGTATAGATAACCGCCACACACACATTTTTATCATCATCATACAGACCTTTCTCGTGACAACAAATCAGGTTGTCTGCATCCTCTTGACATTTCCAGATGAAGATGAGGACTGATGTGTCTATCTTCTTACATATATAGTGCTGGACTCGTTTATTGAATAAGACCACCTCTCTGTTGTCCCTAACTTCTGTCTCCATTACTATTCATTCTCAGTCTTATAAGGTCAGGTGGATTTGATTTGAGTCTCTTCACCATATAAAATTCAGACTAATTTGCACCCCGTGGCATTTGGAGCACTGACTCAGCTTTTCATCTGGCTCAACAGTTTCACTTGCACATAGCTCAGCTACTAATTGGTTTGCCAAAATGATGTTGTAGTTAGAATAAATATTGAACAATAGGCTGATTTATAGAAGGTTTGTGCAGTACTATTCATAGCTTGCTCATACTTGGATTAATCACCGTGCCCTCCTTTGATTTTTGCTTTCTTTAATTCACCCTCTGTACAGTACCCTCAGCTGTTCACAGGAATCTTATCTCCATGGAAGGGCTTGCTGCTTTATGGTCCCCCAGGTAACACACTGCTCTGATTCACATGCCTCCCACACATTTTTCATGTCAAAGTCCCAATCTTTTCCAAACTCAGATTTCCAGAGATCTCGGCCCCTTGTGAGCTGATATTAAAAGATTTATACAAAACTTGACTATAAATGTAAGGTAGATCATTTTAAATTGGCAAGGCCAACCCCAACCTGAGGTCAATGGATCAAAGAACAGACTGACAGGCAGCTAGATAGATGTATTGTTTGGTCAATAGATCAAAAAGATTGGAGGACAGATGGATGAATTGTTAAAAGGAAAGATAGACTGGTGGATTGATGGGTGGATGGATGTACAGATGAATGAGATAGGGACTAGAGTCTGGAATTAAAAAACTTCTTCCATATTTTTTTTTCTTCTTTTTCCTTACTTATTCAAACCTGGAAAATACTTAACTCATCTTCTATACTTTTCCAGACCATTTAGGAACCTTATTCAATAATAATTTTTTTTATCTACCATTATGGAATTGATTTAAAACCTTATCCCCATGTTTTGTGTACACAAAGGCACAGGTAAAACTATGCTGGCCAAGGCTGTGGCTACAGAGTGTAAGACGACCTTCTTCAACATTTCAGCCTCCAGCATCGTCAGTAAATGGAGAGGCGATTCTGAAAAACTCGTCAGGGTAGGTTGACTTTCTGCGCATCTGTGCATCTCAATAAATTGGGATTTCATCTAAAAAAGTTAATTTACTTCAGTCATTCTATTTAAAAAGTGACACTCATATCTGTCTTGAAAACATTCTGACAAGCATTTTCCTTCCACACAACTTTCCATCAAGATGCTGAGATACAGCCTTGTTAGTAGCCAGCTCATTCATCAAATTGAACAAAAATAAAAGCCGTGTGTAATAAATGTATGTAATAGAAGTTTTCTTTTTTCATTATTAAAATGAATTTACTTTTTGATTATTTTTTTTATTTATTTACTGAGATACACATGATACACCAAACATAAGTTGACCCAGATTTTTTTTTTTTACACCTTCTGTTAGTGAGTTTTCTTTTTTGCAGGTTCTTTTTGAGCTGGCAAGGTACCATGCCCCATCCACTATCTTCCTGGATGAGCTGGAGTCAGTGATGGGCCAGAGAGGAACCAGTTCAGGGTGAGGTCTCCCACTATAAGTCATAAACACTCCTGCTATTGGTTTAGAGCTCAAAACACTCCCCTGAGTGAGTCAGGTCAATGCAAAACAGGGAATAAAAATCAATTAAATTCAACAGAAACCGGATGTCTGTGTCCAGGAGCGAGCATGAAGGGAGTCGGAGGATGAAGACGGAGCTGTTGATTCAGATGGATGGGCTCGCAACATCAGAAGACCTTGTGTTTGTTCTTGCTGCTTCCAACCTGCCTTGGTAATGCCGTAACATATATACCTGCAGTATCCCTAACCCTTGTGCAGTACATTCCATTTTCATCCAAATTAAGTATTATTTATAATCTAAACTAAAAATTTCATGTTGTAAAAGGAACTGTGAAGAAGAAAGGCATTATATCTTGTAAAAGCTTTCATACCCCTTTACATTAGGTTTCATGGTATTTTATCTGGATTTTATGTGACAGGGAAACACAAAGTAGTGCATCATTGTGTTGATAACACGGTTTTCAGAATATTTTACTGTTAAATATCTGTAAAATGTGTCATGCATTTATATTCAGCCAGTTCAGAGATAAAGTTGGGGTTTAAAGCACTGTTAGGTTGAATTTTCCTTTCACTTTACAATTCTGCACTATTTGATGTTGGTCTATCCCATAAAACCCAACAAAATAAAGTATGTGATTGCAACATGACAACATATGAAAGGATTTAAGTAAGATGAATATTTTTGATACATTTAATATATGAGCTGTTTGTTTGTATCTACCTTCTTGTTTCAGGGAGCTGGACCACGGGATGCTAAGGAGGTTAGAAAAAAGGATTCTCGTGAGTCTTCCCTCGTTACCTGCTCGCCAAGCCATGATCTCTTATTGGCTGCCTCCTCTCATCTCCCTCGGTGGGGTGAAGCTACAGACTGCATTAGACTACAAAAAGCTGGCAAAGGTTGGTTATCGCAAATATAAGCAACAAAATTGTGATTTTTCATATTTTAAAATATATTTTAATCTGGAATGAAATTATTTCTTTCATGTATTTCTGTTACTTCTGTTAAGAGAATCGTTCTTGTGTGCTGACACAGGAGATGGAAGGATACTCTGGCTCTGACCTCAGATTAACGTGTAAGGAAGCCGCCATGAGACCAGTTCGCAAGATCTTTGATGCTCTGGAGTCACATCATGATGGTAAATTTAAAAAAAAAAAAAAAAATCCACACATTTGTAAATGGAATCCCCACAACACTTCAGGCCCTTCTGTGATTCTCATCCACAGCAGACACCGAAATGCCCGTCATTGAGCTGGGAACTGTAACAACAGCTGACTTCATGGAAGTTCTAGCACACACTAAACCATCAGCTCAAAACCTGATGGACAGATACACAGCCTGGGAGAGAAAGCACAAGTCGGTTTGATGTCCAAGCTGAAAAAATTAGCCCAGTTTATTTTTTTTTTTTCCTTTTGCATCTTTTGGAAATTTGTTTTATATTACTCTGTAACTACTACTTCACAGATATTAAAAGTATGCAAGATAGTGTTTTGATATGTTGATGGGCAGAGATAGATATTGCAATTGCCGAATATGTGGCACATTTTTTCAGTGATTTTAATGAGCTGTTATCGGCAATGATTATGACTGTTTAATAATTATGGGAGACTTTAACATCCATGTTGACAACCCAATAGATAAAGGCAAAATAGCTGAATGATGTACTTCAAAACTTTGGTTTGACTAATGTCTCAACAAGATCTAGGACACACTCGGGATTTGATCATCAGCAAGGGTGTAAATATCTCCAAGGTCTCTGTAATTGATGTCGCTCTGTCTGATCACTTTTCTGTTGTTTTTGAAAATACAATCTCTGTTGACTCACTTAGTAAAACAGATTACTCCAAAACATTCTTTTACAAACAACACAGCTGAATCTTTTAATCAAATCTACTCCTCAACCCCAATTCTGTCGTGTAACCCGGTAAATGAGTTAGTGGATCATTTCCATTCTAAGATTTCAGACATCTTTGATTTCATTGTGCCTGTTAAAGTGAAAATTGTGTCTGGTAGGAAGAAATCTCCATGGATAAATGCTCCACTTGTAAGAAACGAAAAAGACCTTTGTCGAAGGGCTGAATGTAAATGCTGTAAAACTTGACTTCACGTTTACTATGAAATCTACAGAGAGGCTGCGAAGTTATCACTCACACTAAAACATGCAAGGGAAACATTCTTTGCAGAAATCATAAACAAAAACATCTATAATGCTTGTGCCTTGTTTGCCACAGCTGACAGATTGACAAACTCGCTTGTGACTGTAACACCTGAACTCCACTCTACCAGAGCCTGCAATGAATTTGCCAACATTTTTCCCGAGAAAATAAGAAAATTAGATGGTTAATCTGCACATCCACAACAATCCAATAACGATGTTATGCCCAAACATAAATGCAGAGAAAATGGCTGAATTTCACCAACTCAACCGTGAAAATGTAGAAGAAATTTTGAAACAATTAAACTCATCCTCCTGCTGACTTGATATCCTATCTACAACCTTCCTTAAGAAAGTTCAGCCTGTCATTGCATCTGTCCTGATTCACACAAATACAGACTGTGGAAGAACCACAGTGTTGGTTCTGTTGGACCTCAGTGCAGCATTTGACACAGCTGATCATAATATATTACTGAAGTGACTGGAGAGCTGGGTTGGACTCTCTGGTACAGTACCAGACTGGTTTGAATCCTACCTGAAGAACAGGGATTTCTTTTTGTCAATAGGCAACTTCTTATTGGAGCGGACAAAAGTCAACATGTGGAGTACCCCAAGGTTAGGGTTAGTTACTGGGACCTCTCCTATTTAATATCAACATGCTCCCATTAGCTCAGATTATAACAAGTAATAAGATGTGCTACCATAACTACGCAAATGATACACAGCTCTATATTACAATGTCAGGTGACTCCGAACCCATTCAAGCACTGAACAGATGCTTAGAACAAATCAAGGTGTGGCTGTTCCATAATTATCTTCAGCTAAATAGAAACAAAACTGAAGTTATTATCTTTGACCCCAAAGAGTAACGATCTAGAGTCAGCACACAGCTTCTGTTATTACAGCTAGAAACTAGTCAGACCCGAAATTTGGGTGTAGTGATGGACTCAGACCTGAACCTACAGAGACACATAAAGACAGTTACAAAGTAGGCCTTCTATCACCTGAAGAACATTTCCAGGATTAAAGGACTAATGTCTCAACAAGATCTAGAGAAACTCATCTATGTGTTTATCTTTAGTCACATTGATTACTGCAACAGTGTCTTAACAGGTCTGCCTAAAAAAAATTCAATCAGACAGCTGCAGCTGATCCAGAATGCTTCTGCTCGTGTTTTCATTAAGACCAGGAAAATAGAGCACATCACCCCAGTTCTAAAGTCCTTAAACTGGCTCCCTGTAGCTCAGAGAATAGACTTTAAAATACTTCAGTTTATAAATCACTGAACAGCTTAGCACCAAAATACATTAAAGACCTGTTGTCATTGTATCAACCTTCCAGAGTACTCAGGGCTTCTGGTTCTGGGGATGCAGAGTAGACCAGAACCAGAACCAAACATGGAGAAGCAGCATTCAGTTTTTATGCACCACAAATCTGGGACAAACTTCCAGAAAACTGCAAAACAGTCGAAACACCGAGTTCCTTTAAATCAAGGCTAAAACCCCACCTGTTCAGCGCTGCCTTTGACTGGTAGTAAGGGGACACTGATCAATATTTTCAAATGATACTGGCTTGATGATCCTCGTGATTTTGAAGCATTTGTATTTGTTTGATGATTTTCATGTGTATTTGCTTGATGATTTTGCTGTATACTTGATGTTTTTATGATGTGAAGCACTTTGAACTGCCTTGCTGTTGAAATGTGCTATACAAATAAACTTGACATAATTTGATTTGAATAAATGTTAACCTTTTTTTAAAAAAAAACAGCTGAATATTGTTCCTCAGTGCCAGCATCATTGTTTTAAGATGTTTTTTACAATGTGTACACTTGCATTTACAACATTTTAAACAGCTTGATGGTGCAAAATGTTTAAATAATTATCTACTGAGTTTATACATGATCTGTAAATCAATCACACTGCATTAGATTTCATAGTTCTTTTCAAAATGTTTCTGCAGCAAGATTTTGGGGGAGATAAAGTTGCTCCTGAAGCTGTGATTGATGACCGAGGTTTTATTTGTGCAAATGAAATGGGAGCACAGCAGTCGACTGAAGCTTATAGCAGATTCTGCAGGATGTGTTGAACTGCATCAGGGAAACTGTCACATGTCAGGTAAGGAGGTGGGTCAGTTTTCTTTTCATCCCCATCTCTGTATTTACCTGTAGCATGAGAAGATGGAATATAATCAGTAACCCAAACAGAAGTGTTTATGAAACATATAAAATGTTATGGAAACATATAAAATACAGAATAAAGCCTCTTGGAAATGTGTTGCTACCCTTGGACGTTGAGATGTATGTTTCCATCTTCCCAACTCTAACTAGCTTTCCTGTCATTGCTGTAGAAAACCCTTCCCACAGCATGATGCTTCCACCACTATGTTTTCCTGTATCATAGTGTGTTTGGGATGATGTGCATTGTTTCTTTTCTACTACAGCGTACATTTTGCATGTTGTCCAAAAAGCTCAAATTTTGTCTGTTGTGTCTTGAGCTCCTTCTTCCACATGTTTGCTGTGTCCACTGCAGGACTTGTTTCAACTTTGTGTTGGTCTATCACATTTCAATAACTGAATTTAAGAGTAAATATTGTAATGTTAGTGGTTATAACAAGACAAGGTGTGAATAGTTCAAGGGGTATAAATACTAATGTAAGGCAATGAATGTGTTTACATGTAGAAATCATGGAGGACTCAACGCACCTGTTCTAACGAGAATACCCAGCATTCCTGCATTCTGAGCCCCACCTACGTCATCTCTGGCATCCTGCAAAACAATCTGAGTTAAAATAAGGGTTATGATTGGGTTGTGTATACATTGTGTCGATATTATTTATGACTATGTGGCTTCCAATAGAAATATGTTTTAAGAGGATGATGGTATTACTGAAGAAATGTAGGTGAAAGAGTTCCTCTTAGAGTCCCAGCAAGAGCTTTATGACAATTTAAAATGACAAGTTTCTCTTTGTTGTACATGAGTTTCAGTAATACGGGTACAAATATACTTACGTCTCCTATCATGACGGCTTCACTGGGGCTACATCCTAAATCAGACAAGGCCTGAGAAAAGGGAAGAAAATGAGCAGAGAGTTCATCCAGAGGGCAGTTATTATAGGGGTCCTACACAATTTTCATTTAAAAATTCCAGACTTTTCCAGATTACAGATTCCTCAGTTCACTAAGAATTGTGGATAGATAGATGGGTCAGCAGCTAAATGGTTTAACAGGTGGATGAAAGGCTGATGGATAATGGGATGCAGAAATAATATAAAGACTAATGGATTGCAAGTACAAACAACAAGGACTCTGATTGGAGCAATTTCAGATATATATCATGTAGACAATCTCTAAAAGTAACCAGACCTGAAAAAATACATTATTAGCTGTATTAACACCCAGTATGTGCTCAAAAAAAATCCTCACCTGTGTGAAAAATGTTTTTTCAGGCTTTCCCACTACTGTAGCTTTACAATCTGTGGCATACTCCAAGCCTGTCACAAAGGGTCCGGGGCCAAGGGCCAAACCATCCTTGCGTTTGTAGTAACGAGCCTTATGAATGGCAATAAGAGGAGCTCCATCTAAAATCATTCTAGAATGAAACATACATCAAAACTATTCAAAAAACAATGAATACTTTTGAAAACAAAAGTCAAGATATGTTATATCAACAGTTAATAAGTCTTAATTAGGGAGTGCGAATTGATTTAGGTTTCAAATGTCTTATCTTTAAACCAAATACTACAACCTGCAATTGCAAATTAGAACCTGTTGTTGAAATGATCAAGAACTACATTCATGAACAGTTCCCTCACCTAAAGGCCCTGTTGAGAGTTTGGTAGTTGAAATGATCAGGAGCGAGTCCGATGACGACCGCGTTTGGCTCTGAAGTGTCGATGCCTGCGGATGGAAGGACAACATACGCAATCTGCAGTTGTCTCTTTATTAGCTCATCTGCTTAGTTTTAACAGTGATAGACTGATGACAAAAACAACTTATAGAGAAGAATTTGTGACACAAAGAGATGTTACGACTAAGATCTTTTAGTAGGTACCGGTGAAGTCTTCCAGTGCGCTGTCCTCCACCAGCAGCAGCGGCCTGTGTTGTTTCTGCTCCAACAAACTCCTTGCAGCACTCAAAGATGTAAAAATTTCTTTTTCCTGCAGGTTCAGAGATTGGTACAAAGTCTCCTTTTCAGATAAAAGTAAGATTTGCATTTCATTTGGAAATAAAAGTCCCTGAGTCTGCAGGAACAGTGGAGAGGCACAGAATCTCGTCTTCCGCACACCGGCCCACACTGGATGATTTCGGAAATCATGTCATCTGCTGTCATGTTGGTCCACTGTGTTTAATAAGGTCCAGATTTTAGAGCACTTCATGCTTCCTATTCCTGACGAGCTGTTTTGATCTCACCTTTCAGCAGCATGTGGCCCCAGCCAATACTGCCAAAACTATCAATACCTGGTATAATGACCAGTTATCACTGTGCTGGATTGGCCAGCAAACTAAACTTAGAAAAGTTTTCAATAACGTTCAAATTTCTAGAGATGAACCGATATTTCTTAACTTAGAAAACTGCACTTTATCAGAAAAAAACCCCCCCAAAAATTCTGATATTTCACCTGGAGGTCAAAGTTGAGTCGTTGTAGTCGCTCCAGTAAGTTCCTCTTACTTTCCTTTGTTGTGTTGGTCACAAACTTAACAGCTACAGATGCCTGTCGTAACCTGGCGGCACCAGAACACGAGAAAACACGGCACAATCAGAAGCACGTTTAAAAGTCTGCCGGTGTAAAGTGTAAATGGTGACTTATTTTGGTTTGTGGGGAGTCGCCTACCTGCTGAGGGCGTCCTGCGCCCCGGGCACTGCAGTATCTTCTATGTGTAGAGTCCCACTGAGGTCTATGAGGACAGCCTTCAGAGCCCGTCTCCCTGCCATGCTGGAGGTCTGAAAGGGAAAAATGGCCATACAATAAGGCCACCAACAGGAACTTAGGAACATTCCAGATAACAGATAAGAGCAGCTTGGACTCAGGTTTCAAATACTGATTGTCAACACAGCTAAAGATGACTATGGTCTCCTGTCCTCTTCAAAAAGGCTTATTCTTGCATAATAATTCATTATTTCAGAGATTATGTTTTGATCATAATTCTCATTGGTAATGGCAGAATTTATCAGATTAAAGTGTTGATCAAAACCCACATCGGCACAAACTGAGAGGATTACTGACCCGTTTCATGTGTGGGGCTCCTGCCTGGAATCCAGATTTGAGTTTTTATTGGTATTTGAATTTAAACTGTTATCCCTTATTATTTAGATATGCTTGGATTTCTGTCATGTAGTTATCAGTCTGATGCTGCAATTAATGCTCTTAATACCAGCCAACGATTGCACGCACACTGACGTTTGATAAGGCCAAGCAGCCGCTGGTATTTATCTCAACTGATCAACTGAACTGTCAGAGAAATGCCAAGCTGAGAATAGGCTTATTGTTTGTGTGTATGCGAGTGTGTGTAGTTTTACGGAATAAATAAAGTTCCTTTCTTATTCTGTTTGCAATATTGTATTTTTTAGCAATTTTATTGTACCTTTTATGATTGTAAAAAAAAAAAAAAAAAAACCTGACAATGGTTTTATTTTGGATATTTGATAAAATCAGAATCTTATTAGTAAACAGAATAACAGTTGTATTTCTTATAATCAAGTCCATTTTTTCTCGTTTCCAGAATATTTGCAGACACTTTGTTGCAAAAATATGTAATTTTTCACCCTACAGCCACAAACCTCAGAATATTTTATTGGGATTTTATGTGGCAGACCAAGACAAAGTAGTGCATAAATATGAAATGGAAAGCATGTGTTTGCATTCACCAGAGCTGAGTCCAGACTTTGTAGAGCCACCTTCTGTTAATGTTAAAATTGCAGGTCTTCAGAGGTAGGTCTCTACCAGCTTTGCACCTCAAGAAAGTGAACTTTTTGCCTGCTCTTTGCAAAATAGGCCAAGCTTAAAGCTGCAGTATGTAACTTTTATGAGAAATATGTTTTTTACATATTCGTTAAAATTATCATGTCGTGACAGTATAAGAGAGATAATCTGCGAAAAAAAAAAAAAAAAAAAAAATTAAGAGCTTGATTTTTTTCTGCCTTCTCCCAGTGCTCCCAGCACTAACTGCAGAAATACACCTCTCAGTCAGAAACAACCAATCAGAGCCAGGAGGAGGGTTTTAGCGCTGTCTATCATCCTCATGTATGAGCTGCTCACACCCCCCCACTTGCTCTCTGCTACCCTACAGCAGGTTCACCACAACATAGCCTGCTGCTAATGCTAAGGCTAGTTAGCATGGCCACCGATGACGGCAGATTAAGTTTTCCTTGGAACAGTAAGCTGTTTCTTCACCACTAGCACATTTGGCTCCACATATACAAGGTTAACTGACAGCGCTAAGACCTTCCTCCTGGCTCTGATTGGTCATTTTAGATCAGGAGCGGTGCATTTCTTTAGACGGCAATAGTGTCTGAGGGAGGAGGTGGAGGTGCTTGATCTTTTCACAGATTATCGGTCTCATAACATACTGTCGCAACATGGTAATAGTTTTAACAGATATGGTAAAAACATTTTTGTAAAAGTTACATACTTTAACTTACATACATGCTTTAATCAGATAAGATGGTGCTTGTGAACATCAACTTTCAAATCTTGCCAAAAATTCTGAATAGGATTGAATTCTAAACCATGTTTATGGTCACTGTCCTGATAAAAGGTGATCCAGTTTCAAGTCTTCTTTCAGCCCTAACAGCTTTTCTTCTCAGGTTGCCCAGCATTTAGCTTCATCCTTCTTTCCATCCACTCTGACCTGGTTCTCTTTCTCTGAACAAAATTGCCCACAGCATGATGATGCAATCACAATCATTCACCACGAGGATGGTGTGATGGGGGTTTGTGTTAAACTGCAAATAGGACTTTTCATGGTTTTCTTTCAACATTGCCTTCCTTCTGGCTACTCCCACATAAAGACCAGATTCGTGGAGTGTTCAACTAATAGTTCTCCTGTCAACAGATTCTCCTGGCTGAGCTGTGGATCTCTCCAACACCTCCAAATTAACAAAAGCCTCTTAGCTACTGCTGTGATTAATGCTGTCCGCGTCCAACCTGCCAGTTTGAGTGGATAGCCATGTCTTGTTGGGGCGGTAGGCGAGCCATACTCTTTATACTTTTAGAATGAATTGAACAGTGCTCTGTTAGATGGTCAAATTTACAACATTGTTTTATAACTTAATATAATAGAACAAATCAATGCATGAATTTGCCATAACTTTCTTCAGTTAAGTAAAAGCAAAACTAAATTTTTTATTTATTTTTTGGGGGCGGGGGGGTGGACCAAAGGAGAAGCAATCAAGGGTCAGCACACAGCTTCAGTTATTGCAGCTAGAAACTATTGATCAGGCCTGAAACCTGGGTGTGCCGATGGACTCAGACCTGAACCTTCAGAGACACATAAAAACAGTTACAAAGCTGGCCTTCTGTCAACTGAAGAATATTTCCAGGATTAAAGGACTAATGTTCTAACAAGATCTTGTAAAAACTCATCCATGCATTTCTCTTTAGTCGAGTTGAAAATAACTCGCTGAGATTAAAAACCTTTTCTCGGAAGAGTGACCTGGCCAAGAAAGTAGCATAAAACATACAACAAATCCAAAATACAAGACCAAATGTCCAATACAAATAAACTTGCCTTGTTTCGCCTTATCCCTTCTTTAAGAGTTTCCACAACTGTATCCCTTGGTCTATATGATGCTGCTCTTTCCCACAAATGTTCTCCAGAAACCTTCTGAGTCCATCACAGAATACATGAATACTCCACAAAGTGACTTCCGAAGACAATTTATTATACTGACTTTTATTTGGAAGTAGCAGAGAAAACAGGTCTGAATACATGTGCATACCACACTTCTAATTTTTAGTTGTAAAAACAGAAAAGCACATGTATAATTTTTTTTAGTCCATTTCACAGTTATGGACTAATTTGAGTATTAAATTAATAATACTAATATTATTATTAACTAATTTGAGTATTATAGAAACACTGCTCCGCAGTGTTTCTATAATACCTAAGAATGACTTTTCTTGTGTTTATATGTTGTTTAGTCTAAATTTAATCACCATATAATTAGTTGTGGAATAATTTTGAGTATACACTTGAAGAATGTAGGACTAAAGAAGCCAAGAGGAAATTAACAAGAGAGAGTCTCTTATTATGCACCCAGCTTCACAGTGCTTGTGTCTTCTGCACCAAAAACCTGCTAATTTACTCCTGTTGACTTGCAGATGTGGATATTTGAGTGGTAGCGACTAAAATCTTTGTTACGGCATCAGTTTAATCACAAAATGCTTCCGTTTTAATAAACCCTGACGCTCAAAACTTACAGCACAATCTTGATGACAAATACACACACATAAAGAGCAATCTTAACCTTTCTGCAACAGTACTCGTCCTTCTTCCTGTTGACTTCTCTTCTTTTTCGGTTTATAGCAGATTTTTTTGTTTTAGTGCTCGCTGCTGCCCCCTGCAGCTTACACGTCTCTTTAACCGTCCGAAGATAAAATTATTTCGCATATTACATTATACAGCTTGTTAAATCGAAAACTATTTTGCAGCACTCTCTTATTGTACCACATCTGCTTCAGCTTTCATATTATACTATTATTATTATTATTTTCCTTCACAAATTCAGAGCATTTAATCAGTTAAGAGGGTTAGCCTTAACCACATAATCACCCAGAGGAATGATAAAGAACATATGTGTTCCATCAAACTAACAACCAACAGATGTATCACATTAGTAGGTCTTTTAGATTTAACATAGATGGGGGTATTATCAGAGTGATAAAAATATTCCCTGCATGATGCCAGACAGCACTGATCCAATCCTCTTTTTATCTTACATACAAAGTGAATAACACAGCTGTTTTTCACCATTTAGTTTCTATAAGAGTACAGTTTGTTTTTGATATTGATTTCTGTAAACAGGATGCCGGGGACCTAATCTCACATTAATTTGTTGTGGAAAAATATACCAAATGAAATGTGTTCATCATTTTAGCGAATTGTTTTGCTTCCGATTTTTTGTGTTCGACCCCCACTCGCTTTTTTTTTAATTGCATGAATTCCATGTCAGATCAGTTTGTAATGACTTTTTCAGTTTTCTTTTCATTTATTTTACAAAACTTCACACTTGTTTTAAGTTTCAAAAAAAAAAAAGTAAACTATTTTATGAAATAGAACTCTTATGTTTGAGGTTTAGTTTGGAGTTAAATTTCACAATAAAATGAAAAGCAAGGATAATTTGCGTCTCCTTTTTTGAATTTGAAGAAAAAAAAAAATATTGCAAACCAAAACATCCAAATCTCTGAAAGCTGCCAGTCATTCTGTGATCGCTTACAGCTTTTCCCCTGCTAAATCTGGACTAAACACATATCGAAGTGGCTTTGATGTAGCAATCCCCCTGTTAAACATATGCTTCTAATTCCAGCAGAAACTGTCCACACAAATCCTTTAAATTTAGGTTCCAAACTAACATGAACATACAATTTTTTTTTTGTAACAGAGAGGGAAAATGGTTACATTCACAACATTATCTGTCAAGAATAATAAAAAAAAGTCGGGCATGGAAGACAGATAAACATGGAGTGTAAAAGATATCATTGAACAATGAGAAAGGAGTTAATGTATGACTGGGCTAAGGTAAAGCTAAGAATCTCAAACTTACTGACCACTTTCTGAACAAGCTGGAACAAACATCACTCTACCATTTTCTTTACATTTTACAAAACTGGTTGACTGGTGTGTTGACGAGAAGATAGCGAGGAAATAGCAAACATCAAAACTAGAACCACCAGACTGCGTCACAGCTTTCTATTACAATCTGTTAAAATGCTGAACTGGGTCATTCTAACATAGGAATATGCTTTGTAATTATGCTATAACAGGGTTTCTTCCAGGATTGCCCCTTATTTAGCTCCATCCATCTTCCCCTCAGCTTTGACGAGCTTTGCTGTCCTATCCCCACAGCTTGATACTGCCACCACCATGTTTCACAGAGGGCCTGGTACGTTCAGGCCATTTGTAGTGTTGGTTTTCGGCCACACATAACACTTTGAGAGAAGGCCAACGGTTCAGTTTTGGTCTTGCATGAATAGAGCATTGTATGTCACATAAAAGGTGGACATTTTTTAAACCACAATCTCATTTTATAAAGTCCCAAAATCTTGGACTATCAACAGGGGTGTGTCAGCTCTCGAGAGCCACCAAGACAGTTAAAATACGCAAAATTGTAGATCTGAATGAGGCATTTATTTCAAAGCAACCCATTTCAGAGTTTGTGGTATTGAGAGGGTACACAGTACATTGTTTTAGTTTCAAAGTGATTTTAGATGGTTAAAACTCCCAACATTTTACACAACAGTGAGATAACTTAATGAAAGTGTTTGAACTGTTCATCAAAAATAAAGAACATGACTTTGAGCAGATTGATAGCAGATCATATTGTATTAAAACAGATAATAGTTATTTATATTCCCTTATTATGGGATATTATTTAAGCACCACTTAAAGCTTTCACAACACATATGGCACATGTCCTTTAAATCATCCCTATAAATAGCCTGAAGAGCATGATAGACATGATAAGTTTCAAGAGGAAGTGAGAATCATTATCATTTATTATAACGGTAAGAAAATTAAACACGGAGTTGTTTGTGGATGAAGACAAGGAAGCTTTCTCCATTTACTATTTTTGACCAGGTAATAGTTCAGGTCCTCTTTTCTTTAGCAGAGCTTTTTTGCAGCCTGTGGCTTTTTCACTCTGCTGTTGGTGGACAACAACAGAAACCTTTGAAGGGTGTGCAGTTTGTTCAGTGTGTGAGGGTGTATTTTTGCAGCCGTTCCTTGCAACCTGTGCAAACTTCTCGCTTTGGTGCATCAGTGATTGGTTGTCAACCAAACAGCAGCAGCAGGACGATACATGCTGAGTTCACGATTATCAGTGGCACTGTCAAAAACAGAAGTTGAGGGAAAAAAAATGGTTATACTTACATCACTACATGTCATTATTTAATCGTTAACTGAAACCATGTATCAAACCTTAGCTAATCAAAAACAATAAGAGGGTATTTATTTATGATCATCATTTTATTTTACACACACAGGCATTTAAACCACTGCACTTACTGGCACATTTGGAAGAACATGTGAGGACATCAAAGCAAGACTTCCCCAACAGAGATTTAAATAAACTGACAATGTTCAATTTTTTGTCAGGTTTGTCATTTTCATGGACAATGAAGCAGTCAAAAGTAATTTTGTAAACAAAGAAGCACTGCTGCCAGCCACATAGACATATGCTAACTTACATGTTAAATGGACATGTACAGTGCACATCTGAACACAGACAAATATTTTCGGCACATTTGGAACCCCATATTTTAAGCCAAAGTGGTATGACTATATGTTAGGGGGTATAAGTTTTAACTTTTTTCTTAAAAAAAAAAAAAAATATATTTTTTTTTTGCTGCTCTCTTTTGTGAGTAAAACAAGATTCTTCTTTTAGTGTTTGTTGATACCTGTAATTACTTAACCTTTTTCCACAGATAAATATTTTTTTAAAAAAATGAAATATCAACATGGTTACATTTATTTCGAATAAATTAAATATTTTTTTAAAAATGTCCTAATTTTTTTTTTTTGAGATGTTGACTGATTTGAAATGCTTGGCTCACACGCTTTTATTTCCCACCTCTCATGACAGTCCGAACTGAACGAATGAGATTCAGTATCTGGGCTTTGACTCCCGGGTCATCCCCAAAGCCTCCAACTCCCTGATCAACACCCCAGCCGACTGCAAACACACACACACACACACACACACACACACACACACACACACACACACACACACACACGCAGAAAGAGAACAAGTCAGAGAACACAACAATACAAATAAATGTATGAAGCCACATTTCAAATCTCACTATTGCAGCTCATTCATTTATTTACAGATTGTGTGGCGATTATGACCAGCAGACTGCAACACTGAAGTCCACTCACTTTACTACGAGCGGCTGAATACTTACTTTTGCTGAGAAATCTCTCTTCATGCAACACGGCGATAGCGTTGGTACACAGAATAGCGGTCTGAATGAGGGTGTACAGAGTAAACGCCATGCTGGCAAATGATGTTTTATCTCCTCCCTCTTCGCTGTCGTCGTCCTCCACACCCAGAAGCAAAACTGCCGTAAAACAGCAGAGAATGTCGAGCAGATGGCACGAGATGCAGTTTAATGGTTATAGTTCAACGCCTCGCATTCATAATGTTACGAAGAGACCGTGTTCAATCATTAACCAACTTCTTTTCTTCTTTCAGCTAAAACATAACTGATTGGAGTCTTAAAATAATAATTCATTATTTTTAAGTAGGGTTCTGTTGAGAGGTTATGAGCAGCAAATAATTTACACTGGTCAGATGTTTACAAAAACTCAGTATGAACGTCATGTGAATTTCGGGATTTTTTTTTTTTTTTTTTTTTTTTTTTTTTTTTTTTTTTTTTTTTTACCATTTCATTCCTTCTTTTCTTTACGGATGTAAACATTCAAAACACAGCTTCCATGAAAACAAAAACAGGAATTTGGTGCTCAGAGTTTGAATTTGTTGTGATTTTTTTTTCTCTCTAATGCACCCAGGGTCAAAATTATACATATAGGATAAATTGATACACCTTTACTAATATTTGGATAATTGTCCCTTGGCAAGTTTCAGAGAAATCAACACTTAGTTGGTTCAGCAAGCAGGGTCCCGTGATTATTCTGGCCGGACATTTCATCACTCTTCCTGGAATCATTTGGAAGAGCTCATTTAAATTGTGTGGTTTCCCCCCATTGATCTTTTTAAGCATTGTCAGCAAATTCTCAATGGGTTTGAGGCCAGAGCCATTTCAGGAGTTTAACATTATCCAGCTTTATCCATTTCAAAACCAGTTTGGATGCATGAAGGATCATTGTCTGGTTGAAACACTGAATTGTGTCAAAGTTTCACTCAGATCTAAGCTGTTACCTTAGTTGAAAGTACATTTTTATAATGTTCAGGATAATCCCAAGACCCATCAAGGCACAAGCTTATTATAGATTGGAAGATGCTAGAGTACCAGTGTGACTATCTACAGTGAAGTGGGTTATTGCACTGAACTGCAATAACACGGAATGAGAGCGCGTAAAATAAAAAGAAGTCCCTGCTTCAAAGACACCACCTCTCAGCGTGACTGCTGTCCCCATGTGGACAAGTAAAAGGTTTCTGAAAAAAAGCCTTATGGTCAGATTAGACAAAGATTGAGTTGTTTGACCCAAATGTCAAGAAGTATGTTTGAGGGAGGCTATAAAACTCAAGGAAATTGTATTAATTGCCATGTACTATGATGGCAGTATCACTCTGAAGGTCTTTTTGGCTGCCAATGACAACCTACCAAGTAGCTACCTCAATATTCTTCAACTTTACCAAAAATCTTCAGATAGTTGGGACTTGAACATTATTGGGTTTTCCAACAGAACAATGATCCCAAAGCATACATGTGAACTGGTTTTGGAACAAAAAAAAAAAAAAAAAAAAAAAAAAAAAAAACGTAGGCCAACATTAAACTCATGGGATTACCCCGACTGTAGCCATATTGAAAATTTATGGACCAAATTTAAAAGCCAGTGACAGGGAACCTACTTAAACTCCAACAATAAGGAATTAATTAATTCCTTAATTCTCCAGCAAAAATTAAGTCAAGAGGTGGTTGATGGCAGCAAAACGAGAGAGTAACGGCTGTTTCCAGAAGTCTGTTCACTGTGCTTCTAGCTAGCAGAATGGACACTGTGTTTATTGTAGATGATTTTGTTGGTCATGGACACTAGATGTCTTCATGAATTGCAATAATAACTTTGCTTTCTTTCTTTTTAACATTTTTTTTTAAGATTGCAAGTCGTATATATTAAAAATTCAACACAGACATTTTTTTTGTATAGACATTTTTATTTACACATAGTAGAGAAACTACTGGAACGTTTTGCATTAACAGGTTATAGTAATAACATATCAGTAGATGATAACTTCATCCATTCATTCTATAAACCAGGTAGGGGAGATGTCATTTGTACTTTTTTTTTGACATACATTTAAACACACCATCTTAATAATCATTGTTATTGAGTCTCTTACATCTTCTTTAAAATCTATAATAAACAATATTTTCACAAGAGGGGTCTCAGGATTTTATTTTCAAATTATAAATAAATAAACACATAAAAAGACTGTAAGATTCAATACTCTCATGTGTGATGATTTATACAGATAGGTGAGGAAATTTACAAATAGATACACAACAATAATGAACTGCAGTCTTCTCCTTGCTGGCCATACACTAAACAGGCACTTGGAGAGGGCCTTAAAATTGCCTGTTCAGCATCTATTAGCTGATGGTAGCATAATACTTTTACTTAAAGTGAATGTTTATGGTTGTTGCAGTAGTAAAAATCTGAATTTGTGCCTTTTAGCAAAATTCCAGCTGCTGTAAATTCATACAGAATAAAGATGACAGTTAATGATATACGTCTTGGGGAGACTTTGCATGGATAAATAAAATAATGTTCAAACAGATGTGATACATTGAGTATTGACAAGGCAGTTACGTCTGCAGTGATTTTTTTTTTTTTTTTTTTTTTTTTTTTTTTTTTTTTGTACATAAAGAAATGATGGTTACTGTACACGTTTCTATCAGTATGTAAACCCTTTTTGTGATTTCAGAATGGGAATTTTTTTTGTCACGGTTGGTTCTCCACCTTCCTCAGACATCACCCCCAAGCTTGTGTCACATGCTGATAATTGGTGATAATGATGATCTGCGTCCAAAAGGAAGGGTCGTAGGTCAACATGCCAAAAAGAATCCCTTTTGGATCAAATGCTGATATTTAATAAGGGTAACTTTTCTTCAGACTCTCTGGTTGGTGATTCCAGTACCACAGCAGTCCAGTACATTAGGTCAACAGCAGTGAGAGTCCGATAATAACACCCAGTCTTTCAGCAGTTTTCTCTCCAGCTCGTTGACCTTTACAACCTTCGTCCAGGTGTTTCCTTTGGTCCTGATTAAATAAAGCTTGAAATCTGGCAATTGCAAAATGCCAGGAATGATCCCATTTATCCAGATGCTTTCAGTTAAGTCAGTTTGAAAAAAAAAAAAAAAAAAACTTCACCAAGAAAAGCTGAAATAGTTGGTAAACTTTTACCAACATGCTGGTATAAAAGCAGCATGAAGTCATTCAAATGAGTTCAGAAGAACAGGAGGAATGAGTCAAACAGTTACTGTCTTTTGGATATGCAAGAAATGTGTAAATATATATATAACAGCACTGAAATTCCTGGATGTTGGTGTTTTGTTCATATACAGTATTTCTCATTTTATGTCACTTCTAGAGAGAAAATATGTGACTTTCACAAGTCCAAGCAGCTTCGTCCTGTTGAGTGCAATAACTCACCCTGTGAATGAAGCAATTTATAATTTAATTAATTATTATATTCATTGTAGGTTTATACATTAGTTCTATATTTTTAAATGCTAGTGCAGAACCACTAAAGGATCAGTTGCTGAGTGTTACTCAGTCACCACCATTTTGAAGCTAAATGTAATACCGTACAGTGTATTGCAATGGTATTCATACCCATTTAACGTTTCAACTTTAGATGTATTTATTGAGATTTGATGTGACAGACTAACACTAGGTACCGAATGATTGTGAAGTGAAAGGAAAAGCACTGGGTTTTCAAAAATATTTGGTTTTGTTGCTTATGCTTTGTTTATGGGATGGAATGAAAGTAAACATGGGGCAAAACTGATAGAAAATCTGATCGATGCTACAGAAGACTATGAACTGGGTTGGAGGTTCACCCTCCAGCAAGGCAATGATCCTAAACATACAGTCAGAGCAACAACTCAGCAGTTCAGATGAAAGTTTGTTTATGTGTTATAACGGTCCAGTCAAAATTCACACCTAATTCAAATAGAGAATCCATCGGACAATTTTAGCGTATAGATGTGCAAAGTTGTTAGGGACATAAACCAAAAAGACTTGTAAATGTAGCTGCAGCAGAAGGCTACCAAGTATATAGAACCAGGGGTATTGAACCATAATAGATGCCACATTTTCAGTTGTTTTTATAAATCATTTTCAAAATCGTGTCATTTTCTTTCAACTTCACATTCTGCAATATTCCGTGTCAGTCCATCACAAACAATTCCAGTAAAATACACTGCTCTTTGTCATTGTAATGTGAAAAAGTTCAAATCAGTTTAAACACTTTTGTAAGGGACTGTAAATAATTGGTCATGTTTAACAGAAGTTTAATCAAATTAGCAGTACTACGCAACAATAATTGCAGGTCGTCTATGCTCATCATTTGACCAATAATATCATCAAAAAAGTTACCTTTTCAGCTACTTGCTAAGATGGGAGCTGATCTTTTCTTTTCTGATGATGTTTGCGTAGGGAATCTAAAAGATAAATAAAGAACCAATTAATAAAATGCATTTACTTTAAACATGGCATAATAATAATAATAATAATAATAATAATAATAATAATAATAATAATAATAATAATAATAATAATGTCTATAAATCCATGCTTCATCTCCTTTTCACATTTATATAGTTTCATGGACACAAAAAAATTAAATTAGCAAGTAATGGCAAAATGTGACAAGTTTTTGAATTTCAATACACATCACATAAATTATACATTTCTGAAGTTCATTTAAATGTCTATGTGAAATTAATGTCTCATTACTCTCAGACTGATCCATCTGCTGCTTCTAGACGCATTTGTCAGTTACAGTGCATACATGCACTTTAGCGCACACATAAACGTTTGCAAATGAGCATGAAATCTGTTGTCTGTCTTTGTGTTTTCTGCTTTTATGGTCACACAAATGTAGTTTGCTTGTGCATGTGTGCGTGTACGTGTGTATGAAGGCTATGGTGTGCATGCATGGTTTGCCGTCACAGGCGTACAAGAGACACAGTTGAGTCGTGTGTCAGAAAACAAAGACAAACAGCATCTGTCAGTCGATCTGCCAGCTGCTCCTGTGATTGATGTCAACGGAAACAATCAGGCGACTGCAGAGGAATTTCTCACCCATGAAAGATGAACTGCCTGATTGGTTTTGTCTTTTGGTGCACAAATAAACAAAACTAGTGTTGATTTGAGTCCAAATTTATAATAATTTGATTGCTGTTTTGGTTTTACCCATGATTTCAGAATTCCCTTTTGTGTCTATTGAAACATTCCTGGAAATTAGCCTTCATATCATTCATGCTTAAAGCAATAAACGTATTAACGTAATAAAGATATTTAGTGGGGTTTTTTGTTGTTTTTTTTTTTTTTTTTTTTAACTCGGTGATTTATTAGTCATTCATAGTCTATTCCCTATTAGTGTTCAGCATGTAATGTATTAGTATTCTCACCATCTGTAGCTGTTGGACCATTTCTTCTCTGTAGGCGAGCTCTCGTTTCATCTGATCTTGAAAATTATCTGAAAAAATTGGTGTACAACATTTATGATGAAACAGAAAATTACTTTTTTTTGCAACATATAAAATTAGGTTATATCAGTTGATAAACGAATATGGAGTGTTAAAAAGTGCAACTAAAAGAAAGTGTGAATAAAGAAAAAGGAGAAGAGACATTTGTAAGGGAGCTAAAATAGACATAGAAAAAAATAGTACTTTGGAGTGTGAAAACTAGATAAACATTTAGAGTAGTGGGATGAGAAAAAAAGACTTACGGAAGACAGGAAATGGTGAAGTTCCCTTTAGGGCATGAAACTCTTGCTCCAGTCTCCTCCTAAAGTCGATCTGCTCCAGGAGAACTTTCTGAAGTTCTTCTACAGAAAGAAAACAAGTAAGAAGACATGACACAACAAACTGTGTTTAAAAGAAGTTGGGAGAAATAAAGGAAAGCCTGCATGATTAGTTTGCTAAAATTTTGTCCTACGCCTTCATAAATCAAACTACCTTTCTCCATATTTTCAACATCCTTCTTCAGTGTGACAGGAGAGGTTGCACCTCTGCTCTGATCCCCTGAAAATACAAAGATTAATTCAACAAACACATGGTATAACCCCATAACATTTTCACAAATTATAAACTTTGGCGAATTTGCTCACAAGTAATGCACATTTTTAGTGATTCGTAAAAAATGTATAGGTGATACTGAGATAAACATGCAGAGACCATTTTAAGCTAAATCATTCACCACAGGGAGAACGATAAAAATGGCTCAAGGAAGAGAACCCAGTAAAATCTGATATTAAAAATGCAAAAAGATGCAGCAACATAACAGCTTTTGAAAGAAGAATCCTTTTATTAACAATAAAAGTATATTTGTGAAGACTTCAAATGTTTTAATTTTATCAAAGGCCTTTTGTAAATTTGCTCTACTTGCCACTTTTTGCCTGTTTTCTAAAGTGCTGCAATTCATCTTCTGGCCTCTGGGTGTCAGTGTAAGTTAAAAAGAAATTTATATATATATATATATATATATATATATATATATATATATATATATATATATATATATATATATATATATATATATATATATATATATATGTGTGTGTGTGTGTGTGTGTGTGTGTGTGTGTGTGTGTGTCCAAGAAAAATATACAGACAAGCAACGGTATAGGTAGCCAGGGAAAAGGTGTGTAGATACCCTTAAAGCAAATTCATATTTTAGACACAAAGATGGATTTATTTTTGAGCTCTATACTACAGGTTCCAAAAACAAACTGGTCTGTGTCATATTGTCTTCCTGTCGAATCAAATTCCATTTACTGGAGTAAATTGATCAGATGTATTTTAAAGAAGAAAAAAAGAGTACTGAAAATGGTGCTAAACAGCAGCACACATGCTGACAACTGTTGCAGCATGATGTCAGGATGGCCGGTGAATTGTTTCAGCCTTTCACATTGGTGCGTTATAACTTTAGCCAATAATGACTGAGCTGAGAAGTTTTGCTATATTAGGTTAATAAAAAAGGTATTTATACAATATCAGGACAGAATGGTAGGTACCCTACACTAAGGAAATGTTTAACTTTTTTTTTTTTCTCAGTTGATTATTTTATTTTTTGTCATTGGGTTGTGTACTATATGCCTTTAAAATATATATTTTTTTGTACTTTGTATGTTTTTGTATTTTTTTCTCAACAAATCAGATTGTGGTTTCTAATATGCACCATAAAAGAATCATGTTTTATACAGTATTTTTGTTGAAGGGCCATGCAGGTTCTGTGGTTCTTGATAAATTGTATTTTTTGGGAGAAAGGGCAAAAACTGGTTTTTGAATAGTCAATGCTGCTGACTCCTGTTCTATCCAACAAACAGTAAAACATATTCAACTGAGTCTTCACTAGAATTTAATTATTTTTACTATTTAAACAGTAATATTTAGTTTTCTAAGTACTAAAGAATAAATCTCCACCACTTTCAAACTTTTTTTTTTTGGCTCTGTACCAAACATCTCCATCACATGCTGTTTGAATTTGTCTACATTGTCATGCATGTATGCATGTGTGACAATGAGGCATTTTCTAGCTTAAATGAAGCAATCCAGTACCCTCAACATGTATATTTTCTTCCAGTCATTTTGAGTCCTGGCTCCTTCAGCCTCCCCATGCTCCCTTCTCTTTCTCCCATTTAGAGCTCTCCTCCTCTCCTTTCCTTTTCTCTCCTCGCCTCTCTCTGTCTCATTTGACAAGCAAATTTGCAGACAGTGCCCGAGGATAACAACCTCGTTTGACAGTCAATTAACCGTGAATAGTCAAAGCCAAGGCGGTTTGCATTACATAAATGGAAAATTAGATTATTTTTTCTCCCTAGAAACAGAGGGAGAGTGTAAAGACAGTGGAGGAGGGAGGGTGGTGGTGGGACTCAGAGGAATCAGGCCTTCTAATCACGTAGAGCTTCCCACCGCCCAGGGAGACATTTGGCAATCAGGGGAAAGGTGGTCTCATTTAATTTGTTTCGTGTAATTTTTTGAAATACATTATACATTATGCGCGGGGATCATTACGATGTCTGCATGTGCAGGGGTTGAGGGAAAGGGGGGGAGTAGATATAAATGTTGGCACAGATGTCATAAAGCACTTTTAATGTCTTCCTGACAGATATAAAAAGGCAATAAGCTGTGATCTTTTTCAAACGGAAAGGGCTGTTTTGCGCTGAGAAAGGAGAAAAAAGGCAATTATGCTGGCAAAGATATGGGCCTTGGATGGAGATTGCCAGCGCACTGCTTATCTCTAAGCTGATGTTTTCTTGTTGAACTGTAACAGCCCCCCAAAGAGTAACATTGCTAGTGACAGAGAGCCGCCGCGGCAGAGTGGCAACAGAAGCAGCTCTCTGCTGTTTTCTCATTTCTGTGTGTATTTATATAAATCCTTTAACTCCACATCTGAATACAGAGGAGCTTTCCCCTTACACCGTTAAGCATCCTGGGTGCCATTTGGAACAGAATAGGCAAAAAAAAACCCAGTAATGTATGAACATCACGTCCTTGTTTTACCATGTGAGAAATTTAATCAGCATTACCAGTTTTATGCATACCTTTATTTCCTCATTAAATACCTTATCATTGTTTCCTCTTGGGTTGGGTGATGATTTAAGATTTAGGGTGCCATATGGGAACCAAATATGAATTAAACTAAAATACAAAAATTAAATTTACAGCCAGTTTGCCTTTTTAAAATGTTGTTCCTTTGTTTTCAATATGACAGCAGCTGCTGGTTATCACTTTAGCTGTTTCTTTATACCTGTGCACTCTCTCCAGTAGTCAGGTGCTGAGGTTTCACTCTCAGGCACAAAGAAACTTCTCTGCTCTTTGTTTTCATCTGGGAGAAAATGAGAGAGAAAGACAGAAAATGGGAGATTCAGTAAGGCCCATTGGTTGAGCTGGTTATCCGGACACATGGAGATAACTAAGTGCGCCCACGGTGTGTGGATTTCAGTGTCGGGAAAAACATACAGAAGACATTTTCCTTGGCAAAAAGGGTCATCCTGGGAAATGAGTTCAACAAATGAAACCTCACAAGATGGCAAGCCTTGCAGGGACACATGGACACTATAAAACCACTGAGTCAGACAAGAAAGGAAACAATGGGGCTTTAATACAGTTGACTCCAACATCTGATCAGAAGGAGTTTGGTTGAAAATAGGGCAGATCAAGGTGTGAAATATTTTGAAGGTGTTCATGTAAGTGGAGGAAATGTATATTCTTGTGCAAAAAGATTTTATACTTTCAAAAAGGGATCAATGGAATACATAAAGTCTTTGAAATTATGTAATCAAACATTATCATTAACGTTTGATTACATTTATCACTAATACTATATATATATATATATATATATATATATATATATATATATATATATATATATATATATATATATATATAAAATGTTATATCCCCAGAGTTGGCAAGCATAGGAGTTTCAGAAAGTGGTCAAATTGTGGTGGCTGGACAACTGGTTCACGGGATCTCAAAAACTGATGCTTATGAGGGGTGTTCCTGATCCGCAGCGGTCAGTAATTATCAAAAATGGTTCAAGGAATAAACTGGGGTGCCCTGGCCACAGGGTCAAGGATGCACTTGGGGATCAAGGGTTAGATCATTTAGTCCCATCCAACAGATTAACGGCTGCAGTTCAGATTGCTTAAGATGTTAATGCTCATTGTGTTAGAAAGGATTATGTTATGTCTGAATTGAGTATACTTTATATATAACAGGAGATGCATTAAATACAGGCATCTAAGTTATTTGATACAATTTCACATTTGCAGTTATTAATTTTAGAAACATTCTGTCCAGCTGGGGCCAGTCACTGCTAAGCTGGACATTCCACCATGAGTCAGAGCCAAAGAACAGCAGATAACAACCCATATAAAACAAATCAGGTGAACAATGCAGAAGGTGCACCACTTAGTAACTTTCTCTTTGAATTGTAAAAAAAACAAACAAACAAAAAAAAAAAAAACAACCTCAAAACAACCAACCTAAAAAAGTCTGCACTCACCTGAATTGCTTGAATTGTCTTTTGTTGCATATGCAGGCAGTCCTTCATCACGGTTTTTCTGAACCTGGAAAAAATATACATATTTGTATTGTATACATGTACGTGATCTACACCTTAACAAATAAAAGATTTACTAATATTATTATTATAATTTCTAAATGCAGTTTTCTTGGTCTAATTAAGTTGTTAAGGTTTCTTCTGTTTTGTAGGTAGTTTTCTTTAAAATCAATGTTGGTATTAATTTAGCACTAATTTATGCATCCATTTTTGCTAACGAGTGTTTGTGCTATAGAATTTTTACAGTAAATACACTAACTGGTTTAAAATTAGTATTAGCTGGTCTTGACAACTCTCCCTCTGTCTCTCTTTCATCCCATCAGAAGCCTGGTTAATGTGGGAGTCAGAAGGTTAAAGATTAGAGCTGCCCTAACAGGTTGGGGTGACGGGGGCAGAACAAACACACTGTGTCCATTAAACAATCCACGCCTAGGCCTATTAGCAGAGATCAGAGTGGGGTGACTGTTTCAATTTCTACTGGGAGAAACCAGGCTATCAATCTGCTTATGCAGATCACAGCACTGCCTGACTGTGGCACCATTTAAATAATAATTAGCTAAAGTGGCCTGTGGGGATATTTACGTTTTTGTAAGCTGTGTCCTCTCGGTGGGGTGGGGTGGAGCTGGAGAGAGGCAAGCTGGCGTGAGGAGAGGCAGGTAGGCTGGGGGACTCCTGTACGATGGGATTCGAGGAGGATCCTGGGGAGGTGCTGGGATACATTGCGCCACTCCCCCTGTCCTTCCCCCGTTCCTCTCCAGCACTGTCACTCAGAACAGGAAGATACAGGTTGGTCTGAGTCTGTGGCTGCCTGCTTGTGAAACTCCCCTCCTCCTCCTCGTCTTCCTGCTTTGACGACTCCACATCCACTTCCCCCTCTTCTTCACTCTCTGCTCCCTCTGCCTCCCCATCACCTCCGCTTTCACTGCCATAGCTGCAGCTGCTGGTAGGTGACAGCCGTTCGTGTCGGTCTGATTCGGGAACCACAACTCCAAAGTCCTCATCGGTTGCTCCGTTGACTCCTCCACTGTTGCCGTGGAGCTTGGCGATGCTCTCTGCATCCTTAACAACTGGGCGGAAGGCAGACCCATAGCTGGGCTTTCTTGTTTGGAGAGCTGGGTTTTCTAGAAGTTTCAGCCATCCCTCCGACGTCACAGGACGAAGGTCTGGGGTTGCTGTCGTGCACTCTGTGTCAAACAACCCAGATCTTGGTGTGGTGGTCCCATTGCTGGGGGCCATAGCTGCACTGACAGCATTCCCATTGCTGCTTACAGCTACCGCATCACTAGGGTCTGACAGATCTAAAAAAGCCTGCCTGAGAGATGGATTTTCTGTCAGGGTGGAAAGGGTGCTGGGCTGAGGCTGAAGGTAGGTAGGGACTGGAATTCCCCCAGCTGCTCTTGGGGGCCAAAACATACAAAAAGGAGGATAGAAAGCATCTTTGCGACCAGGCCATAAAAGACCCGACAGCCCTGGTCCTTTCTGCACAGTGGAAACATCACTGTCCTCTTTTTTTTGCTGGCAGAGGCCAAACGCTGGGAAAGGGTAAGGGGATGGGAAGAGTGATGTAGGGGGGAACTTCTGCAGCATGCTGAAGCCTTTGCTTGGGACAGGGATGACAGGATAATTGCGTGGTGTTTTGCGTGGAGAAAGGCTGCCTCCGTCCAGATCATCATCATCTTCAAAGCGGGCTCTTTTCTGTGCACCCAGATCAGGTCCTATCATATGAGGCACCACTGTACCTGGGAGACTCTTCATGGGACCCATGGAAGCACACTGGACAGATGATGGCAGTGCCCTCTTTCGGCTACCTCCATTAAACATGGCTTTGACATCTTCCCATGCGTAAACTAACTCATCCGGTGGGTGTTTGTCTGTCAGTCTGAGGTGTCTTCGCCAGGAGTTGAAGTTGGCAGCGTCAGGCTGGGTGTACTTGGCGTCTGGTGTGCGGTGAGAGTGGAAGATAAACTTATTTGGAGAAAAATACATGTTGCAAAAGGAGCACTTGATGCATTTGGCCCTGGAGCTGTTGTAGCGTGCTGGTATGAAGTTACCCCGGCAACCCCAGGCGCACTCGTGTGTCACGTCGAAGGCAAAATTGTCGGGCAGTTTTGGCGGCGAGTTTTCTCCCAAGAAGGACTTGCACAGGCGCTCGGCTTCACGCTTGGTGATCATGCCACATCGGCGTGATGAGATGGGCATGGCACCGGCCCTGCGGAGGATCTCCAGCTGAACTGGAGTGCACTGGACACAGGTGATCCCCAGGGCCACTCGGCGGTTATGAATCTCGTTATAGCTGTAGTTCTTCAAAAGAGTGTTTGAAATCTGTGCCAGGCAAAGTCTCTCATTGTTGTCAATGACAAGTGACACAATAGGAACGCCATACAAGATGACCTGACCCACCTGGTTGGGTTTGAGGGGAGAGGAGGAGGAAGGAGAGGGGGAGGATAATGAAGAGGATGAGGAGTGCAGATGGGCAGGCCTGGGTGGAGTGAGAGGCTCCTGTTGATAAGAGCCTGTTGAGTTTGTCATTATTATTTCATTTGGGCTTGAAAGATGAGCCTTGTCCATACTTGGGAAAATGCTTGGGCTTGCAGATGAACCTGTTGGAAAAGGGAAACAAAGAAATTTGGTCATCACTTTACCATTAAAAAAAAAAAGATCTTGCAGTAATCATGTGCTCTGTTTCGTATTACATAAATAGCTTGTAACATACACACACTACCTAACTGTTAACAAACATACTCAGATTTTGATTAAGCATTTTAAATATAAAAAGAAAAGATAGAGAAGAAAAATGAAGAGAACATTATCACATAACATTATCATAACATTATCATTTAAATGTTAAATCTTAAATGTTTCTTATGTCAGATAAAATATATTTTAAAAAGCAAAATAATTATATTTGAAACTTTGTAACACATGTAAAAACCTGTTATTTTTTTTTAACTTCATTTTCCTTTGAACAACATATGATCAACTCAGCTTTCTTTGTATTTCTAAAAACACACAAAAATGTTCTTAAAAAATACATAAATTTAATTTTAAGACCTCCAGCTTCAGGATTTACATTTATTAATTTTATTCAAAAACGTTTCATTGCAACTTTATGGAGTCCCAGTTTTGTGTGTTTTTAGAAGTTGATTATGAACAAAATGATAAAGGACAAGAAAAGCACTTTTTTCCTCATCAAAATCATTTGGAGGGAACAACATAAATAAATAAATATATCTGAAATATTATCAATAAATTAACCTTGTAAAACATAAAAATGTTTTAAAATTAATGTATAAAAAAACGTTGATATTTTTTTCTCTCTTCAACAGAGTAACGTTTATAACAGAAAAATATGTATAAACTAAAATATCAACCCTAAAGTGCTCCAAGAACTCTACAAAAGGGTGTAATTTTAAGCAACTTACAGGTAGTGTTTTTGCAAAAATTAAACAGCAACGGATCGTTATATAAAGTCAGTTTTAATGTTTACTGCAGCATGCAGTCTGGTGGTTATCCTTTTTATGCTTTCTTTTTTAATGCTGGTTTAAAATATACTTTGAAAAAGTATGCATGATAATTACAGCAACAAAAGCAAAAGCTCAGCATGCTAAAATGGTAAGAAAGAAAAGCGTGCACATTAAAAAAAAAAACATCACCTGTGAACATCACTAATAAGGGACTGCTTTTGTAAGACAAACTGTATTTGCCAATCATCATCATACCCTCTTAAACTTGTCTGTTATCTTATCCTTTTTTAATTACCTATATAATTTAGGGTAGGTGTTGTTCAATGTTGTTTGTTTATTGCTTTGTTTGAAATGTTCTTATACCTGTGCCAAATTCAGTTTTCATTTTTAGTTCAGACTGAATCTAAATCTAAACTTAATATTCAAGAGCTAGTTGGCAAAAAATAATTATATCCTTCTTTAATTGTTTGAATTTAAAACAGAAAGCACGTTTAAAAGGATCGTTGCTTGCAGTGACTTTATGAGGCCCGTTAGAAAACTGTTGATTTTATGGAAAGTAACTTTCAAACTGCAAGGCGTTGGGAACTAACCAGAAAGGCACTCAAGAAAAGCCATGTAAAATCTTAAAACTTAAAGTGACTACACTGCCCTTTGTTTATGTGCATTATATTTAAAGCTTAGGACAAAACATCGCTAAACTGAATGACCACTGGCCTCTAGCGAGAATAATTACAGCCGAGGGAGTTCGAGACGAGAGAAAAAAAGAACAGAAACTCGCATTTTATTCACAAAAATGTGTATTATTTATTATGATGCTGTAATTATTTGTGTAACAAATATGTAGGCCCACACATGCAAAATAATGGTTAAGGCAAACTATGAACTAACTGGTTTGCTTCTATGAAGCAGAATCGTATCTAACCTGAATGGAAGGTTAAGACTAATCCCCGTTAACAGTTTTTTTTTAATCATTAGCTAATAATAATAATAATAATAATAATAATAATAATAATAATAATAATAATAATAATAATAATGATAATAATAACAGTTTTTCAAAGTGGTTTAGAATTTAGCGAAATGTGATACAAAAACAAAAAAAACCAAAAAACGGAAACGTTTTTATCTTCGGGAACATTTTAGCGTTCATCTTCAGAGCAGAAGTGGACAGACAAACAGTTGTTACCTCTGACTTTTCGGGTTTTCCCAGTCGCGTCAAGAATAAGTTACCCCGTCAGAAACCGGATCGATTCATCCCAAGCAGCAGGAAAAAAATCATTTTCTCTCACTTAGATAATTCCGGGAAGCTTGTGCTGGAAGTACCGGAGTTTTTCTTTAACTGTGGAGAGAACCCGCTCGTGAGGTGTGAGTAAACTGCGACGCTCGCGCAGGCTTTATCCCTCTTTTCAGCGCTGCCACGCGCCGTCCTAATCTCGCGCTCCTCCTCTCCCTCTCCCTGTGTGTGCCTCTCTCTCGCGCTCTCTCGCTCTCTCTCTGCCTGCCTTGAGGTTGATTGGCGTGCAGCCTTAGCTCAGCCCACCGTCCAGGACAGCTTTATTCACTTTCCTTACCCTCTCCTTCACACTCTTTACTGCGCTATCCCACTAAAATGCTTTAAATAAAATCTCTCTGACTACCGATCAAAATGCTGCAAAAGCAAGAGTCCCATTCAAAGACAGAAACCAGTTTAAACAACTCATCCAGCCAAACAGACTTTAACACGAGTTCATCAATTTACTTGTCTTTTTAGTGATCAGCATGGATTAAATCCACATTTTCACAATCAACTACCTAAGGCATAAGCAAACTAAGCAGCTGCTTAAGGCTGCCAAACCAACAGAGGACCCTTCAAGCACAAGAACTGCTAAAACTCCTTTTTATAAATGTAGATTGTTTTGTACATGTGATACATCATTGTCAAATGTGCTAAACGTGCAGTTCCATGAGATAGGTTTATACAAAAAGGTGCTATAGTTTGAAACTGAATAGACACCATAATGATACAAAGAGTCACAAACCAGAATACAGTTTGATTATAATTATTAGGTTTTGTTTTTTTTTTTTTGTTTTGTTTTTACTTATGCCTTGCTTTCTTCAAAAGAATCATCTCTGGTTTTAACAACAGCATGGCTTATAGTATGTAAACACTAAAACTAATCTCATTTTTCTTTCGTTCGCATTCATTCAGCAATAGTTTGGTAGCACTGAAACCTAAAATTAAATTGAGGACAATATTGCATATCAATGCAAGCACAGTCTGTTAATGCAGTAAATACCCCCAAAATCCACTGAATCAGGCTGCTTTTTAAGAAATACGGTGTGAACAGAAACTTGAAGTGGCCACCAAATGTTTGGCCCATCTTGGCGTTGCTTCCAAAACTTTGGTCTGTGATGTTTAGGTAAATCATTGTGGTAAAACTCATGCATAAGCATCACTATACCCATTATACTGGACATTGTGTCCAGGTTATAACTTCTGAGCAACAAATTCCTGATCAAATTGCAACACAAAGTTACAACTGTTAAGTAACAAAGTGCCTAAAGATCCGATTGCTTGAAAGGACTGTTTATGCAGATGAAACTGTCTTGTGAAAACAGTTTTATTAAAGCAAAGCACACCAAAATTTTTGTTTGAACATTTATGAAATGTTGCATACTTGTTCAAACTTGGAAGCCTTAATTTAGCCAACATGTTAATGTCATCTGTAAGTGGGAATATATTTTTACATTAAGCTCATAGTGTTGAAATACATTAAGCAACTGAATATAGGCAGAAAAGCTGGTAGAGAACTTTTTTTTTTTGGTAATCTATCTTTTATTCTTGTGCAGACAAGTTGTGATGTTTTCATGTATCTGGAGCACACAGACTACTAGAGTACATAACTGCACTATATTTCAAAGATGCACAGATGTTTGTGCACCTTTTTCTACCAATAGCTTTCCTTCCACTTAACTTCCTATTAATATGATCGGATACAGCTCTCTGTGAGCAGTCAGGATCTTTAGCAGTTTTTTGCTGCTTACCCTTCTTGTCAAGGGGATCAATTACTTGTCTGTTGAATAAATGACAAATCAGTAGTCTTCCTCATGGTTACACAAGAAATAATATTACATTTATGTTAGAATACTTTAAATGGTCAAATGTGCATTTTTTAATTTTATGAGAAACTGCATAGGGATTTTATTTTCAATAATATTATCTAGTATTAGTTTTCCCTGAAGTTCTCTAGATTAATCCTTTAAAGATTTTATCCACTGGTTCATATTTTCCTGCATTAAAAGCACACTGACAACAAAAGCACAGCTGGGTAATAAAGTATAGATTTGTACTGCAGGAAATTACACAATACAAATTTATGTCAATGTGTGTCCTGTTAATTTCAGTATAGATATTCAATAGATATTTTCTATTTTAAACATGCACATCTCATCCTCAAAATTATGAGTACTGAGCAATGGTACCTAATAGCAGTTGGAAGGCCCCCAAATTTAAATTCTGCTCAGGGCCCTAAGTAGCTTTGATCCGCCTCTGCCTGAGTTACAAATTAATTACCAGTAAACTGAAGTTAAAACAGACTGCTGGCACCAGATACAACCAGAAGCAGAGAGTGGCAAAAGGAGTTGTGGCTTTTAAACACAGACAGAGTGTGGACTAAAACAATATTTCAACCACAGAAGCAGGAGCAGAAGAGAGGGGGAAATAAAAGCTGAGGCAGCAGACAGACAGGTATAGGCTACGCAGTCTGGGGGATCAGAATAATGTCTGTCAGAGCAGCTGATACCCACATTCAACGCTGAGAAGGCTTTTGGAAACTTGACTCTCTCTGCATGTGCAGGTTGGTCCCAAGGGATGCACGGCAGCAGGAAGCACACTGTAGCCTATGGGCTATCATCTGTTGTAATTGAAGGTAAGAATTGCTCAGACGGAGCTATAAAAGCACCTGAACAAGCTCCTCAAAACCTCAAGAAATGACTTTTTTTTTCCTTTTTTTTTTATGACAGGTTTTCAAGGGACCAAGAAGTTTCAGAGCTGTATCAAACTATGAATATGATGCAGCTTCTCACTTCAGTATAGAATACTGTAGAATGGTGCATCTAAAAGGTACATCTTTGAAGGATGAAGAAACTGTTTAAGTGTTCATAGGACAAGGGTTGTCTTGATAACATCTCCAAATTCAGCACAGATGCAGAAAAACTCTGAACGAAATATTTTAAAGATTGAGTTGGCATAAGAGTTTCATCATACAAAACTCTCAAACATTTTATGTCTGATTAGATAAATAAATAAATTTTTTCACGAAAGTTTATTTTTCATTGTCATTTTGCCTTCAGAATTAAACATGAAACGAGCAATCTTGGACCTTGCATTACAGAACAAAATTGAAAATGAAAAAGAAAAAGCAATGCATTTTTTTTTTTAAATCCAATATTTTAAATATTTTTAACTGAAAGAAAGTTTTTATTTTTATTTTCTGTGTTTGTTTTTTACATTTTTAAAAGTATCATGATGGTTATTATTATTATTAATAATAATAATGAACTTTAAATCATAAATCCCTGCCTCGGCAGTCAGGGTATACGGTTCTGAAATTAGCTGTAATTCTCACCGAATATATTTTCTTTTTAACTCGAGAGCCTCTTGATTAACATAGCAGGGTCGCTTTGAGTTTCCGTCTTAAATCTGTGCGCGCGTGCCCCTGATGCAAGAGCGACACACCGAGAGAAGCACGAGACCCCATCTGCTCCTTTTCAAACCAATTTAGGTTGTCACCGCGCGCGCTTTTGTCTCGCGGACAGACGCCACGGGAGGACACCAAGGTGGGATGGTGCGGAGGGAGCGGGGGGTGCGCGCACAATAAACATAAAATGAGCAGTAGGATTTTTTTCTTTAAATGAACATTTTCGGGAAAGTGAAAAAATACAGATAAAGAAAAGGATTCCGACAGATTTATTTTTATTTGATTTGATAGACGAAACAAAATATATGAACTTTTAGTCTATATCAGGGGGGAAAAAAACAAACAAACAAAAAAAAAAATAATTAAAAAAAATAACTGTGGATGAGAGTTTTGGAAAGGGCATAATGAAACAACTTTGTGTGTCCCGGGATGAAGATGTCTGACACGTTATCAAACGTAGAGCATGACTAAACCACGCAAAGCAGGAAAAAGCCTTATTGGAACACAATAGCGCTATTAGCCCCGCTGGAATACGTTTCACTTTTTTCCACATGCATTAGCCGCTCGCCCTACTGAGGAATTAATCATGCGTTTAAAAAAAGAATTGCGTGTGTGACCTCTGCGGGTCAGAACGGGAGAGTGGTAAGAGAAAGAGCCCAAAAACATAATAAATTAAGAGCTACAAGACTAAGTGAGCTTGAGACATTTAACATAAAATCTGTCAATAAATGACGTATGCCCAGGGCCAGTGATTTCCATATTAAAACGCTTCACCTCCTTTTGTCAAAACGCTCTGGATCGAGGCTGCATTACAGCACAGCACTGATTTCATTTTTAATATGAAATTACCCATGTCAATATTGCTTTTAACTCTTAAAATTAAGGAAACAAATACAGATTTTAGTCTGTTCGGTTCAGTTTTTTTATAAAGAAAAAAAAAAATCGGAATGTATTAGTTAAACAGCTTCCAGTTGTTTCTGTAGCAACACAGTGGCTCTTATATTAATTTGTTGTGGATTTAAAGGCAGATGTAGGCTACAATATGGTGCACAATCGCCCTGAATTTCAATGTTTTAATCCTTACTTAATGCTGCCAGTCTTTCATCTGCAGCAAAGATTTAACTCCCATCTTATGCAAATCAGAAAAGAATAATTATTGTAATTGAACAATTTTTTTTTTTATATATACGAAATATTTTAAGGGGTTTCCTTTTCTGGGCTTTTGGTTTTCAGCGGGTGTGTGGGCGCTTCTGCGCACTCATCCCCCTGTGCCAACACATGCTGGTGCGGGTCATTACTCTCTCCTGCTTCATGGAAGCATCACTACATTATCACAATAAAAGAATGCAGACACATTATTGGTCTATTTACAGTATTAGTCTTGCCATGTCACAGCCTATTAAGCTGCATTATTAGGCACTGTGTACCAGCAATGGTCCGTCCTGGAAAAACAGGCCGTCTACCTACAGTAGGCTGTACTCTCTGTATTTTTAGGTTGAAATCTGTTCCTTTTATTTCAGATTTTTTTTTTCGACACTTACAGTCCATATATTAAAACGGTTGTTTGCACGGTCATTTATTCGGATTAAATCTTTATTTGTCTCAACTCTATCTCAGCCCCGTTAGCGACACATGCATGGCCTCAGTTTGTTAAAAGGCGTTTTTGCCTCGAGGCGCTTGTACCAATTAGCTCAATAGACCATCCAACAAAGGTCCTCATAATTCACTAAGGATCTGGAACATCTCCTACTGAAGTGTTAAGAAATTCGTAAAATGCAGCTGATGCGACCAAAGTAGTTTTTTTTTTTTGTTTTTTTTTAAATTATTATTATTAGAAATCAATGCCTTGAAAAGTGAATTATGCGCAATATTGCGCAGGGATTCATTTTAATTGATTTTGCACATTACATAATTACTCATACATTATGCAGATTCGCTACCCAAAGAGATATATTTCTAGTATTTATTTCTACTAATCATATAGCAAAGTCAAAGCTCCAAATCAGTGTCTCGGTAAGAATTTGAATAAGACCAATAATATATTATGTCATGACCATCTCCACAAGGAGGGCTGACCACAAAATATCATTATTAAAGAAGCAGGCTTGCAAAATGCTGTATCCAAGCATAATAATGGAGAGTAGAGTGGAAGGTAAAGTACAGCAGAAAAAGACAGAAAGCTTGAGTTTTCCATGACATTCTAATTTATTAAGATGCACAGTCACTTGCCAGTTGTGCAGCAGACACTGCCAGATAAGCCACAAAAGATCACTGTTAAAGAACCTGGCTTTTTACAGAGTGCTGTATCCAAGCACAATACCAGAAAGTTGAGTGGAGGGAAAAAGTGTGGTAGAAAAATTTGCTCTAACAATGGGGATAGCAGCAGCCTTGATATTATTGTGAAGCTAAGGCCAGAAATACTGAAATACAGACCCCCAGTATTTGCGAGGGTTAGGGACCACAACTGCATGCAAAAAGCTGAAATCTGCGAATACTTGAGACCTCTAAAAACGCTTATAAATGCCGATTTTAATATGTCAAACACCAAATATATCTTAATTTGCATGAAAATGCACACTGGAAACTGTTTTGGCACTGCTGCAGAAGCTAGCATCCGTGGTCCTCCTTATCTCTGCTCTTGGGTATACAGCCAATTAGTGCCAAGAAAAATGAAAGGCACTCCTGGATTGGCTGCTTTGCAAACACCAGCTCATAGCATGTTACGTTGGATTGTGCCCGCCTTTTCCAGTTTCAAAGTTGGATTTTTAAAAAATATTTTAGATTTGGTATTTGTGAGTTGGTAGGGGTCCACTGTATATAATGAAATAATATATAACCTGGGACATGTGCCTCAGTAAGATGGATCTGGTGATATGGTTGAGTTGAGTTTGAGTTATTATTTTTCAGTATGATAAAGATCAGTTGTATAGAAGGGTTTAAAGACTTCTTTTGATGCTGTTGCTATGTTCACAGAAGTATGCATATGTGTCAGTGTTTGATTTATATCCTTAACTAGACTTTAAATCTGCTTTTTGAACTAAAAACATATTCAACTCCACAACGATGAAACCTTATTTAGTGTTGAAGTCTCTGTCGAGTTTACTGTGCAAAACAGATTCCATTAAGTTTGTGAATTATGTTTGATTCCAGCAAAGATTAAAAGCACTCCAGGTTTGAAATACTCTAAATCCATCACAGACCCTCACTCAGTGAGCTGACTCCTGTCTGTAAAGAAATGATCCATTTCGGACTGTGAAAAAAAAAAAAAAAACATCCTTTATTTTAATTAATTGACAAAGCATTGACCTCACTCTTATTCAGACACGTCTTCCTCTGAGACAGAAGCTGGCGATCCCCTCGTCTCTGCAAATGAAAATGGAACAGTCTTGTAAATTACAGCACAGTGCGCTGAATTACTGCCTAAAATTAACAATGTCTATCTTTCTTTATGCAGAGAATAAATCTCTATGAATGAGACCAGAAAAGTCAAGAGCAGTTTGTTGCACTCTTTAATTTCAGTAACTTATTTGCTGTGTGCTAAGGGTAGACATTGTTGAAATAATCTTAGTCATAAAACTCATCTTTCAGTTGGATACTGAAAGCTTTTATTTTTGTGATTATATTTCCAAACAATATTTTCATTTTCAAAAGGACTTCAGTAAGGACAAAATAAACCAGAGATTGAAATATAATTTTATATACCAAACGATTGGATCTTATAATTAAAGGCTTGCTTGACTTTTAATGATCCCTGTTCACAAGCAAACTTGTGGAAGTTATTTTAAGCAGAATGTGTAATGAGACTTTAACAGTGAACACTGAGCTGAAGCCAATTAGCTGTGCAGTGCAGACAGACTGCTGGGCGCTACACTGTGCTTTTAAAGCAAGCAAAGCAGAGAGGCTGCAAGGTCACATGTGACAATATAAGTGTGTTTGTGTGTTAGTGAAGAAACAATTTGTTGTCCAAGCCCTGTTTGAGCCATCAAAACACATCAAACAAGCACTATGAATACAGATTGTTAAACCTTTAAGATGAAATGAACAAAATTGGAAATCGATTCAGTGCATATGAAGTTAGGTTTGTTTCTGTGGTCAAAATTACATTATTGTCTGGTCAACACTTTGTTTTTTGCTCTGGTACCAATCTGTTGTAGAAAACCAAGTAAAACATAAGAGACAATTCAATTCAATATTCACAGTATAATGGAATACTAATGTGCTAAACATGCATTACAGTACATGTTTTAGTGTCTTAAATCTTTTACATTTCAAAAACAACATTTTGCAGAAGTATTCAACCCATATAAACTTTTTTTTTTTTTTTTTGGATGTTACAACGACAAACCTCTGTAGGTTTTGTTGGGGTTTTTTATGACTGACATAAAGTGACAAATAATTGTGATGGTGGAATGAAACTGACACATGGTTCTCAATTTCTTCAGAACTGAAAATCAGAAGTGTGCCATGCATTTGTATTCAGCCCCCCCCCCGAGTCAATGCTTTGCAAAGCCATCTTTCCCTGCAAATACAGGTACAAGTCTTGTTTGTACTCATGTTCCTACTGGCTGTGCGCATCCAGCGATTGACATTTTTGCCCATGCGCTATTCCAAAATAGCTCAAGCTTACTCCTATTGGATGAATAGCATCAGTGAACAGCAATATAAAAGTTTTGGCACACATTCTGATTGGATTTAAGTCCAGATTTTGACTTTCAACAATGGCTTTTTTTTTTCTTGGCTTCCTCAACGCAGATTGGACTCACTGGAATGCTTTTGTCAGCCTTCCTGTTCCCACAGCATAATGCTGCCATGGGGTTGGCATGTTAAAGGTGATGTGCAACGCTTGTTTTCTGACATTTGTGGTGTTTTGGATGTAGACCAAAAAGTTTCTTTTATTCTCCTCATATGACCAGAGCACGGTTTTGTTGTTATGTCTTGTCCTCAAAATAGCTTGTAGCAAACCGCAAACAGAAATTCATTTGGCTATTATTTAAGAATGCCTTTTTTTCTTGCCACATTTCTATAAGGGCCAATAGACTGTATATGCGGGTATCAGCATAAAATTGGCTGACCATGAATGTATGTCACATTTTGGATTTTTTCCCCCACAAATAATGTGAAAATCAATCATTTTCTAGCTGCTTTAAAATTATTCATTTGTTGGTTTATCACTATTCTAATAAAATCTACTGAACGAAGTTCGAGGGGAATGAAAACATCTACAAGGTACTGTAGTTCCAGTTGATGTTTCAAGAAAGTCTGTGGTGCAGACTACACAATAAAAGAAACCCTTTAGAAATTTTGACTGGGCGTGATAGTACCTGATGTGTGAATGGTTGTGTTTGTATGAAAACATTCCTCATGACATTTTTTTTGTATTTCCTTTATCTTTTTAGATTTATATAAAAAAAAAAAAAAAAAAAAAGAAAAAAGGTAGGGATTTATCTGACGCAGCCAGGTAACAACTCCAAACTGGAAGACATATAAAGTGCAGGAAGCCAGTTCAATAACTTCCACCATTCTTCATCCAGCAGTCTTCTATGCATTCGTAATCTGTTTTAAAGTATAAGTGTGTATATGACACAAACTAATCACAACACACAATCACAACAGTGTCAAATAATACTCGTCTTATGGCTTAAAACATTTTACGTCGCTAAACCTATGATTGTTATGGTTTCGAAGGGGAAGAAAATGCTGACGGAATTTGAGGTAAATCTCACAGTTTTAGATCTCTCGTCCAAGAGAGTCATTCAGCTCTCTGCAGGCTATCAGAGCGGCACATCTCGGCAGGGAGAAGATAACTAACAGAGATGATCTTGCAGATCATAGCTTAATTTTCTTTACTGGGGAATTTTCAGCACTAATGTAACTTAAATAGGCTATTGTGGGGCAAACTGCATGTGTTTTTATGGGACATAAAATCATGGAAACTCACCAAAAAGGAAGATTGGCACTTAGGCATGCACAATGTGTTAAAATGGATCCTGAATAAATTACCACAATTCCACCCCAAAAAGGCCTGCACCAAATCTTTTCAATTCCCTTTGTGTGTGTTGTCCTCAACAACATGTCTTCTTGTTCTTGTATAAACTTAATTTCTGTAATGATGGAAACAAACCCAAAAAGCCATTGACGAAAATGTCTTTCCCTTTTCTCTTACATCTTGCTTACAACTTAATTTCTTTGAAATTACAGTTAAAGCAGTTAGTAGTGTTGCTTAAGGTCAAAGCCTCAGGGCATATTTGGGCTGCTGCTGGAACTGAACCTCCAACCTCCTGATCACAGCTAACCAGTAAACATGACACGCCTGAGCCTCAACATGAATCAAAAAACTGATTTTGAAAAAAAGCTGAAAAAGCCTATTTAATATGCAACTCGCCATTACAAGAATGCAAGGGTATAAGCTGTTGATGACATGCACACATTCAGGCCATGGTAACCCATGGTGCATGAGTAGAGGTTAACTGTACTTCCTTGGTTACTTGAAGAATGAGATGTTTAGAGGAAAACATCTGAACAGAGTGTATGCAAATATCAATTCTCAGATCGTGCCACAGAGTTTCAAATGTATTAAGGTTTGACTGGACAATTGTGGCATCTAAATCATGTTGTTGCTGCTCTGACTGTATGTTTAGGGTGAATGTTCAGCCGGAAGGTAAACCTCCGCCCTGTCCTCAAGTCTGGTGGAAGTTTGAAAGGGGGGAAATTATGTGAGCTTTATATCATGTTATGTTATTTCCTCATCTAGAACATACCTCGAGTGTTGCTCTGATTCTCTCATGCATGCTTGAGAAATCCTTGAATCCTGTTCTGGGGTTCCTTAACGGTTGCTCTCACAATGCGCCTCTGCCTCAGGGCTGCAGTCCCCAAGCTGAGCTTCCGCCTCACAGAGCACCCCTCCCCACTCAGCTCCACCAGACTAGCGGCAGCAGCAATGAGCAAACACCCGGTGGAACTGTGTGTCTGCTGAGCTAACCATACAAACTTCTTCTCAGTCCTACGAACAGTTGTAAAAGGCTTAATGGAGAAACATTGTTGTGATGACTTGCTGAAGATGGAGTGTCAGAAAAAGCAGGAGCTTCTGAAAGAGACAAAGGCCAATTTCAAAGTGTCAGATTTCTAAGTTATGTTTGATATATATAGCATTTTTATAACAAGCAAAGGTAACATAGTTATTTAATTGTGCTATAAAATGCCAATATGTGCCTGGAAAATAAATAATACCACCCCTTTAATAATTCTAAATATTTTGTTTAGGTTGCCTTGTATTTAGCTACTCTGACCAACTTTCCAGTTGCTGCTGAAAGAAGGAACCCCTCTGCATGATGCTGCCACTGTGTTTAATGATGGGGAGATGTATGTACTTCGTTCAGTTTTGTTCTCAGTTGACGAGAGCACCATCTTTCACATGTTTGCTGTGTCCTCTACAGGCTTGTGGCAAACTGAAAACAAGACTTTTTTCAAGGGCTTTCTTTTGCCACTTTCTCATAAAGGCTAGATTTGTGCAAAGCCCTATTAATAGTTGTCCTGTCATAAGACTGTCCCACCTGAGCTGTGGATCTTTAATCGCTCCTCCAGAGTTATTATGTGCCTCTTGTCTGCTTCTCTATGGAAGAAACAGTCTCATTAGAATCAGACTTTTTTTAGACATTGAATTTATAACCCTTAATTTCTATCTGGTGCAGTTATCTACATGAGTTTTTGTTGTTCTTTAAATTTGACAGAAAAAATTTGCAGGCAAATTCTTATGCAAGTCTGATTCTAATGAAACATTTTTCCCATGCTTCTCTAATTATTGCTCTCCTTGTCCAGCCTACCAATTTTGGTGGACGACTGTGTTTTCAGCTATACTCTTTCCATTTTCACATAATGGATTGTGGTCTGTGAGATCTTCCAAGCTTGGGATATTGTTTTATAAGCTAACCTAACAGCGCTTTACAATTCTCCACAACTTCATCCCTGACCTGTCTGCTGTGCTCCTTGGTCTTCATGATGCTGCTTTTTTTTTTTTTTTAAACTAATTTTTCATAGAAAATTTGAGTCCTTCACAGAATTGCTGTATTTATTTTGCTGTATTTATTTTGAGATTAGATTACATTTAGTTTGAGTGTTTACTAAATTAAGCTGACTTGTAAAGGCAGTTGGTTCAGTGGATTTTATTTGGGGATATCAGAGTAAAAGGAAACTTAATAAAACACCCTTACATTTTTTTTTTTAAACCATGTATCCTTTTCCTTCCACTTTATAATTATGTGCTATTCTGAGTCTCAAAATGATACACTGAAGTTTGTGTAGGGAATTTAACCACATAAAATGTATCCTGCATTTTCAGCTACGTGGTTTACATCCTTGAATTTGTTCTGCCTGCTTCCTCTGCTTCACACTCATGCAGCATCCGACATAGAGTAAATAGGCATATTATCAAGGTGTCTAACTCATGGCTGTGTACTATATTATATGCATTGTACTGATGCATTTGTGTGTTTCATGATGTCTCTGACTTGTCTGTCCATCTGCCTGAGTAAACAAGAGCTACGTTAATGCGGACGTTAAGGGCTCTATTAGTGCTACTGACAGGAAGCGGAACAACCCAGGCTTTTTCTATTTGTCCATTATTAATGAGGACTGGAGGTTAAACTACCGCTTAATCACCATGCAGTATAGAAAGTGATGCAGAGATGCAGGGATGGGAGCTGGTCAATAAAACAAGTGGGTGGAAAAAAGCATTTTTTTTTCCTTCAGAAATTAACCAAAGACAGGAAAGGATAAATGACATGAGTACATAAAGAAATGGTGAAGTTTATTTTCCACAAGCTTTATTAACAAGTGTTTGCTAATGAAGATATGTCCCAAAAATGATTTGTTTTTAGATTGAAAAACTAGAAATTCTTTTTGCTCCACTTCAGTGTTAAGCACCACTTTGCGTTTGTCTATTAGATATTTAAATTTTATTGTTTTGCTGCTGTATAGCTCAGGACACTTTTGTAAATGAGATTTTTAATTTCAATGAGTTTTTCCTCAATGGTTCAAGAAAGGTTAACTAAAATAAATAAAGTCCAAATAAACACAGAGGCTTGTGTTATGACATGACAAAATGGGTAAAAGTCCTAAAAGCCACACAATATCACAATAAGCATTGCCCTCTCACCTCAGAATGGCGTTTATTTTGTGATCCAGGCATGATCAGGCACGTAATCTCCTTAAATAAAAAGAGCACAGGAAGGAAATATGTATACAGACACACATAAACAGACATCAGTGACCTCTGTCAGATTAAGATGAATATATGTAATCTTGTTCCATTTGTTTTAGCTTTTATACAGGTTTACAATATTGTACTGTGTTAGTATGTTAAAAACTCAGAGGTACTATATTCAATCCTTTCTGCAAGTGGCTAATTAAATAATGACAAGGAACATAAGCAACATTACAAGGACACCAGAACTATCTTCTAAGTAAACTGTTGTGTGTCAAATTGAATTTAGACTTTTATAACTGATTTGTTTTATTATAATTTTAATATTCTGATTTAAAGAATACTTTTAATTGAATAATTTTATCTTGTAGTTTGTAATGCACCTTTTTTCTGGTATTGTTTTATGTAAAATTTTAGCTTTTTAGCCAGGTTTGCTGATGCCATTCCCGCTATTTTTGCATTTTATTACCCTATATTTATTTATTAAATTAGTTCTTCTCATTTATATTTTCTTTTGCAGTGTTTCCTTGTAGATGTGGAGTAGAAAACTGATTATGTTCCTACTCAGCAGCTGCTGATGTCTCCATTACTTCTGACAGATTCTTTTTCTTGGAGTATATTAATCTCTTTTCACATGTTTTAAACTGTTTTGTACATTTTTAGTGACTAGATTTGGTTCATATCATTATTTTGTGCTGCACAAAGTGCTTCACAAATAAAGTGTGGTTGGATTTGTGAAACTACTGTGAATGTGGATAATTTCAAAATGTTTTTAAGGCCAAGGGATGTTTTGCTCCATTTGATGCAACAGGTAATTTAACAGAAGAGAAAGGAAAACACAAACTGTTTTGGTATTTTATATTTTAACAAATCATTTCTGGCACAATTCAGAACATGCTGTAAGGAACAGCTGGTGTGCATCATTCTCTAGCAATTAATTTTCAAACGCACACTCAACTACACGCAAAAGCTCACATTTATTTTTCAATTATTCCACTTTTAATTATTTGATATAAACGTGGTTCTGCTTAAGGGCCTACCATTATGGATAGAGGCTGGCTTTTAAAGAGGGGCCACTGGGCAAAATGGTAAACAACAGAATTAAACGGTAATAATTATTGTTCCAGAAAATAATTATTGTTGAGCTTCCTATCAGCTCTGGTGTTTAAATAACAACAAATATTAGCAGTATTTTTTTCTGAGTGATGATAATGTAGTGGCTAAAGTTGAATCCCATAAGCAGAGCACAGATAGGCGAGAAAAGCCAAGCATGCTGATAAACACATATACACATGCACACATAGACTGGTTTCTGTGGGCAGCTGGAGATTAAAACACAGAGTGGCCCAGAAAAAAAATTAAATCAAATAAATATACTGGATGTTGTTTCCTTAAACATTTAAAGAGTTCACAAATTTAAAAATTTTAAGCGTTTATTTCATTGTTATGACCTGGATGTACCGCCTGGATAAAATTGAAACAAGTCAGTTGAAAACGTGAGAATTTTTGTTGATTTATTTTTTATATATATTGTTAAGTAATTCTCAATTTTGGACTTACTTCAGAACATCCTTTTTCTTTGACTCAACATCATCTTCCAAACAGGCTTTGAGACCTAACACGTGGATGGATTTCACATCTGTATTGTTTTTGTTCTGCCGATCTAACTTTGAAAGCCAACATCAAAACAGCTGTTATGGCCGTTATTGTTTTTCATGTTTTTGCCTGATCTCTCACTGATCCACTGCTCTATAAATACCCTTCTAAACTTCAACACCAGAGTGTGAATGGAGGGATTAACAGAGGGATACAGGGTGTGTGAAAGGGATCTGACGGCACTAATGACAACAGACGTGAGCCTTTGTTGTTTGTGATTATGCCATCTAAACAAGTATATGCACAAGAGGACGAATCCACAACCAATGATCGCTGTCGTAAGTACATGCACAAACATCCCATGCAGCAAGATGTTTTCCATGTCTTTTGACGGATTATTTCTTTTCTGCCATTAATATAATCTTTAGGATTTTTAACAGATGTTTAAAACAAATCAAAGCAGGAAAACATCCTTTCTGGAAATTATCGGGGGGTCATTTATACAGAGCGCTTTATATGCAAAACATTTTCCCTAAGTTCTGGTTATAGTTATGACTTATGTAGAAATTCTGATGAATTTGGAGCAGCAAATTTGGTATTTTTTTTACTGTAAACAATTTGTACAACAGTTCAGAATGAAAACTAAATGGAGTGGAAAATAAACAGAATCACAAGCTTTAAATAAATACCCCCTGATACATCATTTAATTTCTTATTTTTTTTAAGTGTTCTTTATTCTTTATATTTTAAAAAAGTTGATCAATCTTTATATTTTTTATGCTAGTAATTTTTTTTTCAGTCTGTGTATAACTCACTGTTCATTGTAACCAGTACAAATGTTTAATCACAGCTGCTGGAAAGACAAGAGCCAACTAGCTTTGCAAATCTAGGTGGGATTTAAAGAGTTTATTTAATTTTTATACATAGTTATAATATTTATAACTGTTTTTGTATGAGTTGGACCCAAGACTCAGACTGTGACCAAAGACCAGTTAAAGAGTATTTATTGACAAATATCAGTATGTAAAAGACGATCAGCAGCTTCTCTAAAATTCTCAATGATTCTAAATGTTCAATCAGAAAATAAGCATTTACCTGACTGGTGTGGATTCCAGGAGCCAATGCCACAGAGTCTTGGAAGCCAGAAGACTTGGACACTTAGAGGAGACTATGCTGAGAGTTAAGGGAAGAAAGGTTGTCTGTTTGCCAGGGATTGTTTTGCCCGCAGGACTGTATAGATTTAGGACATTATGCAAAGGAAGCCATGGGATGTTGACATCATAGTTGGGTATTTCTCCAAAAGCTGGGAAAGTGGCCTTACTTACTCCGATCTCTGAATTAACCATGTAAGGGACAGAGATTAAAAGGTCCACAATCCAGAAAGCATTAGTCAGAGGAACTGTCCAGGTCAGAAACAAGGCAGGTAAGAGAGCCAGAACAAATCCAAAGTCCATAAGGCAGTAATCAGAATACTGAGACATAGTTGGAGTTTCAGAACCAAAGAAAGAATCACTCATGGTACAATGAGAGAGCAGTCAGCAGGCAGAAACACACAGGAATATGGCATTGGACTGCTCAAACAGGGGTGACAAAAGACAGTCTTGTGCTGAGTGAGTGAAGAGCATGAGTCTATAAAAGCAGCAGTACAGGTGAGCAATCAGCGGCCAGCAGAAATAGAGGCACAGGTGAGAGCAATGAACTCATTGCTCAATCAGCAGACAACAGGGTGGGGAGGGGCAGTGAACAGGCGTAGCATGGACATGGCAGGAAACAGTGAAATCATGACAGAATTTGTTAGAACCTGTTTTTACTTTCAGAATGGAAAATGGAAATAGAGTGGAAAGCTAAATGTTTTAGAGCAGGGACTTACAGAAACTTCGTGTTCGAAGGAAAAATCATTTAGTGGAAAAAAATTGACAGATATTTTAGTTTTCTTAACCGCTCAGGCACTTTGGGCTGCTCTCTTATCAGTATTTTTTGGGTTAATGATGATGGCAGCACTTTGTCATTATCCATTTGAAAAGAGAGAAAAAGAATGTTAACTAAATCTCCCTTTAACACTGCTTTGCTATGATGAAATTACAAGCAATAATCTAAAAGTTAAAGACATGCATTCCAACAGAATGGTTTCCTGATGATACAGCAGTAGTCCCAGGCCAGAAGTTTAATCATGGGAAAGTTAATGAAATACAGTAAAATAAAAGTCCAATTTCTGAATATATCTTTTCACCAATCTCCTTGTCACTAAATCAATTAGTGGTAAAAGACCCCACTAAGAAATTGGACACTCCTCCAGCAACTGATACATCAGTTCAAACTAAATCCAACTATATCAGCATACATCATTCACAATGTCCATTGTGTAATGTAAACAATTAGTAGTCTTGAAGTACACTGCTTTATGCTTGTTGAGAAAGAACATTATGTCAAATGTACTCAAAAAAGAAATCTACTTTAATGCATTTGAAATGTATGTAGATTTTCAAAAATGTGTTGTTTTTTTATACTAATAAAACATGCCATGGTATACAGTTGTTCAACATAGCAGGCTTCAAATATACTGTTCTTTAAACATACTCATATAACTTTTTTTTTTTTTTCCAATGTTGTGTAAAACTGATACCGGCAACAAATGAAACACATTATGTATCAAACTGCACATGGGACTGGTTGTTGTGATGGTGCAATATTTTAAATTTAAACTCAGAAAACACCTTTTCTGTTATGCAATTTTAACGGTGATAGGAAATGCAATACATTGAAATACTTCCAACTAGCCATTATAGTAGTTATTAATAAATTAAAAGAATAAACTATGTCTACTAATGTGTTTACATTTTCGAGTGTATTTACAAGTGCAGCTCCTATACTTTAATTTCATTATGTGCCCCTGAAATATTTCAATACTATATGGGCTAGAAAACCTTTCCCCCTTGTGCCAAATCCCATTGCCGTGCCCTAACTCTTAGAGACTAAGGGTTGAGATAAAAATAAAAATAAAAGGGTGAAAAAAAACTATTCAAGACTATGTGTCGCATTTGAGCTAAGGCTTGACACTAGTGCAGGCAACAATTAAAGCACAGCATTACATTTGAAGTCTACATCCCTCAAAAATGCAACATCTCCAGTGCCCAGTGGTTTGGTTTCTCCTTCAACGAATGTACTGGTACCTCTCTCTACACAGATCTTCCTGGTGAAGAGAAAATTGCAGTACTGGTGTACATCCAGTAATTTTTTTAACTCTTTTCAGTGGCGTTAAAATCACTACAAGTTTCTTCTTCTTATGGCACAAGGATAATGGCATTAGTAAGGAAGTAGCTGAGCATAGAACAAAATAAATGAAAAAAAAAAAAAAAGAAAAACTTGGTATATGTTGTGTTAGCATCTTTGCCTTCTGTGACAAACATCTTGCTTCTTGATATAACAAGCAAGGTTGAATATTGAGCCAGTTACTGAATGTAATCTGTGGCCATTGACTATATGATGGCAGACACGTTATGTTCAAGCTGTATCAAAAGTTATTTTGTTAAACTTGTCAAGTATAAACCAACTGGGAAAAGGTCTGTGGTACAAATTTAACTGGTTCACAGATAAATCTCTTAAAATATGGATGTTTTTGTGTCCTGATACAGCTGTAAGAAATATTGTTGGCAGCTGATGTGTGAAAAAGAAATCCATCAAAGTGTTTATATGCCTTATATTATAATTACTTAATAATCATCTACAGTTGTGCTGTTTTTTTAGTTTGACTGAGCTGACAGACACTAAATAATATGCCACAATGTGGATGCTCATATGGTTTTGGCTACACCAATATGCCACACACTCAAACAGAAGTGCAGCAGGAAATATGAGACTGAAACACCATTAGAAGCCGATCTTCGACGAGTGACTGATCTCTAAATGAAGGTTACATATTTAAATCTCTCTTTCTGTCTCTACACTTACATCCAAACATGACCTGCTGATAAACCTCTAAGCTGTATTTGAAGAACAGAAGCCACAGGATATAGAGAAAGTAGATCTTTATATGTCGTGTCTGCTGGCCTTCTTATCCATTTAGCTGACCTTTGCTGACAGATTTCAAGCTGCAAATGGAACCAACAACAAGAGTGACTTTAAATACTTTTTTATCTTACGTTTTAGTGTTACACAATTTGGTGTGTGTGGGTGTATTCACTTTAATACTTAAGCAGCTTGTAGAGAAGATGTTGGTATAATCCTGAAAATATGGAAACAGTTCAGAAATGTATAATAACATAATATATGTAGATGGCCCCTTTTAAGGACTGAGTTAAAAATAAATCTTTTAAATCTGCTTGACATGTTCATAAAGATGTAGAAAAAGGACAAGTATGGCATGGTTATACATTAAAATCTGATGTGCCAAGATTATATAAATCCAACAATAAGCCTTTGAATATACATCAGACAGAAGGGGCATGAACAAAAAGGAAAAATAAAACCAAAAGCACTGGAGATGCTGAAAAAATATTCAAAATATGCCAACAAGAAAACTGAGACATCTTCATTGGCATTTAAAGAAGTTGCAGAGAAAGTACTAAAATAAGGTGATTAAAATTATAAAGACCCTTTATGTGCTGAACACCTAAATATAAAGGATCTTTTGACTCCAATTAACTCGCACTTACTGCATAATAATTTAAGAAACATTTGAAACTTCCACCTTTTTTTTACACTGCAGAAATCCAAAGTATTGGATGTAACCACATTTGGTTGGAGAAAAAAAATGAACAAAAGAAATTGTTACAAAATGGACAGAGAAGAATTACATTGATTTCGTATGGTCCTAACATGTGATATTATAGACATGTGATAGAGACTTCCTGACTTTGAGTTCATCACCACATAAATGTAGGATTAGTTAAACATGGCTTTGTCGGCTGAGCTGATCCAGGTCACATTTCTCTAAGCTTTTAAGTGTGCTTGGAACAAAGTTCATCCTAAGATAGCCAGAAGCCACACAAGATCTAAAAATAACAGATTTTGATTTGCATATGTTTGTGTACTTTACGTGCACACTGAGCACATTATGGAAGTGTTGCTTAATTTTCCCTTGTTTTACAATCTTTAATCTTTAAGGTAGATGCCCTCCACAGCACATTAAAGTAATATTAATTAAGTGACAACAATTTCCCTTCTGATTCTTTCTCAGTTTAAGAGTGTACTGCAGGACTGAATAAAGGGTTTAATTAACAAATTAGTTGGTTTCTTCCAATACCTTGCCCTCAATTTATAAACAGGAAGAATCTTTGCTTGTGGTCACACACAGAGCAACCCATTCCTGATTTAACACAGCTTTATTAGCAGATATAATTGGAATGTTATATGCAAAACCAAAGTAAGCAATGGATAATTAGGAACTGATTACAGTTTTCATGTCTTCACTAAACAAGGTAGTGCAGTGACAGACAGAGCATGGGTAGGAAACAATGGTTGGTGTCATGCATAGTCCACCAGGCTGTATAATGAGATGTCATTAGTGATTAAACTGAAAAATAAAGGCTGCATCAGTAAACTGGCCGATGCATTAAATATATGAAACGTATAACGAAGCAAAATCTGTCAATTTGAATTCGAGATTTGTTGCGTCACACGAACAAGTTTAAATAATACCTTCCAAAAGTATAAGTTACAGGCTGAAAGTCAACATAAAAATTTGTTCCATGTGTTGACGTAGAAGGCACTTGTGTTGCTATGTAGGATAAAGGTGATAAAGAGGACACCCGTCTGTTCATGGTTTAGTATTCGCAGACTTTTTTGTGGAACATAACTGAAGTTATCTGTGGAAAATCCGTCTCTTTGCGGATTTTTTCATAGCGCATGTCTAAAAATATTCGAAAGAAAATGCACCTTGGAAAGCTGAAATGACTTGACAGGCTGTTAGCTGGTGTTTGCAAAGGAACCAATCCAAGAACAGCATTCATTTTTCTTGGGGGTGATTGGCTGTACCCCCAAGAGTGGAAATAAGGAAGACCATAGATGTTAGCTTCTGCGGTAGTGCTAAGACTGTGCATATTAAAGCATATTTGACGTTCGAAACACTAAAATTGGCAGTTCTAAGCATTTTTAGAGGAGGTCTCAAGTATTTTCATATTTTCAGAACCTGGGACGCGGTTGGAAGTCTTCTCTAGATCCACAAAACACAAGAACTTCTTAGAAATGTTGTGAGGGTAAAAATATATTTAACAAGATTTGACAATACGTCAGAGCATCTTTTCTAACCCCCAAGAGTACGTTTTCCCAAGGAGGCTGTGGAGTGTGTTACCTTGATAGTTGGAACACACACCCTGGTCCCATTTCTTGAAAAAGATACAGATTATAAAGACCAATGTCATTATGAGATCCAGCTACTCAAACCTCAGCTGGGGAAGGGATGGATGTGATAGAAATAGAGACTCATGACCCAGTTTGGGTCTCACTGTAAAATTATTTTGATTGAAGTAAAAATTTTATATCTACATTTCTTTTTTTGTGTGTCTCTGCATTGCAATAAATCTTTCATTGTCATAAGCACAATTTTGGAGTGATTTTTGTTTGTTTTGGTTTTTTTAAAATAAAAATTTCCTTCATTTTGTATCAAAAAGCTTCAATGCTTGACTGATGGTTGACATCACTTTCTGTCTGCTCATCTTTCCCTCTCTGTCCTTCCTCTGTCACGTCACACAGAGTCCTCCGGGATCCGGGAAATGATTAAGGACGACAGTTTCAAATACCTTTCAAGTATCTCCCTGATGGCAATGCAAAGTAGGTGGGCATGGAGAAAGTGGTGGTTAGCAAGAGTATGCCAGTCTGTCCTTTGGAAAAAGAGAAAGTAAAGATTTGAGTATGATGCAGTTCATTTTTATATAACTATGTCTAAGCTGTGGTCCAACAATTATACTTTGAGAAGAAAAGTTTATGCACCTGTGTTCATTTTGAGGATGTTTTCCTTGTTTTCTAGATGCAGTTGTAAAAGTGAGCACCTCAATGAAATAATTTTTTAAAATCTCTTTTAAATCTGTAATATACTCCAGTGTCTTGTTCGTGACATACATTCAGGGTCCCTCATTGTGACACTTCGCTCACTGTGGCATGACGAGGGGTGTTCATAAGTGAATACACATCCATGTGTGAATGTCTCTGTACAGCATGTGGTTTTATATATGTGTGTGTGTGTGTGTGAGTGTGTGTGTTTGCATAGGTCTGCGAGGGAGAGATAATGAGATCTTGTTCAGCTGAGGCCCGGTCTTGATCCCCAGAAGCCCTGGACTCATTTCAGTGAAAAACCTCTGAACAGAGTGAATACAAGACAAAGAAGTGCCGGCAGAAACATAAACTTAGTCTCGTAGAGGGATCATAAACCGGTGAAAGTCCAGGATGATCGCCTTTCTTCTTTATTAGAGGAGCATAGCTTTCAAACATCCTGCCTTTGAGTTAAAGATTATACCAAAATAAAGAACATTAGTAAAATATTTATTTAAATGAGAAAAGCCTCTAATTGTTTGTATACATGTCGCACCCTCTACTCATTAGTAACCTTGGTGAGGATCTGTGAAAAGCCTTAAAATAATTTTTTGGATTGCAGTAGCATAATTTTAATTTTAAAATTCAAACCTTTAATTTGATACAAAATTAGTTGACCAGGTCTCCCTTGAAAACATATTTTATCTCAAGGGACTTCCTGGTAAAATAATAGTTAAATAAAAACAGTTGCACTTATTGGAGAGTACAACTAAAGCATTTATGTTGTTATTTATACTTTTCCTTATCAGTTGTTTAATATTTAAATGATGTGTGACTTTTATCTTTGCCACTCATCAAAATGGCAAAAACAAGAGAACGTTATTTAAATTGGGTAGATGTGTGTTGATCTTTAAAATGGCTTCAAGAAAGTAGCTCCTTAAACAAACTTGCCCATGTCCACAACCAGGGAAGTGATGAAAAGGTTTAAAAGAGTTAGTTCAGAATGAATTACATTGAATTAATTTGAATTTAACCTGTGTGAACTGATCTTACAATTGGTTTTTTTGCTGAGGGTGAAGTAGCACAACACTGCAGTGAGGTAACCAGAGCAAAAAGTGGCATCTTGGAGCATCAATTCGCCATTGCAAAAGAATATTGTTTTTGTTTATTGAATTCTTTTAAACACTCCTAATCTGCCTTTTCCCCCCAAATGTTTATCAAATACTGCCAATATCCTAAAAAGTCTGAAAGTCACAAAAGTTCCCCAACAATTCTTCCTGCAAATCATTAAATGCTTGCAGTGAATACTGACTGAGTTTCTAAACAGCTTCTCTTTCCCTCCCTCGCCTCCTTCCGTTTTCATACCTGTCAGCTAGATTCACTGTGTGGGTTAGCCAGAGCTATCACTGTTCCCTTTTCTTTTTGGCATTGTTCAAACTAAATGGAAACAAGGTAATTAGCTTGTTACAATTAAAGCGAGACGAGCGGATGAATTGTAATCACCCGCAATGGAGTTCCTGCTTTCTCCCCTGCAGCCTCCAACAGGCCAGCTGAGCTATCCTCATTTGCATAATTAAAATATACAAATGATAATGGATTTTGTAGTCAATGTCCAGAGGCTGCAAAGGCAGGAATGAGAGAGAAAAAAAAAATTATGAAATCACAATAACAACCACAGCGTTTTTCGCCTAGAGGGGAGGTAAGGGGAGGTGGAGGAAGAATACGGAGACGGGCGGAAAAGGTTGGTCTCGTACTGGAAAAGATGGGAAGAGAGAGAAGGATGTGAAGATAATGAGAGATAAAATGAGTGAGAGAAAAGACAGCCTGAACATCATAGGGAGCAGAATAAAGGTGAACCAATTACATTTGCAAATAGCATATGCCTGGCCCTGGCCTGCGCTGCCCTCCCTCTGGGGAAGTCTTTTGCCTGATTACATGAAATTGGGATAGAATTAAACATCTAAAAGTTGTCCTAAGACAAACCGAAATGAAATTAGAAGCCAGCTTCTTTTTTACCTCGCAGTGCCACAGGGCCACACAGCAGGGACGTCAGGAGAGACGGAGGGATTGTGCAATTAGACGAGGGACATCATTGGTGAAATTAGGCCTTCAAGCTGACTTTATTCTACCTTTGCTTTCTCTATTTTTACCTTCTTCTGGCTTTTCTAGAGTTCTCCTTCTGCATTTTTGGCATCAGAAAGTTTAGAGGCGAAGCGGCTGCCATCCTTTGATGATGAAGTGTATTCGTCTGAACACACAAACGCTCACACACATTTACCCTCCTGTGCTGAAACACATTTACACACACACTTGTGCCCTGGTGACTTGAGAGTGACAGAGCGGTGGAAGCCAAGAGCACTGGGCAAGGCCCCAAAACACAAACTGAAAAGCTCTCCAGTCACAAAACTAACTTGTCTTTCTACAGGAAATGATTACAAGAGAGGGCTCTTGTGTGTAAAATATTAGTACCTTTTCTTGAAGGCAAGAGACTTTTTGCATGTTACTCATCCTATTTTCTTTTATTTTCCTTTTCGTGCCTCTGATCCCACTAATGCAGGAAAAATGAAAAAAAGAAAAAACAACAAAAAAAAAAAAACAATAAAGACATATTTTTTCAGGCTGAAATCTTATTCAGGAGAGCATCAAATTAGAGAGCAATGTGCTGTTATTACGATTATAACACAAATAAGAAAAGTGGATATCTTCTGTTCTCTTCCACTCCATTTAGCACTCCATTCAGTTATCCCACAGGGATCAAAAACAGTGCATTTAACTTGTAATCTGATCAGATTGATCTGAAATGAAGATGCACATCATACAGTTATTCTCATTTTATTACCAGCATCTCCTTCACTTGTAATGATATAACAATGTCTTCTCAATGACTTCCATACCGATTCTTAATGCCAGGATGTTATATTTTCCATAACGCTTTCAGAAGCCAAGATGAACACTGAAAAATGAATTTGTATTTAAAAATGTTAGTTCTATCTAAAATAATACAGCCTACAATTCACAACGTGGTGTATTATTTTTAAACGACAGACCACAATTTGATATTTTAATAGCAACAGGTTCCCTTTCTTTATTGGAGATCATTTAAAACCCATAGTTTATGGATAGTTATGACTTTTTGGACCATTGCTTGGTGCCATTTCATGTTAACATAACTCCAATTTCGTACCTGTGTTTAACCATGGCATATTTGTTTTTTTTTCTTGATTCTCTTTTAAATAACTATTATGACAAAAAGATTTTAAAATGTTCAACTCCCATGTATAACTTAATATGTACTTTGCTAAAGATAAACTGTGATTCTGGTCTCCAATCGGGCCTGTTGTAGAAAATACAAAAGGTATTCATCATGACATTACTTTGAGCTGAAAAAAATTATTATTATTCCAAAGAGCGTGCTCCTGGAGTTGTTAAAATGCAATGTCAATGAAGTTGCTACAAAACTGATGCATGTCAATGTATGTCAAACATGCTCTTTGAAGTAATGAACTTTCCCCACTGGTTTAAAAAAAACAAAACAAAACAAAACAAACAAACAAAAAAAAAACTCAGTAAGCTTTTTAAATGAAGGGATATTTGTCTTCAGAGTGGCCATTGTGGAACTAGTATTCTTCCTCCAGGCAGCGATATCGCAATTTTAAAGCATTACTCTTTGAAGTGGAAACAAAAATGTTGAAAAGAATTATTATTTTCAGTCATAGTAATGATAACGTCCCATAAACACATGTTCTAAATTCACCTACATCTGATGACTTCACAACAGGGTGACATCTGTGTGTACAGTGATGAATCAATGCAGAGTCAGACTGAGTAAATATTGGGCTAACTAAGAGAGGCACAGAACTGGCACCAAGCGAGAGCCCAATCCAATCAAAAGGCAGGTCTGACCCACTTGTTTTCAAATTTGTTTGAATGGTTTTTATTCACCATAAGCTTTTTGTTTTTGTTCATAATATTCTGCCAGCTTGGTTTGTTTTGCCTTTTTGCACCTGTGGTAAACACCAGAACCCAGCTTATCCAGCAAGATTTTTTTTTTTTTATGGATTACAATTCAGTTATGAATACAGAAAGAAGAACTACAAGGATTTCCAGAATGTCCCTAGGTGCCAATAGCCTCTCTGACCAACCTCCCTGTGCAGACAGAAAAGTTGTTAAAGTAAAGGCTGACAATCCCTTTGGCTGAGGGAGAAAGCGGGCTGAGAGCTGACGGCACCCGGAGCAGAAAGCTAAGTTGCTACTAGCTACTCTTGTCATGTTCTATGATTAAGGCTGTTTTTTTTTTTTTTTTTGGTGTCAGAACCTGCTGGACCTCAAAGGTAAGATCAGTGAATTCACCCCCGACTTCTTAACCGCTACATTTAATAATCAGGCCATTATCTATTTTCCGTATGGATAAGTTCATTTTTGATTTGATAAAGACTGAATTAGATTGTGGGTAATTTTATCAGAAATGAGATTATATGATTGTATTTAAATTAAATGGACTGATTTAAATTAATACACATTTTATATAATGGGATATTAGGGGTGCATGAGATCTCCTGCCACAAGATCTTGCAATGTTAAAAACTCCACAACATCTCTTGTGGAAGTCAACTGTCAATAGCAAAGCGCTATTCATTTGCTGGTACCATGTGAGCTTGCTTGGTGAGGGAAGTGTAAGCTGTTATAGGCCCTAGAAAGTTTAGGTGTCTATGTGTGGTAAGATGTAGAAAGTGTTGTAAGATACTACATATTACCTCCATACCAGAAAGAGGCAACAAGCACAACATTGAAATACAGTATTGTAAACACTACCCTGACAAGAACAGGGTACCCATGAAAGAGTTCGTTTGCATTATTACCTCGGCTGTTGGCCTCGAGTCTGTCTGTTGGTGTCTTTTGAACTACTTTTATCATGAGTATGAGTTACTTAATTACCAAAATAATAAGAATGGTGTCATATTGCTAAATTTGAGTTCATTTTAGATTACAGAGAATATTTGAGTTGTTGAATTACCTATAAAGATCATTTTAAAGCTATAAAGGAACTAAACATCCGTTTCCTGCTTGCTTCAGTAAGAATACTCTACAGATGGTCCTTCAAGCCAGATACTGAGCTTCTCATATCAAGACACTGATCCTCACCCCACGTACCCTTTTAAATTACCTAATGCAAAGACTAAACGTATTAAACCCACAGAGGTGACCACTGATGAAGAACAGAGACCTTCACCTGACATTGAAGATGGATTAAAAGGTGCAATAAATTTCAGGCTCCCATGGACAAAGTCACTGCTAAACTCACAGTAGCACTGTTAGTACTGTTGCCCTACAGCAAGGTCTTGGGTCTTTCTGCATGAAGTTTGCATGTTCTCCCTGTGCATATGTAGGTTTTCTCCATGTAGATCGGTTTTTTCCTGCAGTCCAAAAACATGACTGGTGAGAGTGTCCACATGCGTAGTCCTGTGAGCTTTGACAACGTCCTGTGAAGGACTAGCAACTTTTCCAGAGTGTATTGCGCCACTCGCCCAGTGACTGCTGGAGATAGGCCCCAGCCCCCCCACAACCATGCAAGGACAAGTGGTGATAGACAAAAGGATGCGTGGATGAACCAAATGAGATTTATACGTTCTACTCCTTTTTCAGAAATGTATTTTCTTTCTGTTCTTAGTTTTTGTGCTTTTTCCATTCCACAATAGCTCAACGCTCCAAAATTTTCTTTAAACTTTTTTTAACTTTAATTCACACAGTTTTGAACACTTTGATTCTTTTCACTTGGCAGCGCTTTTTGTTTCCACACATTCTCATTTGCAGCTGACTTTTTCTCATTATTCACCAAACTTTATTGCTCAGTCTTTATGCTTACATAAATTGTATTTTCCTCTTTTATTATGTGCATTTCTATAAAATCTGGTATGTGCAGCTGTCTGTTTGCATCCCCCCGCTTCTTTTTCTGTATGTGTGTATGAGTGAAGGCAATAACAGTGGCAGAGCTGTAAGTAAATAATGAGGAGTAATCAAAGTTAATGGAACCCAATGGGAGACACAGCTTCTGTGTGTGGCAATAATCTCATTTAGAGAGAGAAGCAGATTTAGTGGATAATTGGGGCCTAAGTATTTACTGATTCCCCTGCTAACTAACTAACTTACTGATCTGCTAATGCTCTTTTTGTTCACACTGCCACTGGAAGATGAACAAAAGAGCAAATGATGTGCTCTCTCATGCCAGCTTGCTTCTTTAACATTTAAATTAAACTTTTCTATTTGATAACGTTTTTGTTGTAATCTATTATTTTCTCATTTCATCTGATTTTGTGGATTCTTCCTCTTCATCTGGTTTTCATCATCTTTCCTTTTTCCTTTGTCTCATTTCCCTTCTTCTGTCATATCATAGTTTTATCAAGATTTTCCTTCATAAAAATATTGCTTTTGAAGAAAAAAAAACATAAATCTTTTAATAAAAGACCATTTCTGATGCGATCTTGCGTTTTAACATGAAATTTCTTTAACAGATTTTTATTTCTAAACATATTTCTCAAAAAAATAAAAATCTAAAACCAAAATAAAAAATGCACAGCTCATGGTAATGCATTGCAAGTACAGTATAAATTCATGCAACCAACAGATCTTCCACTTTCCTTCCCACTCCTCACCATCACCTTCCAACCTGCCAACACAGAACCAGATCCACAAAACATAATATACTTCCATTTTTTATGTTTTTATCACACAGTAAAATACTTAAAAAATAAAACCAAGTAAAATAAGTTAATGAGGAAAATAATCTTCATGCAATGATAATAAAAAATTGTGATTATTCACAAATTTGTTCCAAGTCCACCATTATTGTACTGAAGTGAATAAATATTATTGAGTACTAAAACAATTAATCAAAATTAGTCAGACATATATTTTAGTGCATCTTTTTGTGAAACCTAGCTTGCAAGCATAGTTGTATTGGTTTCCTTGGAGAATTTGCCACTCGCAAGATGGCATATAGGCTGACTCGTTTCTACAGGCAATGACACTAATGCCAGGACTACTCTTCTAGGTCTATGAGATTAAATAAATGCTAATAATAATAATAATAATATATATGTATGAATAAACTTAATATTATCTTCTAGGCATTTGCAGGCAAAGGTCTACTTTACTTGTATTGCTTCCTACAGGAGAGAGTAAAGAGAAAACACTCTTTAAAAAAAAAAATCTTTAAAATTTATAAAATCCAAAATACCAATTTATACACTTGGTTCTCTTTTGTGATTTGATTAACCCCACTATACTTTTCTTCTACCTTCTGCTCACATCTACAGCAAAATGTTGCAAAATGTAATATTGCATTAGCTGCACAATTGAACATTATATATATATATATATATATATATATATATATATATATATATATATATATATATATATATATATATTTTTTTTTTTTTTATTTATTTATTTTTTTTTTTCCCAAAGGTTTTTAATTCAGTTTTTAAATGGCAATGTTAACTAAATTAGTACACTGGTACCATGTAATGTCATGGTAATCATTAAAAGCAGAGTTTTATCACTATTACAACAAAGCTGTTTCTAAACCAAAGGAAAATGAGCTAAATAAAACCCATCAGTTTAGGCAAAAGCTTAAAAATGTAATGGATGCAATGTGCCCTACAGGCAACAGCTTGATTTCTCTGCTTTGGCAGATTGTTAACCGCAGTCTAATCCTTCACAATCTTTTTAATCACTCTCCAATACTTCCTGCATTTTCCTTTCTTTTCAGGCGTGGTTTCAGTTTTAATGCTTTGGACCTTTTGTTTGGACTTTCTGTCATTTATGACAATAAGATATAGACATGATTCTGTCTGAGTATTGTGTGTGATGGAGTTAATGGAGGATACTGTCAGCTGCACAGCAGGGCAGCTTTCACTCTTGGAAAAGCAAAGAAAGCTTTGTTTGCTCCACCTTTGAGTGTGACTCTGTGTCTGTGAAGGCTCCTCAGGTGCCATTATGGAACAACACTGTATTTGTGCAGCATTCTTGTCAGTGGTCATGCACTTAAATGCTTAACCTTCAACTTGATCACAGAGTCAAATCATTTACACTGAGTGATGACTAGCTAGCTGTCAAAACACGTTTTTTTTCTTCCATCTTATTTTAATTAACCTTCTTCCGCTGCTTCTTGCAATAATTCTGTTTTTCTCTCAAGTTATTATATTTCTTTTGATTTCCCTTTCTGTATTTTATTGTCATGAATCTCAGATGAACAGTATCAACCAGTAATCTAAATACAGAAGAATATTAGCTTGAGAAATAATTAACAAACAGATAAAACATAAACCAGCTGATTTCCCCACTGTCTCTTTCAATTTTTTACCCATGTCTATAATCTTTTCTTATCATATTTTCATCATATTTTTTGTACACATTATGGGTAAACAATAATACCAGCAATCCTTGCTCATCTGTCACAACACTGATTGTTGCCGCATTGTGCCAAGTTGTCAAGTGATGCACACTCGTGGGGTCAGATGCATAAGCGATGTAAATCTAAACCCTCATGTGTATTATGTATCATTTCCTGCATAAATTGAGTAATTAAAAAAACAGAATGTTCACTGAGATTTGATGCACATAATGCATTTCTCAGGTTATGCAGATATTAGTTCTTGAAGCATTAAGTCTGATGATCAATGTTGAAATGATAAAGAGGCATAAAATTAGAACTATGAAAATGTTTTGAAAATTTCCTTGGATTATGAAAATAACAGCTGCAGGAATGATGAACAGAACTTAAAAAAATGCATTTTATAGAGATTCATCAACAAATCAGCTGTTGAGCAGACTTGACCAGGATTTAATTTGAGCAGCCCTGAGAGTACTGACTGATTGGAAACTTGAAAAATATCTTTTCTATCCTAATGCTCTTGTTGATCATTAAAAAAAAAAAGTTGGGTATGCTTTATGTGAGTATTTCTAGCTTGTTTGTGGGAGCCTTGCTACATTTGGTCAAAATGGCTTCATTAAGGCTATCTGGGGTAAGAATCTGATATCTGTTTTCAATAAGAATGTGAATGAATGACAAAATATAACATGAAACTCAAATTTATGCACAGATTTGGACTTTTAAGACTATGGTCTTAGACTTTGCCTCTTTTTCATGTCAAGATGGCTGACATGAAAGCACGTTCCTTTTGCATTTGATGTCTGACTTACAACTTGATTACAATTATCTGGCACAAAATCTGAATGTAATTTCTTCTACAGACTTGAGATTGTGTTCAGGAGTGTATTATAGTTTGTTTTTAAGAGAAATCAGAAGCAGCTAAAATTGATGGATCAAAGCTTCATAAAATCCAGAGATTTGACTTCCACCACAAAATATTGATTGGAGCATCTCTATTTTTTTGAGGCAACAGAGGAGCTGTCTTGCTGGTCGGTATAGGTTTCCAAGATTTTATGAAGACAGTCATCACACCACGCACCATCTCTGTGTCAACCCCCCTGATTATTTCCATACTAAGCTATATGACCCACTATTCTAGATATGGGTTTATCCCTTGACGATAAAGCAGGGGGGTTTGGAACTCCACCTCCCTTTACGGTGCTTCTTATTTGCTTTCTATTCTTCGTTATGATCTCAAAAAATTTGAAAAAGCCGCCATATAAGTAGAGTACATTTATTAAGTGTTGAGAAATCATTGTTTTAACTAGTGCTTCAGGAGACAGGAGTTCATCCTGTAACCAGTGGGTTGCTGGTCCGAACAGCCATCCTGTCTTCTTCACCCACCTTGTCTGCTGGTGGTGGTGGAGGTCCTACTGAGTGGCAGCTTTGCTTCTGTCAGTCTGGATGGAGGAGCTTGAGACTGAGGCATAATCGAACAGACAACGGGGAAGTGAGGGAGGGGGGGGGGACCACAGGGGAGACTGGAGAGAGGGGTGCACATATGATTAATCTTTTTCTCAAGCAAATATTTTACTTTTGTGTTGTTTATATTAACATGCTTTTTACATTTTCATAAACATGTTATTTTGATGGCTAAAACTATGATTATTTTTTTTTTTGGTGCAGTGAGTGATCCGCGTGGGCGGAGTCTTGGCACAGAACTGAAGCACCTTTTAAATTTATACCTTACTCTATATAGTTTATCAGAGTTTCAAGTAACTTTTAATTTGTAATTCCATAGCTTTCTGTTTACCTGGTAGCATAACCATAGCAGAAAGGTGAATTTAGATTGGCAACTGGCCACAATGATGGACCTAATTTTATTGTGTCCAAACGTAAACACGTGGAGTCAGCTAAATGCTACTTGGTGCTTTGTGCATTGGCCAGATAAGTCTAGGATTCAGCTTTTTTGCGCCAATCACTCCAGGTGGGTTTGGTGTGAAATAAAAGATGCATGGAAAAGCACCTCAAGTTCACTGTTGGGTATAGTAAAAAATCTGCTATGGTGTGGGTCTGTTTCTTTTCTCCAGACCCTTGAATCCTTTTCTGGCTTTTGCCAGACAACTAAAAATGTGTCATCATTGGATCTTTCTACAGTATCATGATCCAAAACATGACCGGATCTGTATAAAAATGGCTCTCAAGAGGCAAAACCCTTTGGGGGTGAGGTTAAGATAAGAGAGCAAAAGAAAAGAATTCATGTGAGCTAAATAGATTGTGCAAAGTGTAACTGTCAATGATCCCTCTATTAGTTAGTCCAACTTTGAGAAATGTTCGAGAAAACTAAGTGCTATCGTATTTGCAGTAGGAGTGCCGGTAAATTTGGCCTACTCTGTACATTGTTGTGGTTATGAAATTACATAGTTTTATGCATCCGGCCCCTGGTCCTGCTGGTAATTAAATCAACATCTCCGGCAGCATTAATGTCTTGCTTTGGCCAGCCCCACAGAGAATCATTACTGTAACAGGTTCTTCTGCTCTGTTTGACAACACACTGAAGAGTTGCATGATGCACTGCCGCTGTTGTTGTTTCGTGCTCATCACACAGAGTAAATTTTCCTAGGTGCCAAAAAGGCACTCAGGTCAAGTCACACATTTAAGTGCAATTTGCAAAACCATCTACTGCCAGATTTAATATCTTTAAGTACGGTTTTGTCTGTGTGATTATAAGCACAAGCATGCTGGAGCCTCTATGCCTGAAGAGTGTCTGTGTCTATGTGTATGTGAGGGCAGCTTAGTACAACACAGCAAGCCAAAGCCAGACTTTAAAAGATGTATTTAATCTGAAGATATTAGTCTCAGGTTATTTTTACTTACCATCACTCGGTATTAAAAAGCATGGTTACAGTTATTGCAAAGCTTGGAGGTAGTTATGCTTATGGAGGGGCCTTGGGAAAGCAGCAAGGAGATTAAAGAGGCTCTTTAATCAAGGATGCAAAAACTGCCAGTAAAAAAAAAACAAAAAAAACAAACCCAAAAGGCCCTCATTATTAAAATACATTTGGAGATTACACAATTGCATAATGAGATACTTTTACACTAGCTTTAAGATGCATGTAACATTTTAGGTTGCAAGAGGAATGCTAGTGTTACACGAAACCATTATGTAAATTAGCAGGATAAGATGCTTAAACATCATTTACACCCAGGCCAAGAGGGGATTAGGATTTACCCCCGCCTCCCTCATATTCTTTGGTTTTACCACATCATGTTTGCCTGGATTCACATCGTTTGCCTTTTTCTCCTTACAGTTCTTATTGAATAAAAATAAATTAAGGCTAAAACTGCAAGCAGCTATATTAGAGGTCCAAGCCCACCTCAGCAAGTCTTGTCTGGTCCATGTCCCTGCCAGTGTATCTTTCTCCTTAAGACTTGCCCTCCTTGGAATTGTAGTCTCAATCAGGTCAGCTTCATGGGGTGTTGACCAAAAAGGAGAGTAAAAAAAGCATTTAATATATAAATGTGGGCTAATGAAAGTATGTTTAATACCGGCTTAAAGTTTATTTTCAAAAGGTCATTTCAATCTGACATATAGCTTCATCGGAATGTATATGCTAATTTATTGAATGCGAGTATATCTTTGTGTTACCACATGACCATTACCTCAGGGTTCCCAGAACCAGAACTGAACAAGGGGAGGTAGTGTTCAGTTCCGATGCTCCACAGCTCTGGAACAGACTCCCTGAAAAACTGAAATGTACAGAAACTGTTTGCTCCTTCATATCAGGACTAAAACATTATTGTTTATTGCAGCTTTCAGATAAAGGCTGAAAATTATTTTATGAGTCCTTTCTTAAAATGCTGTAGCATTTTATTTGTTTTAGATGTACATTTTACTTGTCCTTTCTTTTATGTAATGTTTAAATTTGACATGCTGTTAATGTGTTGCTGACTTTTGTATTTTTATCTGTTCGTTTTCCTGTAAAGGAGTTTGATACGCCTTGTGTATGAATGATACATACACAAATAAACTTGTCTTGTCTAATAAGGTTAAAACTGAGCAACTGAAATAGAGTTGCATGCTTTGCTGAATGCATAGAAATGGTGTTGCTGTGCCATCGCATCCCCTCACCTCTGTGAGATTGAAACCATAAAAAAGAAGTTAAAAGGCAGAAAATAAAAACTAGTATAACATGCCACAGACAAGATTTGTGTTGATGAAGCCTCCCAACAGTATCATTCAGTGAATCAGAGAGTAAATCGACCTCTGCATCAAAGTGCTAACTGGAGCAACTAGTCATTTTGTCACAAGTCCTGATTGGCTCATTTAAATACCGCTCAGGTGTAATTGGATGGCAAATTAAACTGTCATTATTGGACAGGCAAAGAAGGAGAGAAAGAACAGAGGAGTGACAGGACAAAATGGCTGCTGTTCTCCCATGGGAAAATGCTAGGAAGTAAGGGGAGACTGACACAGACATGCCTTGAAACACACTCTTGAGACCGTGTTCAGCAGTACATAGCAAGACACATGAAGTTGGACAATACTAAATAAATAAAATTAACAAATTCATAATAATAGATTTAACTTTATTTAAATCCACAGTCTTTTATGGACCTATTTCTTTTATCCTTCTCCTGTCTGGTATAGTGCACATCTGATCATTATGTTGTGCTCCTACACATTTTGAACATTTACACACAGGTTCCACTTATTTTGTGCCTTCTACAATCTCCCATTAAATAGCTAAAGAGATCAGTCACTTCAGGTGGGTGTATATGTTGACAGAACAAATGTTAATTGTACAGTCCACAAATCAGTCCTTTTTGGTGGGGTGGCAAGAAGGAAATAATTAAAAAAAAAAAAAAACAAACAACCTTCTGTTTGCAGTTTCCCACAAGCCAGAGGGGGGCAAAAGCTGAAGTTTTAGTCAGACATACAAAACATTGTGTGTGGTGGATAACTTATACTGCCCATTACGCTAAACACACCATTCCCTCAGTAAAACACAGCACAACACAACTTAAGACTCATCCAACCTTGTTCAGAGTAAACTGTTATTTGTTGATTTCAAAAAAACAAAGCTGAAGATAAAGGTGATATATTCTATTCTCCATTTTGCACAAATAAGAATTTTTAAACTAAGATTTAAGTTAATGAGGAAATTTCAGATTCAGGAAATTAATCCAAACAGTGGTAAAACCTTACTGAATATTTCTAATAAGCAATTCATAAACCAAATCTGTCCTATACACTTTGTTTTCGTTTTGACAAGCAGCTTGTATCTTGTCTAGTTCTTCTGCTTCACCATTAGTCATAAAACTGATGAATGGAAAGTGACCAGAGCTTCTCCAGGTGAACCCTGACCTCCCAAAGCATGTGCACGTGTGTGTTTTGTCAGTGCAACTGTAGCCCATCTGTGTGGCCTGTTAAGAGCCCCTTTCTCTCTTTACCCTCTTATTCTGACCCGTATCCTCAGCGGTCAACACTCAAGAGCACTCTGACCCAGGGGGATAGTATCTTTTTTCTGTGCCTGTCTGTGTACGCATTTATGAGTGTCAGTGCAAGCAGGGGTGAACATTAATAGGGTAAACACACAAAAAACATACACACAAATTTTCATGATCTCATCAATGGATTGTGAATACAGTATTAACGATGGCTGGGTGGCCCCTGGCCACTACTTACTGAATCAGATATGTGACATTTGATATGGGTTCAATTTGAAATCCATTTGTAATGCAATATAGCAGTGTGTTTCATGTTGGGGTCAAGACCCAAAGTTGGGTCATGAGATATCATAATTATCTCCTCAAAGAACCATTTACTCTCTTTAAAATTATGAAAAGCTAGCGATAAGTGGTATGCTTTAGACATCACATGCTTCAGTTTTCAATAACATACATGTTTGTAAGAAGTCCTCTTTTTAATTAAACTTAAAATTATAGCAACCCCCCAAAAAAATACTGCAAACTTGCCGATTATTGAATTGATAATTTTTAACTGTATGCTGCTCAATGGCTTGATATTTAAAATGTGTAGAAATCAAAAGCTAATAATGACTATGACATTTTGTTTTTCTGAAACACTGTCCCATTGCCTAAAATGCAGAAAAATATCCACAACTTTGCAAGTGTAGGCCATATATTAAAGAACACAGAAATGGTCAAGGTCTGGTTTATCTTTAGAAATTCTAAAAATGATACATTTCTTCTCGTCTTTGCCACCATTTAAAATGGGAAAGACAAGAGAACAAGCCCTCTAAGATGGGTGATGATGAATACTTTTCCATCTATCTATCCATTATCCATTGCCTTCCGGCCATCCAAGATCAGGTCGTGGGGGCAACAGTTTCAGGAGGGAACCCCAGACTTCCCTCTCTCCAACAACAACCTCCATCCCTTTCTGGGGGATACCAAGGTGTTCCCAGGCTAGATGGGACATACAGTACCTCCAGCAACTTCTGGGTTTTCCCCAGGGTCTCCTCTAAGTGGGATGTGCCCAGAAAACCTCCAAAAGGGAGGTGGCATGGGGATTCCTGATCAGATGCCTGAACCACTTCAACTGACTCCTTTTGCTGAGAAGAAGCAGTTGAGCTCCTTTCTTCCTACTTTGAGCTCCCCCTGGACCAGAGAGCTCCTCACCCTCATGTCTGCGACTGATTCCAGCCATCCTCCAGAGGAAGCTCATTTCAACCACTCTGTCTTCTCACCCACAAGTGAGGTGACATTATTTGGCCCTCAAAGAATGCCACCAGAAACTAGCACTCCAAGGCTTCCACTCTCGCCTTTCATTCAACTTGTTTGGCACCTGGTCTGGACAATCTTCTCTGCACATGGTGAGCCCACATATAGAGGACTTCCTGTAGGTTCTTAATGCTGAGTCTGGTTGAGCCCCAGGAGCCAAAGCTCGACCACCAGGCACTTGTCGATGATGTCGCCCCCCATGCCTGGCTTCAAGAGGGTGTCCTGGTCTCTCTAACCTGGGTGAGGTTTGCCTCTTGTTGTGGTCAACCATATCATCATCAAAATCCTTTAATCACTCTTAGTCCGTTCTCTACTATGGCCAATTTACCATAGTAGACCCAACCAAAAGCTCCAGACAACATAGCCCTCAGGATCATAGGGGAACAAAAACCTTCCACCATGTGAAGGTGGTGATTCAACAGAGGGATGATTACTTATGTAACCAAAAATAGAAAATCCAAAATCTATAAGTATCCAATCTTTATTCAGTATATTTCTGCACTGAGGAAAATAAAAAAAAAAAAAAAAAAAAAAAAAAAAAAAAAAAAAAAAAAAAATCTTTGAACCTACTTTGAACCTATATTGTACAATCCGTTTTGCCATTAATCCTGCTTCTATAACATTTCCTAAGGTTGGAGAATACAGAGACAGGGATGTTTAATTATTCCAACTGGATTATTCTACCAGATTTGTGTTTAAAATGCCCTGGTAGAAGTTTCATGATCTCATCCACACTAACAAGGTTTCCAGGATCTTTGGGGAAAAAACAGACTCACAGCATCACACACAGATCCCCCTCTTCTCCATTATATAGTACTAAACAGTGGGCTTGAGTTGGGGGTGGGTTGGGAGGTGGATGGTTAAGCTAACAATCCTGACTCAGGAAATTCAAATGAACCAAATCCCTTTAGTGAGTTAAACTGCTTCACCTGAGTCTTTTTAAATTACTGCTAAGACTATAGATATGGGAAGGTTTGGATGAGACAATATTTTCTTGCAGCTATTTTATGACCTATGAAGATCGACCCATATGTTGCTTACTTGGATTGGCATGTTTTCTTGTCTGTCCCACGTTGATGAGGCTAAGAGAAATAGGCTTCAATGTGATGTCATAGCTATATCACAGGGAAGCAGGAAGAAATGGATTACTAGTTAAAATTCCCCAGATATTCTGGTCAACTTATCAAAATATAGTATAAATGAACAGCTTATTTTTTTTTTTTAATCATTGCTAAAGGAAAGGTGTGGTTATGGTGATTTGGTAAAAAGCCAAGCATTTCCTAAAGTGTTCATTTTCATCCCAAAAGACTGATTCATGGATTGGTTTAAGAAGTGAGATTGTTTGATTTGATTGCACTTATGGTCAACTGTACTCTGCTAAAGGCAGGGTCCTATGACCCATCTGTCTGGGGAATGAAGAGACATCAAATATTAGGAAGGCTGTCAGAGGTGATACACACACATGCATGCAGTCTGCAATACTTTGTGTGAGCTGAGACACATCAAAATCTAACACAAGCACACTGGGTGCCATTAAATGCTGTTTAGGGTGGAGAGTCTTTGCTCAGAGCGCGTGTGTCAGGGTGTGTCTTGGTGCACAAAGCTCAGACAAATGGATTCAATCCCTCGGCAAACTGCAAGTGAGTCTCAAAGCCCCATGCCCCTGTTGTGACATCATCTATGAATGTCATAATTGAGGGTCGGTAAATTGCCGCTTTTCCCCGCTCAGCGTCACCCCATGTGTCAATACCGAGGTTCAAGGTGACGGAGTGGATCAATATTTTGAGACAGGAGCCATCCGCTGAATTTACAGCCCAGTAACAAGAGAGCTATGAAACAACGCTGCTGTTGCCTTCAGCAAGCTGCTGGACGGGACAGCAGGGCTGCTGGCCTGCATTTGTCACACATGCATACCACTGATCCTCCAAGGAATTCAGTTTTCTTATTGTTTTGGGAAGTAATTTTTGTTTTTGGTTGTCTGCTATTTTCAGTTGTAGCAGATAAAGAGTTTCACTTTCAATAAATAATTAGTTATTTAAATATGACTGTCTTTTTCACAAAACAGGCACAGGTTAAAGTGACATAGTAGTGAAAAGCAGAAGAAAAGGACAACATTACACACAAACTTTGATACATCTGTTTAGTTTCAGATTTTTTCCAGCTTTTTTTTTTCTGTCAAGCTTTAATTTTCAAATCATACATATTTTTACTGCCAGAGGTAACTTCAGAAAATACAAAAGCCATTTTTTTTTTTTTTTTTTTTTTTTTTTTTAGAGCTTTGGGACTCCATTCAAACATATTGAAAGTAATTATCCGCAAATGCAGAAAACATAGAACAGTGGTGAACTTTCTGAGGAACGGCAAGTCTCATAAAAGTACTCCAAGATCAGATTGACAGTTAAGGTCATTGTTCATTATTTAACAATAAAAAAAAGAGACTCGGCATCCATTGGAGAGTTTGAAGTTGAATATCAATGCTGACCAAAACGAAACACAAAGGCCCATCCCACAATTGCCAAAAAAAAAAAAAAAAAAACATCTATGTCAGCCCAAAGCTTTTGTAGATTTTTTTCAGAAAAAGAACATCACACCAGCATTTCAACATGGTTGTGGTAGTGTGATGCTCTGGGGCTCCTTTTTTGCTTCAGGAAATGCACAACTTGGCCTAATTGATGGAACAATAAATTCTGCTCTCGAATAGAAAATCCTGAGGAAAGTATTCAGCCACTTGTTTATGACCTTAAGCCCAAGCACACTTGGGTTATGAAGTAAGACAATGGGCCAAAGTGCACCAGAAAGTCTACCTCTGAATGACAAAAGAATAAAAAATGAAAAGAAAGGTTTTAGAGTGGCCTGTTAAAAGCATGGGCTTTCGTCTGATTAACATTAAGTAGCTTGACCTTAAAGAGGGTATTCATGCTTGAAAACTTTCGAGAATGGCTGAATTAAAATTGTTGCCACCAGAATAGTGGATCAATTTTGGTCCACTATTCTGGTGGCAACAGAGAATCTGACACTGACTGAGAAAACCAAGTAGTATCTTTACAGGGGAGTTTGGTTACAGAAATGCTAGAGAAGTGAGGTAATGAGTAGATGAGAAGCAGATGGGTGCAGGGAGCAGAGACATTGAGGGAAGGTACAATGTAAATCAGAAAACAGAAATCACTTACAAAACAGTAAATAGTAGCAGAAATGCAAACCTAGGAATACACAGAAGATCAAAATACTGCAGATCATGGCAGAACCATGACTAACAGAATACAAAAGGAATGAGGGAAACAAAGTCAGAGAGACCAACTAGGAGCACAAACCAGAAACAACACAACCCACCATAACTATGAATCAAGATCCCAATCAAAATGTGACAAAAAAAACTACAAAACTATTGGAATACTGGAACTTTGATCTACAGAGAACAACACCACTTGACTGCAACTCAGAGCAGAAATGTACTACTTAGCGAGCAAAGAGGGAGTAATCTTGAAATAAAGCGAAACAAAAACTCCAGATCATGGCAAAAAAAAAAAAATAAAAATGCTTCAGTAACTTATTTCATCTGAATTATTTAAGGTTTCAAATAATTCTGATTTTGTTCATTAGGTCTTTAACTTGATTAAAGTAATATACATTAAAAGTTGGGATTGTAAAATTTGTTATATTATGCAACTGTAACAAAAGCTACAATTATTTTATTGCTTTTTACTCATATGTCGAAGGGTTACCAAAAAATGTTGCTTGCATTGTACTATAACAGTAGGTTATTATTTACCAACTAAGAGGCAGTATATTTAATGAAAGACATTTATAAGTTACATAAGAAAGGGGAAAAAAAACTACATTTATAAATATATTTGAGGGTTTCATAAAACTGAATCCATTTGTTAAACAGGTAGACAAACATTTAATTCCATAAAAAAGAAAAAAAAAAAAAAACAAAAAAAAACAATTGTTAATGTCTTCTTGAACATTTCACCTTTGCATAGATTAATGTGCATTCTTGAATGTGTACACAGGTGCATTTATGAATCCATCACAGCAGCTACAGTGTCCAGCAGGCAGGGATGTCAAAATCATAGTAGGTGAGCTGTGAAGGTGACGATGCCTGCCGTGAGTGTGTGCATGTCTGGTGATGGATTAGCTTCATTTCCAGTGTAAACTGTCTGTTGTGAGTGAGAGAGAGTCTGGATGCTTGGACCAAAGCAGCAGGACGCAGTGTGTGATATGTGTCTTGTGGATCGTGTGTTTTTGAGTCTGTTCCCGTCACTTTGAGAATATTTGTTTGTTTCTTTACCTGCATGCGTGTGTATCTCTGTAAGTGTGTGACCGTCCATGGCTGAGTGATGTGTCCAGTACAGCGCACAAGACTCTGGGTTTCTAGTGCCGGGGGGCAACAATGAGGACTGTGTACAATCAAACGTGTGTTGACAGGTGCGATGGACATCACAGGGTTATGATGACCTCAAAGGGCTGCAGGTGACATCCGACTGCTAACACACACACAGACAAACTGAAGTGATGGTTGTCAATCTCTTTAATTTGTGCTAGAAAAAATACTGGAAATTATTCTGTCACCTTCTTAAATGACTTTCTCTTCGGAAAAGGAGGAACCTAGGTCTCAGTAAAATTACATTTAGAAAGTTTCCATGAGCCATTGCACCATAGAAAGGAACGCTGCAGCATATGAAATATTAGCCATAACATTTATTTTAGTGTTTATCAACTAAATTAGTTTTTAAACACAATATTCAAGAATTTAACACTGTATTAAACATTTTATTGTGATAATAAATTACATTTTTACTTTGATTATAGTTGAAGTGTGTCTGAGCAAGGTGGCTTAAAACGTCATACATTTCCATACCTTCTGTCAGGAGGAACGGGGCCAAAAATCCAGCAAACTACTATGAGAACCTTGTGAATGGATACCTTTTAGTCTTTCAAACTGTATAACTTGACCCAATTCATACGGTTTAAAAGGCTATTATATCACTTATTAAATAAATATGTCAACTTTTGTCTTTAAACGAAGTTTAAAAAAAACAAACAAAAAAAACCATAAAAAAATATATATCAGAAACAATTTTTGTCAAACAAAACTGGCCTAAATCAGAAAAGGTTTAGCCTGATTTACTATAAGAGAGAACATGTTAGATGTTTGTTTATTCAGTGTATGCAAATATCTGGTTCCAACTGTTCAAACATGATGTCACAGTGAAAACCACCATCACTAATTTTAGAAAATATGAGACAACAATCACATAATAAAAACCAAAGATGTTAAATACTAGTAGTGCTTTACATGTGACAAAAATGTCTTGTTTTCTCCGGACTAAGCAGTAGACCTTACTAAACCTAAACAGAGTATTATGGTCTGGTGAAAACAAAGTTTAAGTATGGTAACCAGTGTGCACTCTGCTTCTTCTGGCGACTCTACCTTTTCCTCTCTAATGGGACTCTCCAGTCGTTCCTTTTTAACTCCCCTCCAACTCATCCTACCTCCTTTTTCTCAGGACCCATAAACTGATGAAAAATGAGCGCCTCTTCAAGGTTCTTCAAGGTAAGTGAGACATAAACAACGATGAACATTTACAAAACCACACTATAGCCACAGTGAAACATGGTAGTGGCAGCAACATGATTCAGAATAACTTCTCTTCAGATGGGGTTTCTTTGGAGAGGTAGACAAAATCATAAACCATTCCAAATTTCAGTAAGTTCTGGACAGAAATCTTTATGTTCCTGCAAGAAAGCTGAAAGTAAAGAGGGTTTTTAATTTTTCAGATCAACAAAGTGAGTCCAAGCATACTTCTTAATAAAAAACAGAGTTCAGAACTAAACAGAGAATCTTTGGGATCACATAAAAAGGGCTCTGACAAAGAGATGTCCTTTCAGTCTGATTTATGTCGAGAACTTTTGCAAGGCAGAGTGACTGAACATTGTCCCATAAAGATGTTGGACACTGATATACTCCTACCACGGAAAATTGAATGCTGAAATTTTTATCAAACGGTAACCCTTTTAGTTCATTTTTTTCTGTTTTTTTTTTTTTTTTTTTTTTTAAGTTAAACTGTACATATATGCTATGTATAAAAAGTTTTGAAATTATCTATTGTGGTCTGATGTTTTTACAACATAAAACCCCATAAACAGTACAGCTGTATATTTGTCCATGTGTATGTGTTCTGTATCTGTACTTTTATTTTTTTTTTTTTTTTTTTTTTTTAGTTCCCCTGTGAAACCAAAACAAGGTAAACGTATAATAATAACATCTTCAGAATGTATCTCCCCATCTTTCTCCCTTGAGCCAAACAACCCACACCCCCTCACACACTCCTCCTCCACACCCCCTCCCGCCTCCTCCTCCCGGCGGTGCGAGGAGCGCCCGGGTGTGAAATGTAAAAGGGAGAACGCTGTCGTTCAAACTGTCCCAACCACCAGTACACGCTCTTGGTTTCTCCTGGCGACTCTTCCTCTTCCTCTGACACAGTCCTTCTGTTTCTCTCTCCCACCCCCCATCCCCATCATCCCACCTCCCCTTCTCAGGTGGGCCTGGCGCTGCAGGTTGCAGGTGTGCGGGACCCCTCAGCCAATGAAAAATGAGTGCCTCTTCACGTTGTGACTTTGATGAACTTCACTGTACGTCAGCCTATCACTCTTCTCCATTTGGCTTCCTCCGGAAAAACTGCCCATGACACACACACAAACACACATAGAATGCACATGCACAGAAGTGGTGAACATGCTGGACCAAATATTTGTCTTGTTGAAGGAAAGCGCTGCGCTCGGGTAAATACGAGGGTCTTTTTGTCTGTGTGTGCATGTGTGCGAATGTGACATAAGACCCAAAATGGGGAGCACTTCTGAGAATTAATTTGACACATTTGTTCAAGATGGACCTGACTTTGCTAAAAGGCTGTAAATTTTCTTGAAGATAAAAGTTTTTCTCAGTGTTAAAAGCACCAATAGAGTTTGGTATGAATGATATTAATGTTACTCTATTTAATTCTGCAACAAAAAGCCTGTTGTGGCAAAAAATGTTTGAAAATGTGATCAATGACTGAAAAGCAAGTGTCATTTTTTGTAACATAAAATGCGCATAGTCTGAATGTAGCCTACTCTTCTCCTAGTTTTTCCCTACATGCAGAGAACAATTTTACATGTAATACTTGTAGGTGTGTGTGTGTGTGTGTGTGTGTGTGTGTGTGTGTGTGTTTTGATTGCACACACCTTGTGAGTCTTCTAACTGCAGACATAAGAGTCAGGGGGCTAATCCCTTCTGGTTGGTCCCTAATCCGGTTCTAATCCCCTTAAAACTCTCTATCAGCCTCTTAGGACCTCTGTATGGTCAAATCTTGTCAACTCATATGCCACAAAACACAAATACAATTACATTAACACAGTGAAAGTGAACTTTTTTCACATAACCATATTGAATATTTTATGTGCATTTGTATTTACTCCCTTTACCCCTAAATAAAATCCATTCCAACCAAAGATAAGTCAGTCTTTTGCAGAACTGTGCACATTATTTAGGGAATGTCTAGCAGGTTTGTGCATCTGGTAACGGACATCTCCCCCTATTGTTCTTTGTGAAATATCTGTAGCCTCACTCAGATTGGATGGAAAGTATTGCAACAGATTCTCAAGCTGGTTTGGGTCTGGACCCTGACTTCACATGAAACAACTTCAATTTAAAGCATTCCATTTTTCTGACATTGCCCTGTATTTAACTCTGACCAGCTTGTCACCCCCTCCTCAAGAAAAACACTCCCACAGCATGATGCTGCCACCACCATGTATCACAGTAGCATGCATGACTGAGTTGCCTGTTGACAGATTCTCAACCTGAACTGTGGATCTCTATAGCTCTTCTGGGGTTACGATGGACCTGTAGGCTACTTCTACTTCTTGAAGGCAATTGGCTTTACTGGTCTTTATTTAGGAGTATCAAAGTAAAATGGGCTGAATATAAATGCAGGCCATTTTTTAAATTAATTTTTAAAACAACTTTACAGTTTTGCACAAATGTGCTGCTCATTCACATGAAAAAATACATTGAACTTTGTAGTTAAAACATGATAAAGTTTGAAAAAGTTCAAGGGGTGCAAATACTTTTACAAGGCCCTTTATTATCAGCGAGCTTTAACACGATACCGGCACTCTAAAAGACATGAGATCACAGGCACTTGTTAAATTAGATCTTGTCAATGGTTTGTCTCAGCAGGTTTGGGCAAATCATTCCTGTACCATCTATTTGCTTAGCTGTTCCACTTCCTCACATTTCCTTCCATCTACCACATGCTTCTGTCTGATGAAATGACAAGGTGCGTGGGTGAAACAACTTCAAAACAAGCAGTTATGAAAACGGATGGTAATCTAAGTGCTGTTCAAATGTGTTTCATGTGCATAGTGATCCAAATCTTTGAGAGAATATGACTATATTCAACAGAGCTCATCCCTGGGGAACTGATGGATGAATGGCTGTGTATGATCTAAACAATCCTTAGAAAAGTAATAATGCTTATTTTAGTCTAAGGAAGCAGAGGAGGGTGAATGTAGTTTCTATTCTACGCTTGCTGTGAGAGGTAATGCAAAGAAAATTGGTTTGTCTTTTACTTTTAAGTGGTTTTCTTATAAGTTTTTACTAACTTTGATGGGTTTTGTCAAGTAATTAAATGCATCGCTATGTAAAGCTTTATTTTTCTCAAGAAAAAAAAAAGACATTTTCTGTCATTGTTCTGCAAAATTTTATGACGTGTAAAAATAATGTACCCACTTTCATTATACAAACCTACATACTCCCTTTAATCCTTTTGCCCCCCCCCCCCAACTTCAGCTTCCCAAACAGACAAATGCATTACACAAATGAAAAACAAGTGAGAGGCTTCAGAGGAGGAGGGGGAGCAGGATCGAGGGGAAGTGAGATTTTATTTAAGTGTTCTTGTAAGCCATCTAAGATATTAATGTTGCAAAGCTACTTATCAATATTTAAGAACATAAAAGGAGTGTGAGGGTGGGGTGTGGAGCTTTGTGTGGAGAGAGGCCAAACCAGAAGGGACATGCACTCTCGAGGTGTGTGTCTGTGTGTGCTTTGCCAAAACCATAGAACAACAATCAGAGAGAAGATGAGGTCTCTCTGGCAGTTAGAGAAGAGAAATAGCTCAGTCTCCATCACACTAAAAGCTTCCCTACACAAAACCTGCACAAATACACACAGACACAAACACACACACATATATATGCAAACACACACACACACACAAACAAAGTGAGCACTGTTAAGTGATGGTCAGGATTGTAAATACAACTGCTAATGTCCCATAACCACAACATACCTATTTTATGTTGTGGTTAAATAAGTTGATTTATGTCTAAGTATGTTATGTATGTACATGTAAACATATATGGATCATGTGAATTAGTATACTTTAAGTAGTCGTTCAGCACTGCTTTGATTTGACACTGTGCATGCAAGTGTATACGCTTTCACCAAAAAAAGTAAATTTTATATATCTGAAAAAAAATTGCTATGCTGTTGTCTCCATTTATTCAAATTATGTAGCCTCAAGTCATTTTTTTTTTTAAACAAGGTAATATTAGTTTCAAAAACACTGGAAAGTCATATTTCTCTTTTTTGATTTTGTCCAAGATTGCTTCAACTTAATCAGATTCTGTTTTCACATAATTATTGTTATAATACAACACAGTCAAACTACTTGTGGGCCATCTGTAGCAGACTCTATATCCAGTGAACACCAAAACTGCATTTGACACTGTGTTCATAGCACATTAATGAAGTCACAGTGTAAAAGACTGAATCTACGGTAAAATGACATGCCAACTCATGTCTGTTTTCTTCCAGTATATTTCACGTGTATTTCGCTGATAACGCCGGTGAAAGAATGATTACAGATGTAATGGAGGCTGGGGGAGGGTAAGAAAAAGCTACTGGTTAGGTTGATAACACAGACTTAACTACTGTGGCAAGCAAAAAAGTGGCATCAACTGGTTCAGCAAAAGAAATACAAGGTAAGAGGGAAAATAGAAAACGACATTTAGAAATGCTGCTGCGACCAATGGTTTTGTCTGTTTGTGCATTGGAGCACAAAAAATTGCAATGAATGTACATAAAACATTCTTCTGTTTCATACAAATATAAAAACATTTTAAAAAAAAGATTTTTAAAATGATGATTTTAATTAATATGGCAAATAACCTGTCCTAATCAACCTGGTCTAATGTGGAAAAATAGTTGTCCCCTAATCCTAATTGGTTGTACCACCCTTGGTGGCAACAACAGCAATTAATCATTTCTAATAAATGTCAATGAGTCTTAAAATAAAAATTTCACATTAAAATATAGCAAATACCTGTTAAGTAATCTATGACTTGAAGGATGCGCCAAAAAGGTGTTTTGATTCCAAGAACCTTATCCAGGAACCAGCATAGATTTCAAACATTTAACAGTCTTTATGTTTCAAGATACAAATAAAAACAATCGAAACCCCCAGGATTATCCTTTAATAAATATTAATATTAATAAATTTAAAGAAAGAGAGAAATGAGGCACTCTGCAGAGGATGTTGCTTCTCCTCTGTGTGTCGTTAATGCTGTTTTGGGACATGTTTCTCCGACTTTAAATATTAATCTTTAAATGTCACAAATTGTCTCTGATTTTGAAGTTACTTTAATTCTGTTGCAGAGTATATCTGTTGTAATGCAATCACAAAGAATTTCTGCAGAACCCCGAGTTGCAATCTTAACTGAAACCTGCTCTCCTTTCCTCTCCTCTGCTCAAAAAGCAAGTAAACACAAAACTCTCTTCTCGGCACATCTTTGGAGTAACTTTACAGAAGTTAAAATATAATTGCTAAGTCCCCTCCAATTAAAATGGGTTTGTTTCGCCTGATTTATGTAAGTCTTGAAATCACCTCATTAATCACACCAAAGTATCAAAAAACTACAGACTCGGTGCCCCACTGATGTTATAATAGTTGACAACAAACTGCGTTTTGAACACACTTAAACACATTTTTAGTTTAATTGCTCTCTTTAATCTCTAAAATTTAGGTAGCTTCAGTGTTGCAGTATTTTTGTAAACACTTTACAATATAAACCACTTTTGAAAAGGCTTGCCTTTCAGCATATCAGTTTGTTTTGCTGATTTTTTTTTTTAATCATCTTTAAAGAAAATAAATTACTACTATTTTATGTAGGCATGAAAATAAAAATACTTTCTTTCAATTTATTTTTGTCAGATTTAATTTATATTCTGCAGGTTTTATTAGAAGTGGTCCAGCTGCTTTAGTTCTGTTAGGTTCTGTCTATATTCTCAAAATTATCCTGATTTTTGTATTATTATGGAAATCCAGCTAAAAAAAATGTTCTCTTCACTTTTGCTTTCCATCTATATTATGTTTTGGTGAGTGGCAGAAACATAAGGGGAAGGAATCCTTCTTAAAACAAAGCAACAGGGTCTGTCTTGCAACAAATAAAATATGAAAATTAGTTTCCAAATGAGGCAAGATTACACGGTGAACTCTGCAGATCTATGCAGTTGGCCTGCACCATGGACACACACACACATCCACACACACACACACACACTGACCTCAGGACAGTGTTCGGTCTTCCTGTGTCTTTCCATGTCATCTCTAGTGTTACACATCCAAAACACTTTCTGAACACAAACCACTAAATGATGGCTGCAGGCTTTGAGATGTGTGTGTGTGTGTGTGTGTGTGTGTGTGTGTGTGTGTGTGTGTGTGTGTGTGTGTGATAGTCTGAGAAGAACACAGAAAACAAAAGAAGTAAAATTCTGCCTCCATGCGTGTGTATGATGACCCAAGGCAGGGCTAGATGGATGGATGTGCTGACCCCCCTACAGGGGCACAGGTACGCTTATTTAAACAAAGCACCCTTAGGTGTGTGAGTGTATATGCGTTCTTGTGTGGATATGTAACAAACCTTCAAAAATGAGCTCTTCATAAAACCTGTAAATAAAATAAGCTTTTTTCCACGGAGCTGTCATATTGCTGATTGGATCCAATGGATTTGACTAGATCAGATACCATTTCAGAAAACATAAGGTCTTGCAAAATTATTCATACCCATTTAAATTTTTCCTAATTTGCCACATTATAACTACAAACTTCAGTTTTTGTATTGAATGGATCAATGTAATTTAGTGAGGTAGAAGGAAAATAATGCATGATATTCAAAAATACGTATAAATAAGAATCTAAAAAGTGTGTTGTGAATTAGTATTCACACTTCTTTAAACTAATGACCCTAAATAAATTCCATTGTTACCAACTGCCTTCGGAATTCACTTAATTAGTAAATAGAGCCCATTTGTGTGTAATTTAATCTTGGTATAACTACAATATTTCTGTTAGAGAACAACAGTGAGCAAGAAGTATCATGAAGACCAACAAAACAATCCAACTAATTCGGGATCAAGTTGAAGAAAATTAAGATTATAAAATGTTTAGCAATATATGGTCTAGGGCTGGGCGATAAACCGAAAATTAACTGATACCGAAATTTATGACAAAGACCGTCATTTTGTCCATGTCGGAATTTTTGGCGTTTAAAAAAAAAAAAAAAAAGAGAGAGAGAGAAAAGTTGTTTTTGTCTTTTTTGGCTGTGCATAGGTAGGCTATGTTCACGTCCCTTTAAGACGCTGCACTACATGTGCAGTCTGTCGTGGTGGGGGGGAGGGGGCGTATTATGAATTTTCCAGCCACATGGTGTCATTTTATAGCACAGTCAAGTGACTATGTCACCTTCAGTTATTGTAAAAATGTTACATATATCAAAAGTAACTTAGAAGAAACTTGACTCCACAATTTGACACCTTGAAATTGGCATCTGTCTCTTTAAGAAGTTCCTACTCTTTCTGACACTCCACCTTCAGCACGTCATCACAACAATGCTCCTCCATGATGCCGTCTATAACTGTTCTTAGGAGCGTTGCACAGAGAGGTAGTAGGTATGATAAGCTCAGCCGACGTGTAGTTCCACCAGGTGTATGCTGCTGCTAGTCTGGAAGAGCTATGTGAGGAAGGGGCGGGGGAGGTGTGCTCTGTGCGAGCGAAGCTCAGCTGGGGACTGCAGCTCAAAAGGAGGAGCTTTGGGTAAATAGGCACTGCTTTGTATGAGCAAGCGCCGAATGGCTGCCACGGGAGATTCAAGGATTTCTCAAACATGCATGAAAGAATCAAAGCAGCAATCCAGTTATGTTTATTAAATTTCACCGGTTTTTTCAGAAAGAGACGATTCTTTTATTTATTGTGCAAAAACTAGAGAGTTAGGAATTCTACTCCATCTAACACCGTTTTAATGAGCAGCTCTGACTGATGCTCTGGCTCTGTGTTCACCTCATGGGCCTAAAAGGTTGCTAATGCTTATGGAATGAGCATAAAAGTACTGTACATGTAATAAGATTTCTCATATTGTTAAAACTGGTCAAAATTAATACAGTGCACAGAGAGTAATACCTTAAAGAATACGTTTTGCTAATATAAGTGAGGCAGAATGTTTTTCAATTAAAAATAAATTATCAAAAGCTCTGAAGTATCTGTCACAACTCCTCAGCAGCCTCAGTGGAGATTTAAAATATGCTTGAATAAAAACCTCACTCTTTTTTTTATGCTATGAGAGAAATTTGTTCTACAGCCACAGAATCACATTGATTTGCCAATAAAAGGTGAATAAATTCTGCATGGGTTTCATGGAAACTAAAATCCATGCTGCTGTTCACTGTGCCTGCTGCTTCTGTAAATCAGAAAGTGATCAATGTGTATATTGACTGATCCATCGCCTGTGTGTGAGTATATAGTATTATCATAGTTGTATGTGTATGTTGAAATAAGTACTCAAGTGGTTGTGCATACAAACAGCACAATCTAAATGTGTTGTACAGGGATTTTCTATGCTGTTGCATGTATTTGTTTGGGTATAATCCTTCAGGAGATTATATTAAATCTGTTCAAACATGCAGCTGTATGTTACAATGGGCATTTGTGCAGAAGTTGTGTGTGTGTGTGTGGCTTTTCTACCCTCCAGCAGGGTCATTTCTGTATTGACAACCTGCTTGTCGCTGTCATACTGAGGACATGAGTAGAAAGGCCATTCTCATTTACCATGGTAAAACATCCATTGTGTCATAATGACCTCTAGCCATTTATAAATCATACTTTAACATGAGGGAGATGGACCTATAACCGCTGACTGATTGCAGAATTGATCAAAATTACTCATTCATGAATCAGACGAGCATTTTTTTGCAGCAGGCTGAGTACAATTTCCCAGCAATTTTAAAAAGGTGAAATGTTCACAGGGGAAATAACAGTGGTTATGATACGATAAAAGTTGTGGTATTTATACTTTGGCTAATCTTTAGTTTTTTGTTTTTATGACTTTATCCAGAGCACAAGTCTTGTGCCTTTTCTTTTTTCTATTCTCTCATTCTCCAAGTCCATCTTCACTTTCCTCATTTCAATTAACTGCCTCATATTAATCTGCATAGGAACAATCAGCAACTCATGTTTACTGATTCGCTCAATCAGGCATCAGCTATCCCTTGAGGTTCAAGGTCCCAATTGACAATGTGTGTGTGTGTGTGCGCGCGCACTGTGGACAAAAGGGGGAAAATCCCTGGGTGAGCCAAGCAGAACGTGTTGATCGATCCTCAGCAATTACCAGCCAATCGAAATGTGATTTATTTCCCAAGGAATTATTTCAATATGAAAAGAGCTGGTCATTGGATGGGAAAGTGTGCACTTGTGTGTGTTAATTTGAAGGAAGATCCTTGCTGAACTACCACTTACCCTTCTTTTCTTCCTGCATTCCTTGATTCATATTCGTCCATCCATCTTTCCCTGCATTGCTGGTATTTCCGGTTTGGCCCCTTTCCCCACAATCTCTTTCCTTTACCAGAAAATTCTTCTTCCAGTACAAAAGATGGTGACTCAATAGATGTTCACAACTATTAGAAGGAAAAGTCCAAGTTCAAGTCTACCTAGTCTTTCTACTCAAGTCTCAAGCCTTTCACCTCAAGTCTACATCAGATCTCAAGCCTTGGAAGGGGAAGTCAAGTCTTTTGCTTCAAGTCCTCTCTAAGAGGAAAGTCAAAATTAATTCTCAAGTTTTTGAGGACCAAGTCCAAGTCAGGCCTCAAGCATTTGAGGGAAAAGTTCATATCAAGTCTTAAGTCATCAGTGAGAAGTCCAAGTTAAGTCTAAAGTCTTTGAGGGGAAAGTCCAAATTAAGTTTAAACTATTTTGCCCAAAGTCCAAAACAGCTCTCAAGTCTGTGAGAGACAAGTCTAACTCAAGTCTTTAAAATGCAAGTCCAAGTCAAATGGTAAATGGCCTATAGTTCTAAAGTGCTTTATCATGACCCCCAAAACACTTCACACTATATTCAGTCATTCACTTTTGCGCACACATTCCCAGCTACCCTGGGGCTGACTGACAGAAACAAGGTGCCACCTGGCCACCATCAGCAGGCAGGGTGGGTGAAGTGTCTTGCTCAAGGACACACCAACGGAGACAGAGTGGGGGTTCGAACCAGCAATCCAGCAGTTACAGGATGAACTCCTCTCCACTTTCGCCACCTTTCAAGTCTCTACTTACCAAAAATAACATTCTCACACTCCATACATGCAGTCTAGCCTGCCTAAAACACAGAATAGAAGTATGGCATGAATTCAAATCTTTATACTTAACCCTAATGTAATACATCTTTATCTTTTTCAGAACATGCACTTCAAAAAAAAAAAAAAAAATAGGAAAAATGGAATTATGACTGTAAAAGAAAAATTGTTAAATAAAATTGAAGTAAAACAGTAAAACATAAGTTGATGATAAATATTTTTAAGTGTAAGTGAAACTAAAGAGAAAATTCTATAGGTTTTTTTTAAAATCCAAACTGCCCTCAGGTATTCAGAAAAGCTGTTCCACGCAAGAGGGTTTTAAGAAAAAAAAATGATGCCTCACTATGAGTTTAAATTCTCACTTTAGGTCTCAACAGAAGACCCTTACAGAAGGCCTCTGTGGTCTGGAGGGCCTGTTGGATAAAAGCAAGTGGATGGAGTGAAACCAGTAAGAGCCCTTTAAAAGCAATTCTATATCAAACCTATTAAATGTTCATGTACTAATTAGGCCAAAGAATAAAACAATTTAAATTCAGTTTACAACAACACAATGTAATCCACAGATTAGGTGGCATGCATCATATAAGATGATGCTTATTTCAGTCATTTGAGACTTGACTTGGAAAAATATGAATTGCAAACATACGGCTTTTATCGGGTCCCTCTACCCCTTGTCTTTTTTTCCCTTATCCTTATTCGGCCCAAAGTTAACTTTCTTTTCCCCTTGATTCTATCCCACTGCTCCTTCCTTCTAGCTTGACCACTCCCCACTGAGACTATCATTCTGAGGCCATGTCAATATGATCAGTCAACCAGACAAAAACACCAACTGACCAATTGAGATATTTTTACTCGTAATCCCCCCCCCCAATCTCATCCTGCCCTCCCCCTTCAGTCTCTTTCAATGCCGCCTCCTCTCCCTTTCTCCTCTTGTCCCCTTTTTGTTGCACTTAATTAAGTCGCCAAGTGGCTGTCAGGAATAATTTTTTGCCGCAGCGTAGGGCTGAGGGCCGCGGTGGACTTGACATTTGATAATATTGCGTCTCCACGTTGATTGAAATTGATTTTACGGGGGAGAGAGGCCCCCTGCTCACCACCATTGTGATTGTTTGACAACTCTCAGCCAATCAGCCCCAAGGACAGCCTGTGGACCCCCTCACTCCGCCACTCCACCACCCTCTTTGGCGTGGCAACTCATATTCTGACGAGTGATGGCTGGGCCCCTGTGTGTGTGTGTGGCGATATCACACATAGGGGTCGGACATGAAGTACCGTCGCAGGGTCATGGAACTGACAGTCACAGTTCCCATAAATCAGCAAGGCAGCACAAAGAGTATAAACTTACAATACCTTGGAAAAGTATTTGTACCCCTTTAACTTTTGCACATTTTGTCATGTTACAACCACAAACTTCAATGAATTTAATAGGACTCTTGATGTGATAGAACACACAGTAGCTCATAACTGTGAATTTGAAGTAAAATGATTACTGGTTTTCGACATTTTGATTTTTACAAATAAAAAAATTTGAAAAGGAATAATATGCGCGTAACATGTGTATTTGACATCCTTTACTGGTAAAGGATGTCATGAAGAACATGGATCACAGGGCAGGTCAGAGAAAGTTGTGGAGAAGTTTAAAGCAGGTTAAAAAAAAAATATATCCCAAGCTTCAAACATCTTAGCTAGCACTGTTCAATCAATCATCTGAAAATGGAAAAAGTCTGGGACTACTGCAAGCCTACCAAGACATTGCTGTCCACCTAAAATGACAAGCAGAGCAAGAAGGGAAATAATCAGAGAAGATATCAAGAGGGCCATGGTTATTATGACGGTGGTAGAATCAGTTTACAAGACAAATTTTCATCAAATAATTTTTCGTCATGGTAAAAGTCATCGAGGATGCAGCAAACGTGTAAGAAGGTGCTTGAGTCAGATGAAACGCTAGATAGAAATACTGTAAATGAAAGATAAAGTTGCACTACACAACACCTTGAAAATACCACCCTCTTGACAATACATGCCGGTTGCAGCATCATGCTGTAGGGATGTTTTTCTTCAGCAGGGACAGGGTAGTTGACAGGAATATGGGTGTAGCTAACTGCAGGGTAGTCCTTTAGGAAGCCTTTGGTAGGCACCAAAAGACAGACTGTGGCAGATGTTCACCTTTAACAGGATAATAACCTTAAATATAGGGTCAGAGCTGCAATGGAGTGGTTTAGATCAAGAGCAGATTCATGGGTTAGACTGGGCTGGTCAAAGCCGAGTCCCGCTGTAAGTCCAATTGAAAATCTGGGGAAAAACTTGAAAATTACTCATCGGAGATGCTCTCAATCAAATCTGAAAGTTTTACAAAAATGAATGGGGAAAAAAAAAAAAAAAAAAAAAAAATCAGTCTCTTGCTCAGTCAAGCTCGTAGAAACATTCCCCAAAAGGTGGTTGTACAACGTATTGACTTGGAGCTAAATACATACGCATCTCACACTTTCAAGATTTTGATTTGTGAAGAATTTTGAAAACCATGCATCTTTTTCCTTGAACTTCCATTATTCACTTCTCTGTACTTGTGAATGACATAAAATCCCAATAAAATAAGTGTTGTAGTTGTAACATAAGATAATGTGAAAAGCTTTAAAAGGAGAATGATAGCTTTTGCAGGTCACTGTAACCCTTTCCTTTGTTGTGTTTTCTGCAAGTTGTGTACCTTAACTGCATACAATCACAAATTTAGTCAATTTTTTTTTTCCATGTCCACAGTAACCCCTGCTCCATTCCTTATTACACCTGCCTTGATGCAAATGGCTGTTTTAATTGTTGCCTGATTATTGTAAAGTGGGTGTGTTAAATAAAGAACATCATGATGAAATGCCACTCAAAAACAAGCTGCAGTCAGAATCAATCAGGATAATTAATTACCAACACGAACAGCACCATCAGTGTTTCAATAATGTTTACAATCAGACTCTGCAGTTCACCTCACTTCAGTGTCAGACAGGAGGCCCAGACTTGAACAGCGTCCTCCAATGTTCTTACACGGCATGATCAAAATTACTGCTATCTTTTTATTAGTTGTTGTCCCAGGGCAAAACATAATTGTTAGTTTTATTTATTTATTTTTCTAAAGATAAACTATTTTTGGAGCACCTTGCCTAAGGAACACAGACAGGTAAAGCAGTGATTTAAATTATTTGGAACCAGTGTTTTAATTAGTTTTGATGAATTTTGTACAAGTGTTATTTCATTAATTTCTTTATTCTTTATTGCTAATTATACCAATGTTCTTTTTTGCTGTTTATCTTTCTGACATTTTTTTATTGTTATTTTAACACTTTTTCTTGGTTCAATGAAAAGTGCCAACCGGTTGAGCTGAACAGCACAGAGTATCATCAAGCAGCCTAATTTTTGCTTAATAAATAGATATTTGTGGAAAACTTTATAATTCATTAGGTAAATATAACAAATACATTTTTTATTTATTTATTTTTTTTTTTTTAATGCCTGATTTTATAGGAAAACTTTCAGACACAAGTCATACTCAGATTTTTTATTTATTTTTTTTGTAAAAAAAATGTTTTATTAAAGCACATGTACCTACTTTTCTTCATGTCTAAACTAAATAAAAAAAACATTGACTAATGAGTATGAGTAACAGTTTATATTTAGGCAAAAAGTTCTAAAATTACCTTCTAAACTCTGTAATATGAAATATACAAAATATCACTTTAATGTATTACTTTTACCCACACCAATTACTTCTGAGTTTTGACAATGTATGTTACCTTGTGTTGTGGGTTTGTTGATAGAGGCAATATTTTCATATCCAACAGAAAATGAAGGGATTACAAGATGCATCAAAGCACAAGTTACAAACAGTTATCTGATTTTTATTAAATTCTTACAAACATGCACCAGAGAAGATGCTGTTTGTTGATGTGATTACAGACTAATAAACACAAAGCTTTTTAGTCTTCATGCATTTAATGAACAGGAAATTCAGATTTTGCAGTGTTAGAACAAATCAATGGAAAACCATTTAATTTCTATGGCACTGTGACTGATAGGAGCATCATATTGAAAACTGCTGTTAATTTGGAGTAGGGCTGCAGCAATTAATCAAATTAATCGTGATTAATCGATAATTGAAATAATTGTCAGCTAATTTAGTAATCAATTAATCATTAACTGAAGTATACAGACAGGCCATTTGCTGAAAGAACAACACACCCAAAGCAGTAATTAAGCCAAAACTGTCAGAATCTGTGTATTTTTGGGGCTTGATTCTTCTGATTCTAGTTTTGATTATTGTTGTGTGTTCCTTAGTTTCTTATTTCGATTAGATCAGCATTTTTTCTATTTTACTTTAGTTCAGTCTTTTCTTAGTTATTCTAGTTTATTATGTTTATTTATTCCTTGTCTGAAGTTATTTTCTGTTACTATTAGATTCATTTTCCTTGCTCCCCTGTTTACTATCCCTCGCCCCTTACTGCCATTCTCTCTCTCTCTCTCTCTCTCTCTCTTCTGCTCTCTTTCCTCACACCTGCAAATTGTTACCCAATCAGCCCCAGTTCATTGTTTCAGCATTCACACTGCCAGTATTTAAACTCCTTTCTTGCTCTCAATCCTCGCCGGATCCTTCCGTTACCTACCTGTTTCTTCCCCGTTGTATTCTGCTGTTTTTGCTCCCTGGATACCTGTTTTTGTTCTGCTTTGGCTCACTGCATTTCCTGTGGTGTTTGTATGTTTTTTGCTCTTCATTCTTTCATTTAATCCTCAAAACCACTCATTGCCTCTCTGCATTTGGGTCCACAAACAACCACAAATCATGACAAAAACTACACACGCGCATTTTATATATATATATATATATATATATATATATATATATATATATATATATATATATATATATATATATATATATATATATATATATACACATATATATATATATATATATATATATATATATATATATATATATATATATATACACATATACACACATATATATATACACATATACACACATATATATATATATATATACATATATATATATATATATATATATATATATATATATATATACACATATACACACACATATATATATATATATATATATATATATATATATATATATATATATATATATATATATATATATATATATATATATATATATATATATATGCATGCCTGCTGCCCTATTTTAAAATTAACCATTTGTTTGCAAATGTAGAAAAATTATTTCAAAAGTGTGTCATTAACTAATCATGTGTTTTCTGAATATGTTCATCTCCACATTAAGTATGTGTACACACACAGACAGGCGCAAAGACTCACACATACTCAGACAGCACAGGGTTGACAGACCTGGGCAATGAGCTGTCAGAACAGTTTCTTTGCATCACACAGGTCATTGCCTGATCCTCATCCGTCTATTTCGGACTGTCTTTATGCTTTTGTTTTGTTTTTTTTCTCTCCCTCTCTTCCCCTCCTCCATATCACCCCCTTGGTCTCATTAAACACAAAATACAATTAAGGTGTGTGCTTCGGTGTCACACCCTCACTATTAGCACTTCAACCTAAATGGCATTTGGCATAGAACTGAATCGCAGCTTACTTCTCTAACAATTAGAGGCCTCACACGTACAATCAATATCACAGCACATTAACTGCTAGCTAACTTGACGAAGCAGAATAAAACACAGCTGCATTGCTTAAGAGACCTGATACATTTATACTCAAAATATTCACAGCTACTTTTTAGAGATGTGAAACAAACTGATACAAAGAGATAAAGATTTCCTAGCCCTGATTTGTGAGGCACCGACAAATATCCTACTCGCAGTAAAGATTTTTTTTTCTTTTTTTTTTTTTCTTCTTCTTCTTTGATCAGGTATTTCAAAGTAATCTTAGATGTCAGTCCTCAATGTGGCTGCAGAGAAAGGTTTCTAATATCAGGAACTACTGGTTTTCTGTAAGCCCTTCAGCTCAACTTTATCAATCAATTAAAGGAAAATATTCAAAATAAAATATACAAACTATTGATATATTCTGGTAATACAATCAAAAAACAACAAATTTATATATGACTACCAGCTGCGAGATTCCTCTATCTAACCATAACACCTCTGACACTGCAGCAGTAAATATCTGAAATTTAAATCCTCTTCACAACATTGCCTAATTACTCCCAACAACATGGTAGCTGATTAACTTGTAATTGCTGCTCTGAACACAGCATGTCCCTCTCTTCTCGTTAGGGTTATTACTGACTATAATTACCGCTAATGTGCAGAGAATAACACACACTCACACAAAACCCAAGAAGAACACAAACATCAAAGCAGGGGACGGGGAGGAGGCGGGGGGGGATATACATAAACACCTGAGCTCACACATACTCACAAACTCATAGACACACCTCACCAGGAGGATACTTAGTTTCTTGGAAACTGTGACTAGAGCACAAAGCAATAACAGTGAAATTTAGGAAACCAAATTCATTTTCACCATGTTGCCTCATTTAAGCAACGACATTCACAGCAGCCAAACTGTGTAATGGTCTTCATATGTCACTTTGTTTCTCACTGGAGTCCCTTAAGACGTCAGCAGAGCTCCGAAGCTGAATTCTTGTCCATCGCTTGGTTCTGTGAATAATGTCAGGATCTTGTTGGATTTCCCACACATCTGTGATTTTACAGTGCCTCAATTTACTTTGGATAAACTGTGAGCAAAACCAAACTAAATAAACAGATGGATTCCAAAATCTGGGTACTTACCCCTTAAAGAACAGCTGTGTCCCCTTTTTCATAATTTGAACAGGAGTCAGTCCAACTTCTGAAGCCTTTGGTACTATACCAACAGTGACTGTTGGTTTTTCAATTTCAGATATTCTCCTGAACCATTCACCCATAACTTTGCTCTGGCTCTGGGGGTGTGCGTCCTTCTCTTAGAAAATTATTTTCATTAAAAAAATCTGACAAGTTTGGTGTGCAATTGTATTTAGCACCTTTGAATTTATACATCATAGAACCACCTTCTTTTGCACTTACAGCAGCAAGTTTTTCAGGGTATGTCCCTTCCAAGTTTGATCTTTTTGACAAGGGGTGTCCAAAGTGTGGCTCAGGGGTTTTCCACAACACAGGGCACATTGTATTTAGGCCCAAAAGTTCAAGCCTGGTCTGGTCTGACCAGGGAAGCTTTTTTCAAATGTTTGCTGGGGTCCCTAAATGTTTTGTTGCAAATTGCAAACAAGACTCCTGGCTTTCCTTCAACAGTAGTGTCCTTTAGTAACTCTTCCATTAAAGCCATGTTGATGAAGTGCAGGACTTCCACTTGCACTGTGGATAGTTGGCTTTTCCTGCTTCACTTCTGAAAAGAATTTGCAGAGGATTTTATTCAAGGCTATGAGCGTAAAGGGAGGTAAACACAAAAGCACACCATTCTAATTGGTTTTTTTTTTTAAATTAAAAAAAAATTTTTTCCAATTCACATTGATAGTTTTCACAAAAAAATCCCAATAAAATGCATTAAAGTTTGCAACAATAATAAACCCAATATTTGGAAGGCAATTGTTGCCCTCATCATTCAAAACAAGCATGTTTTAGTTGTGTTTATGACACAGAAAGAGAAAAACAGATTCCTGTTTTTGAACTATTCACCTCAATAAATCTCCTGCTAAGAAATGATTATAAAAATGTATTTTCAGTGTTTTAAGTATATCCTTTCATCACAGAGATCATGCTCCAAATTGTTTTGATATCCTGCAGGAAATCAGATAAGTAGCGACATATGTTAGCATTTCCATAAAAGCAACATTTGGAGAATTAACTATCTGCTTGCAAAACCACCAACAATAACAAGGAATTAAAAAAAAAAAAAAAAAAAAAAAAGTTCATCCATTTGTTGTAATTTCTGCACTGATTTCTTACAAACAAACAACGAAAAAGTAAATATATATAAAGGATCAAATAAAAAATAAATATACACAAATGTTGAGGTGCATGTGTTCCGGTTAAATACATATTAATGATTTCTGATGATTTCTATCTTTCTCTCTAAAATAATGACAAATATTCAGAATATAGAAGCTTGTAGCATAATGTCAAAATTATTTGAATTTGTATGCTCTCTCTGAAGGACAGAGGGCTTCTGCTTTTGTGTCTTCTCTGCGTAAAAAGGCTTTTTGCATGAATTTAAATCCGGCTTAATCGTAATTCTCCAACTAAACTTGCTCGGGAGAAAGCTATGAGCACAAAGCTCCTTTTAAGTTCATAATCACTTTCTCCTTTGGACAGAGATAATGGGACTACTTGTGAGAGATTTAGCCTCTCTCTCGCTCTCTCTCTCTCTCTCTCTCTCTCTCTCTCTCTCTCTCTCTCTCTCTCTCTCTCTCTCTCTCTCTCTCTCTCTCTCTCTCTCTCTCTCTCCTTACCTCTGTGCCTCTCTCTATTTTACCCCCAAACACACTATCTCTCTTTCTTCGGACCATTAGTGATATTGCCGGGCCGCAGACCTCTGTGTTAAGTCACTTAATCAAAAGCAATGGGTTGAAAATCTTGTTTGGTCTCTTATGTCTGATTCATTCCTGCAGACAGGAGCAAGGGAGAGACAGAGAGGCCCGCGGGAAATGAATAGAGGGAGACAGATACACACAGAGAACAGAGAGAAACTGAGAAAGTGAGTGCTGATGGTAAAGTGAGATGGTGAGGGAGAATGTGTGAAAAGATGGTCCTATGTGTTATCAGCTAAGTAGCTGCAGAAAGCCCTCTGGGCAATGAAGAGGCCAGTGTTCCTATAACCACTTCTGACTACTGTGGGTCTCATGTAAGTGCACACACACACACACACACACACACACACACACACACACACACACACACACACACACACACACACACATCCCACATTATGTTTCTCTATTTTTGCATGGAGTTACCATTACTATTGACTTCTATTCATTTCTACAGGCTAACCCCAACCTTAACCCTAAACCACCCCTAACCATTACCACTACATACGTAACCTAACCCTAACCTAAACTCAGTTCACACCTTAGTCCTAAACCTAACCCAAAAACAGAACTTCTCCTCATGGGGACCAGGCTTTGGTCCTCGCAAGGAGCAGTTCGTCGCCACAACGTAGTATATGTTAGGAAAATAATCTTTACAATGTATTCAATACAAGGCCACACACATACACACACACACACACACACACACACACACACACACACACACACACACACACACACAGAGAAAGAGACAAACACACCTTATGTCTCTTATGTCTAGTTATAATCTCTTATCTCAATAGTGCAGTACTGGTCCAAAGTTATTTGATCTTGATCTTTTCTGCATCCAGGGTGGAGTGATACAACCTACAAGTTTAGGTCAGGGTACAATTCTGTCTGGATATTTGAATCCTCTTGTTATCAGAAATAATAGAGTTCATTTTACCTTAGAGTGGGAAGACTATCAGCAAGTGAGAATTGAAGGGTTGTTTTGGATAATTTCCTGTTTGAATACACAACCGTCTCTAAATTTAAACTGAAGAACCACCAAGACTCAGGTCTAATTTAAACTAAAAAATGATGTAATATCAACATGATTTCCCACAGTGAAGCCAGCTGATCATCAACAATAAATGAAGGGTGCTGAAAGAACATTTACTATAGATAAACAACACTGAATTAAATTAAAACTACAAAACTGACACCTTTTAAAGCACAACAGGTACATGCCGCTGCCCATATGAAAAAGACAAGTCAAGAAATGTTACCGGAAGAAAGTTTCATTCTAATGCAAGACAAAGATTGAGCTTGAACTCTTGACACTTACAGTAGGTATGTTTACATGGACATAAGTAATCAGAATAAACGGCTGATTGGAATAAAATAGCGTCATGTAAACGCCCCAGTCGGAATATTCTGATCGGATTCAGCTCGATTGGAGTAAATTTGTAATACAAACGAGAGGGGTGGTTTATGTCGATTGATAATCCGAATGGCATGCTGGTATACACTTGTTCCGATCATGCTATTCTGATTGTGGCAAACTAACTTAACAGTGCATGTGCGTGCAATGTCCGGGAAGCAAAACTGGGCTGTTGAGCTCTCATCCTGTAACGCAGGAAAACCAACAGCATGCTGCATCCTGTAGCTTAATGCTCCCACAGCCCCAGTTCCATGCTTGGGAAGAGCGAGGAAGATGTCACGGTCGGATAACAGGGATGTGATGGCGGTGGCCTATCAGCATCAGTTCCCAAAACCAAGCAAAAACCCCCCCAAAAACTCAAAAGCACACACAGGGTAAGTTCAACCCCTCAGAGACAGAGGAAGCTTAATTAGGGAGTGCAATAATTTCTCAACCGTTATTAGAACCTGGTGCAGGTCCATTCTGGGCACTCAGAACCAACACACGACTGTTGGTTTGTTTTTACGTTCAACACATACTGGAGAACAACTACTTTTGTGTTTTTTTTTACAGAAATTTTACAACTCTGTGCATGTCAGTGATTCAGTTCTCAATAAAACCTGGTGCACGTAAACGCATGTCACGATTGGATTAATTAATTTTACGCCCATGTAAACAATATATTCAGATTATTTCATCCCAATACATTTCAATCCAGTCAAGAAATTTTGTGCATGTAAACATAGCTAGTGATTGCTAATACACAATAGCTAATGGAGTAGATAAAGCAAACTACAATTAAACTTCTAAAGTGGCCCTGACCAGCACATATCAGGACCCCCTGTAGTTTGCTTATCACCGTGGAGTTTGCGTTGAAGATGGCATTATACACCTGCTTCAACAAACCCACTGTCACCTGGACAAAGCAGGCAGCACTGTGAGGATCATGTTCTTTGATTACTCCAGTGCATTTAACACAATTCAGCCTAATCTGCTTCGTCTGAAACTTCATGGAGACACAGATTGAGGCCTTAACAATCGCCTGGATCAACGACTACCTGACAAACAGACCACAGTTTGTGAGACTGAAGGACTGGTGTGTCTAACCAGGTGGTCAGCAGCACAAGAGAACCACAGGGCACTGTACTCTCACCTTTCCTTTTCACTCTGTACATTTCAGACTTCCAGCACAACTCTGACTCCTGTCGTCTACAGAAATACTCACATGACTCTGCAGTGGTCGGGTGGATCAGAGATGGACAAGAAGCTGAGTACAGAGAGCCGGTGGACCGCTTTGTGTCATGGTGTGGAAACAATCATCTTGAATGTGAACAAAACAAAGGAGATGATTGCAGATTTCAAGAGAAACAGGGTTAGTTCAAACCCTATTTCCATCATGAGAGAAGAAGTGGAGGTGGTTGAAGAATATAAATACCTCAGTGTTCATCTAAACAACAGACTTCACTGGAGATTCAACAGTGAAGCCGTCTACAAGAAGGGACAGAGCAGACTGTATTTCTTGAGGGAGCCAAGATCCTTCAAGGTTTGCAGCAAGATGTTGCAGATCTTCTATAAGTCTGTTGTTGAGCGCGTCATCTCCTCTGCCATCATCTGTTGGGGCAGCAGCATCATAAGTGATAAGTGCATGTATCTAAATAGCACCACTTTCCTTCCATACACACTAAAACAGAGGTAACAAAAACCCCATCCTACCTGAAACAACAAACACTATCACAGTAATACTAAATGTTTCTGATGTGATTATTATTATTAAATGCAAACAAATTCATTATTAAAAATGTCCAGGTTAGTATTAATACCAAGAAAAGGTAATGTTAAAATAACAATAACAACCTCCTCCCTTCAAGTTGTTTTTTTTTTCCTTTTGAACACCAGAAAAACTCTGTGGAGGGACAGATCACCAAAATTCACTCATGAGACAAAGAAATCAGTAATCATGGGGTAACAAAGAACCAAAAGTAAAAGTGGCTTAGTTATTTTAAGCAAATAAAAGAAATACCACAAAATCATTTTGATTCTTTGTTGCAATGTTATAAAACTGAGTCATTAAAAATACCTAAGAGCAAATTTTTGGTAGCAATATGGCAAAAAAACTTAAATCTGTTTACTTACACTAGAAACTGAGCGCTGAACCAAACTTATAGTAAAACATCTTAATATTACCAGATGATAAATGCATCAATAATAGAAAAAAGAATGTTCTAGTGAGCCGTCACAAATACACAGTGCAAGCACAGTGCATACAGGGAAAATGATGGGTGATGAAGTGCTTCTGTGCTCTATAGGGGGTCATATGAACCATATGGAGCACTAGCCCCCCATCTTCCCCAACAACCAAAACACATGCACAAACACAAAGACTTTATTTTAATTTATTAATTCAAAGCAGGAAAAAAAAAAAAGTTTGGTTCCTCAGCGCAACTGTCTAAATAATCAATCACACGTCTCGAAGAGGATGTGCAGCAGAAGGAGGAAACAAAGGAAAATCAGTACAAATCTATATACAAAACAGAATCTGTGACACACGCTGATAACTATATATCTGTTCAAATGAAAGAGCTAGATATTACATTTTACATTTATGGCTCCAGTAGCAGATGGGAAGGAAGGCAGGACTTTGATTCCCTCGTGCAAATCATCATACCATAAATGCACTCTCAAACATTTATAAAGCTTTTAACATTAATATACTCTGGGACTTTGCCTTAGTTGCAGAAGTTATGAGATTTTCTTCCTTCAAAAGTGGACTGCTGCGTAAAGCTGAAGATCAATAAGATGGTTTAAAAGTCATAAGTGAATTGAATTTTCTTAATTATAGTAAAAGTCAAAAAAGTATTGTATAGTGAATTACACACAGGACATCAGGGTCAGGGAGTAATCTCTCCCCTCTTAAGACAATCTGTAGTTTTCATTTCCTAATTGAGAAAAAGATGGATTGCAGGATGGATGGAAAACAGGGATGGAAGGGGGAAATTGGTGTAACTCTCTTATCTTCAGTGTTTTAATAGCATTTCATTTGATGTTCTTTTTCCCCCGCTTCCCCATTTTTCTTTGCCCCATATGTATGAATGTTCAAAATCTTTTGGATTTAGGACATTGGATTGTGGGATTGCACAGTTAGCAGCCCTACTTAGTGGAATCAGCTCCTTTTAAAAACACCCAGAAAATCCGTTTTAAACCAAACCTTTTTAAAGATCTCACTCTCAACCTTATTTTGGAAGTACTGTTAGTAAGGAAACTAACAACAAGAAATGAATGTGCTTCCGATTCTTCACATCAAATGATTCAAAGCATCTGTACACTGAAGCACTGCCTGTCAGGTGCATACTAATAATGCTTTGTGTTACACACACCTCTTAAAGTTCAAGAACACTCATTTCGATTAAAACGCAGGCACATGTCCCCCTTTTATACACGTTCAACACCATCCATCCAATCACTAGCCAAACACCTAATACACCTTATAATTCAGAAACTCAGTTCTGTTGCAGATGTTTCTCAATTCAATTAAAATATACTGAAATAGTTCTTTTGATCTCAGTATTGGCCATCAGGCAAACACACCTGATCCTAGCAGCACTTGTGGCCTTATTGTCTGCTATACAATACCGCTAAAAGCTAACATCATCTGGCCAGAAGTAAAGGTTTTTAATATGTAGGAGTGATATTACAAGTACAAAGAATCTGTTATGGAGCCGTTTGTTTTATCCTTGTATGTCTATGGAATTTAGCAACTGTTAATTTTGTTTGATCAAAGAAACAACTGCATACAACAGTGTGCCTTGCTAAAATAACACCTTTTTCATATTTTGTCACATTACAATGCCAAAATTTAATCTATCAGGAGATCAACTGAAACAGTAACACATAATTGTGAAGTGGAAGAAAAAGGATTGGTGGTTTATTTTTTTTGTTACACATAAAGTTTGAAAAGTGTTGTATATATTTGTATGCAACCACCTTTAATTTTATACCCCTATACCAAAATTGACTTTTTTTTTAGCCAATTCTATCTGCAGCAAAAACCTAACACTACACATGATCCTGAGTGCATTTATTCAGCAACAGTTTCTTTGAAAAATCTTTTTAGAAAGCTTTATATCAGTGAAAAAAAAATGTAATTCAAGTGGTACAGTTGGTAGCACTGTTGCTATGCAGGAAAAAGGTCATGGATTCGAATCCTGGCCTGGATTCCTTCTGCATGGAGTTTGCATGTTCTCCTTGTGCATGCATGGGTTCTCACAGGGTACTTTGGCTTCCTCCTACAGTCCAAAAACACGACTATTAGGTTAATTGATCTCTCTAAATTGCATTTAGAGTGAGTGTGTGCATGCATGGTTTTTGTAAACAATTAAGATGACCCATTAATGTTTTATATTTTGTTCAAATTATATATTAACACATGAAATGTGCGTTTAATCTTCAAACATTAGTAATTAAAGTTTGAACTAAAAGAAGATGGAGCATTTTCTCAGCATCAGCAGCAAAATGACACATCCAAATGTAATACCCGTATTGTGGGTCTCTGCATGAATACATAGTACCAAATTTTGCATATGTAAGGTTAAAGTGGCAAAGCTCACCCCGCTGTATTCCATCCTTAAAAAAGACATTTCCTCTTTTCCCCTGAGTCTGTGGGGGTTGAGGTAATAGATGAGGGGCAAAATGGCATATGCATATCTGTGCATGAATACATCTATACTTGAGTGTGTGGTGGCAAAATCATTTGTGTGCATATGCATGTCTGCTGCACCTTGTTCATATGAATAGCGTTTTATTTGGGAGACATTTGAAAATTAAATGCTTTTGGTCAGGCAGATTGCTCTACGTCTCTGTCATGTTGCTTTCAATGGGATGCGGCCTTTGATGCATATAAAGACTGACAGGAAATCCACCCCACCCTCCTAACAAACAGACACACCACTTTATACATTTTGACCCTTATTCCCTCCGTTTTTCTGTCCCGTGGCTCCCTCTTTTGCTTTATCTCATTTATCCAACTTGATAAGAAGCATGTTTAAAAATATTTCACAAACATTTCCTATATTTCCAGAGTTAGCAATACTGAAAACACAACAGAAGACTACATCCTTACATAGACTAGCTGTTTGCTAGCACAAGGTATTTTCAGAAGTTTTGATTGTTCACTGCAATTTATGTAATACCAACATACTTCAATGTGAATTTCTTGACTTGGCACTGCGCAAACTAGTGTCTTTAAAAACATTAAGATGCTTAAGAATGATTTTAGTTAAGGTTAGTTTTGCTACATTTGACGTCGGATAGATCATGATCGATAGGTTTTTGTTGTAATGCATTTTGTCTAGACCAGGGGTATTCAACTCCACTCCTCGAGGCCCAGTATCCGGAAACATTTAGATGTGTCCCTGGTCCAACACACCAGAACTAAATAACTGGATTACTTCCTCGGTATGCAGTCAAGTATTTATTTGACTCAGGTGTTTTGAAGCAGAGAGACAGCTAAAAGTTGCAGGACATTGGACCTTGAGGACTGGAGTTACCTACACCTGGTCTCGACAGTTATTTATGACTTCAAATAGTAGTAGTAGTAGTAGTAGTAGTAGTAGAAGTAGTAGTTGCATTTATTGATTATATTATTTTTGGTTCATCATTATCTTCTTGTATTTTACAATTATGTTCCTTTGACCTTAAAGTTCCAGACATTGTCTGGTTTCGGGGTGACATATATAGTGTAAGTTCATAAGTTCATTTCCTGTCTTTGAGACGAGGATGGTCTGTAAGATGAGGAACCATTGCTTCTTGGTGTTTTTGCAGGCTGGAAAAACACCTTCCTTGAATCTGTGTAAAAGATCACAGAGAAGTGTATAAAAGCAGATCATTTGTTTTGTTAGTTCGAAGTCCGATGACCTACACTCTGTAACTCATGGTACTTCTCCTTGATCAAGGAAAACTCCTTAAAATGAACATTTGTACGTATCTGTCTCTGATTTGATTCTGTCTTGAATGTTTCCTTAATACTAATTTTCCTAACATGTTTACTGTTGTGTAAATGCAATTTTTTTTAGCTACTCGTGGGAAAATCACTTTTAGAAATGTTGTGTAAACAGGGCCTACGATGGATCCGAAAATTCACCTTTTTAACAGGCTATACTTACTGATTTAGCATGCTTATATTGTTTCTTTTTTATGGATTGCAAGCATAAAAATTTTTTCCAGTTTGTTTTTATTCTTTGTGTAGGATTTGGCCAAGTGTTTGAAGCAGGACTCAGACTCTCTGCTTCAGATGGTATTAGATGTCCCTATTTTCTCCCCATTAAGTGAAAGTATATTGTCCAGAGATGTGTTTTAGAGGAAAAAAAATTTTTTTTACAATTACAAAAAGATTTAAGAAAAAAAATCCAATTAATCAAACTGAATTCCTACTAAAATGTCAAAGACAGCACTAGGCCCCTGACTATGACGCTCTTGCGCTCTGTGCTTCTTGAGACCCAAACTGCACAATCCTTGCACAGGAACTTGTCAAGGATTTATACTGAAAACTCCTCCTACACAAACCACCATTAAATGAAGTTCAATCACCATAACAAAATTACAATCAAAAACACAATATTTAACTGTACCCAAATTATATTATACTTTTAAGACTATGATACTATATATTATACTATTAATAGAATTAGGGTTTAATCAGATTGTTTGGTTGCATAGACATGCATTTTTTTTCTCTTTTAAAAAAAAAAAAATGCTGTGTCAAACACAAACACCCCTAATCAGTGCATGACAAATGGAACATCCAGTGCTGTAAGTGGGCCTGTATGCACCGATACGCAGTACAGGCATTTTTAAATTATATCTCTCCCACGTACTGGGACTTTTTCAAGTGTTACGCCAGTCTGTTTCCCCATTTGTATGTTTCCCCAACAGCTCTCCATCACCCAGGTGGCAAAAAATGTGTGTGCTCATTGCAAACTCACTCCCAGCCTGTAATCGGTGGGCTGTGCTCTCACATAGTAATAAGCTTATTGAAATCTTAAGTCTAAAATGGACTTATCACTCCTTTATGTTTTTAAGGAGCTTTTATTTTATATCTTCATATTTTCAATGTTATTTTTCATGTCCATGACAACCTTATGAGGCTTGAAGTTAATAAAAAGCAGCTCCATGACACTGAATTTGGCTCATGTGGATTTGGTTTAGAACTGGCTTTATTCTTTTGTTTTTTGTCATTTCTGTACAGTAAAACTATTGAATTCACTCAAGTAAAAAGCTGTCAGAGCAAATGCATTCACAGTAGAGTATAAAACAAACAAAGCAGCACTATTCCAGATGTAACAAAACACAAATTGTGTAATCAATAATTGCCTATACTATGTGCAAATTACTTATCTGAAGGCATAGGTTACACCATGATATTTTGTATATGCATAAATGTTTACATTTTATTTATGTACACCACATTTGGGCTGCCTTGAGATTTGAAAGCACTAAAGCTGATAATTATTGATTTGACCGTTTTCCTCAGTCCTACCTCTGTTTCTTGTCTAATGCCCATGGCGCCCCACGTGCTCGTTTCTAAATCTGCACACCTTTGTACAGTTCTGGTCAGAACTGTACATGTGTTCAACATGGATATGAATTGGAAAATGTATATGATAATAATGTTTTTAATGACTACCTGTATGTTGTTGATTGATTCCTCAGTTTCATTTTGGCTTGTTCATTTTCTCTTCGCCAGATCCTTGTTGTCATTCTCATGAATATCCAAGCCCTGTGGTTCAGTTTGCTTGATTTTTTTAAATCTTTTGTCAGTTTTTGTCTAGTTTCATTCATTTTGCTTGTAAAACCGCTGAGTTTTTGTGGCGAAGACATTCAGCGTCTCACTGCAACCGCCCTGTTGGAACTGCATTTGGGTCTTTCACTTTCCCTGTGTGGATCTTGGATGCATTTCCACATTATGATGCCTACACATAATTTACCTTATTGTTTATTATTAATAGTTACTAATACATATTTGTCCTATTAGACAGTAATTTTACTTTTGTGAGAATCATTTTGAACACTCATTTGCTTTGACCTACTTTTTTCACATTTGCACATTTCTTCATGTCACTTTTTAAAATCATGTTTTCAGAAAGTTTCACTTTCGTTCTCTCTGCAAAGACCAAAAGTCTACTCATGCAGACACACACACAAAGTAGTTAGGAGTCCTCAAATATCCGGCACACATTTCCTTTTACCAAAACCAATTTGTACCGAGTTGGTTTAAGAGCAATATGCAAAACTTCCAGAGTTCCATTAGTGTTTATTTCTGTGTGTGTACATCAGTTATTACTAAACACAATCAGTAATGTCTGGATTTCCTGCTCTGTGACAGTGTGCATCTGCCATCCTGGTACATGTCATCTGTCTGCCACATGCCATACAAACCTTAATTTCCTACCACAAATATCATTTTGAACAGTGGGAAAACATCTCAGTTACATTAAGAATCTCCCCTGATCATGTGTAAACTTTTTTTTTTTTTTTTTTTTTTTCTTTTTTTTTAAAACAACTCGTTTGAAGTAGAAAAGTATTGCTCCGTTGAAACTCAAAACCCTACTATGATTTCTCTCCACAACTTGAGAACATTTTTCATTGGATACATGTGAAAGGCAGAAGAATCTCCCCACTGTGAGACCTTTTGGGTTGTTCAAGGGGGTGCAACAACATATCCTAGGTTTAATGATAAAATAGATTTTTCTCCATTTTTATATATATAAAAAAAAAAAATCTAAAATTTCATTGACATATTTAACACAATATTCAATTTTTGTCTTCATTTTAATTTAATTTAAATTTAATTTAAAATTAATTTTAAAAAATTAATTTCCTTCACCTCTTTATTTTAGTCATCTACTTTCTTTTTCTCCTTTTCTTATTTTCTATTTCATTAAAATAACACTGACCAAGTTGCAATTGGAAGATTGTTTCACACTAGGACCTTTTTTATTGAAAGCATGACCTAACATGAGTGACAAGAGAAGCCAAGATACCAGAAGCATCCAAAAGTATACCTGTATAAGATTTTAACAATGACCCAGCAGGACTTCAAAATTCTTTGTCTTCACATGTTGTATGGGATTAGAACATGTACACTCAAGGATTGCACTTAGTCGATCGTTTAATGGTTCTGTATTATTATGAGTCTTAAGTTCTTGTCTCACACACTCTGTTTACCCACGTCTATCCATATTTTTAGTTGTGCATTTGTATAAATTTGTGTATGCATTGGATGCATGGATTGTGTCCATTTTGCTTCAGATGTAAGGACTTTCTCTCTATGAGCAGATGAAAGCCACTGAGCAGTAATGGAACCTCTCAGACTAGCCAACCAATTTACAGAAAGCACAAATACACTTTACACAATCACAGGTACACACTTAAACTACATACATACACACATAAATCCCACAAATATATTTGCATCTAGAGTGCCACAGCAGCTTGCTATAAAGTGAGACAATTTGAGTCACAATTTAAATGAATTCAGTGTTTGTGAGCCCTTGAGAGAGACAAAGGCAGAAAGAGTGGTTTAAAGAAAATGCAAATACTGCTGCAAATGCAAAAGCAATTTTGCAATGATGAAATGTTTTTTATTTTGGGAGCTTAAATCAAGAATTACTTTGGTACACTGATGTGAACTGAATAAGTTTTGCTTCTGCGACCATATTGAAAATAGTCGACCTGACTGAAAGAACAAGGAAAGCAAAGCAACACGTTAACCTGCAAGATAACAATACGTTAAGTACTTTTCAGTCATGTTGTTTATTATTTGAAATATGTCAACAAATATAAGTATTTTAAATTTAATTTTAGAAAATTAATCTAAAATGATTAACATTTGTCTCAGACAGCTGTCCATGGGGGGGGTAGCTAAAACAGTCAATTTAACATTCAGAAGAAAGTGATAAGCCGATTAAGAGGGAAAAAAAAACTTTTGCTAGGTTTTTTTTTTTTTTTTTATACATGATTAAACTGAAACTGCACTAAACTGTGTTACGAGTTGAATTACTGATGAGTTATATCAGAAAAGAGAACACATTACCCTAACACTTCAGAAAAATGCATGAAAAACAGCAGCAACAGCAAGACAGGGGTTTAATAAGGCGGTCGCTGTGAAGCAAATGACAAACATATACATGTTTAAGGTGACACACTCAAAGCATTACTGTAGCTTTCTTAACCTATGTAACCCTGTGTTAGAGCAGCACATTGAGGCTGTCCTGCAGAAACTTATTAGTAACCTCTGTTCCTGTCCATATCAGAAATGCTATTGGTGAATGAGTTGAGTGCTACATGTAGACCATCCAATACTGATAAACCCTACGGTGTAAATATACAGTGGAATCCTGGTATTCATAGAGGTTGGGAAGCACAACCGCCCGCGAATAACACCCTGATAACTGCCAATTTTAATAATTCAAAACACCAAATATACTTCAATATGCATTAATATGCAACTGTCTTAGCAATACTGCTCTTGGACTGCGTACAGTCAATCAGTGCCATGGAAAATAAATTACAGTTCTGGATTGGCTGCTGTGCAAACGCTAACCAACAGCGTGTCAAGTAGCACTGTGCCTATAGTTCCTTGCGAAAGTGGATTTTGTGTGTTTTGCTACCTCACAACCCCAAATTAAAACTGATTATTTTAGGGTTTGCATCATTTCATTTACAGAACATGCCTACAACTTTGAACATTTAATTTTCTTTTAATTGTGAAGCAAACTACAAACAGGCCAAAATAACAGAAAACGTCAGTGTGGATAACTATTCACCCCTGTAAATTCTTTACTTTGTAGAGAGACGTTTTGCAGCAATTACAGCTGCAAGTTGCTTTGGATAAGTCTCTTTGAGCTTGCAACATCTTGACGCATGGATATTTGGCCATTAAGCCAAAACTGCTCCAGCTCCTTCAAGTTAGATTGTTTCTGCTGGTGAACAGCAATCTTCAAGTTTAACCACAGATTCTCAATTGGATTGAGGTCTGTGCTTTGACTAGGCCATTCCAATACATTTACACATTTTGTATTAAACCACTCAAGTGTTGCTTTACCAGTATGCTTTGGGTCATTATCCTGTTGGAAGGTGAACCTTTGTCCTAGTCTCAAATCACTGACAGACTGAAACAGGTTTTGCCCAAGAATATCCCTGTATTTACTACCATCAATCTTCCCCTTGACTTGGACCAGTTCCCAGTCCCTGCTGCTGAAAAACATCCCCACAGTGAAACATGGTGGCTGCCAGTTTGAGTCAGAGTTTTGGTGGACGGCCCTCTCTTAGCAGGTTAGTTGTGGTACCAAGTTCTTTCCATCTGATGATAAAAGGATTTGATGGTGCTCTGGGGGATCTTCAGAGATTTAGATATTTCTTTATAACCCAACCCTGATTTGTACTTCTGAACAACTTTGTTCCTGACTTGTTTGGAGATCTCTTTGGTCTTCATGGTGTTTGGTTAATGGTGGAGCTGGAGCCTCTGGGGCCTTTCAGAAAAGGTGTGTATATACTGACAGATCATGTGACACTTAGATTGCACACAGGAGGAGTTCATTTCACTAAGCATGTGATTTCTGAAAGGAATTGGTTGCACCAGAACTTTTTAGAGGCTTCAAAGCAAAAAGGACAAATACATATGCCCATGCCAATCCTCAGTTTTTTATTATAGAAAACGATCGATAGATAACCAACCACTTCAAGGCCTATTCAGAGTAAGCAATCATCCATAATTCACTAAAACTGAAATAAAGGAAAAAACATGAGGGAGTTGGACAAACAGATATGCTGCTAACGGAAAATATTTCTGTAGTTTATTTTTTTACTATACACTTCATTGCAATAGTGCTGATATACATTCAAGGTAACGTTTATGCCACTGTTAGTCAACATGATTATGAGAAACCAGGGAGAGATGAGTAGTCCTGCTCTAAGCAACCTCATGTGCACAAGCATTATGAATTTAAAACATACTTAAAATGTCATCAGAGTGAAATATTTGGATATCTCCTCAGTAAAGCTCATTCTGAATCATTATGAAACATAATGCTATAATTCTATCATACTACTCTTTTTCCAGAGAGAATGCCCGTACAATGATTTTTTTTTCTGAGGCAAAGCATTGCACAGTTTCTATTCTTGCTTAGTATTGATTGCTATGTCTGTTGAACAATCAAATAACTTCAACAGTCAGTGGATGGATACTACAGTAGTCGGTGTAAGATTTATATTCATAGGCTAAATGTCAGAACTCAAAGTTAGAGAAAACCCAGTAGACCACACACATCTCTTGGGTAAAACAAGGAATGAATGGTTGAATTTTACGTTTTCTTAACTCAGGCCAAATAACAGAAAGAAAAGTCAAAGAATATAGTTCCACAATTATTGGTTGTTAATATCTTGTACAACCTCTTTTTGCCAATAGGACAGTTCTTACTCTTCAAAAAACCTTTCACATGGTTGAAGGATACAAGACAGGACACTTGACCATTCCTTTTCATACAATCTCTGAAGATTATCTAGAATTCTGAGTCCTGTCTAATGACCTCCTCTGTTCAGCCCAGCCTGCAGGTTTTCTGTAGGATTTAGGTCTAGAAGCTGAGATGGCCATTAAAAAAGTCACATTTTTTCTTGAGAGAACAATTTCTGGGTTGATTTAGCAATCTGTTTGTTGTAATTATCCTCCGAGAAGACCGGATGACCATTTTCAGTGATATAGATCCTTCACCAAACCTAAAAGTGGACATGAGATGATTTTGCACGTATTTATCACTTATTTCACACTCCACATATTCAGGTTTGATATGGTATTACAGAGAAAAAAAAACATACCGCTGAAATAAGGAAATAAGTAGACTTGGTGACTCCAAAAAGTCACTCTTTGCTGAAGTTCTCCAACTGTTATCTATTTTTTGTTTACCTTTTTTCCATCCACATGGTGCGTGGTGGCAAGACAAAACTGGATCTGCATTCTGCCTCATTGCAAAGAGAAATTAGTTATAATCATATTTATAACCCAAGAAACTCAAGGTTGCTAATTACAAATTAGATAATTCTCAAAGCTTTGATAATTTTAAAATGTATTAAAATAATGTTTTACTTCCATTTATTTCACATTAACTGGACCAATAAGTGTGGAACAGGTGATTTTGCAAATAAAATAAATTTTCTATATTATTTAATGATATTTTTATGACTATAATGAATTCAAATAGAATTTGTTTTTTTTTTTTTTTCAAATATTTTTGACATTGAGATTAAGTTACTGCAGTAAAATATGAATTTATTCTTAGGCTTTTTACACCAGGGGTGCGAGTAAGTGTGGAACGGGTGTATATATACCTATATTCATAAGTAAGATCAGGATTATTTCTCTGACATGGTTCAGCTTTATTCGTTTGTATTGTTATCTACACATGTAAATTCAAACATACCATTTTGCGTAAGCTAGGGAAAGTATCGGAGTAATCACAAAAAAAGTGTGAAAAAAAAAAACAAAAGTGGAAAAAAAAAAAAGAATAGCTTCCTATTTGGATGATAAAAATGCATTCCCAACCTCTAACAATCTAAAGCCATGTCTATCTATCCCTCTATCCATCCACCCCCAACTATTCAGTGCTGAAGCAATCTCGTAGCAGTCACAGCCTTCGTTCTCTGCAAAATTAATTTGACAGGTTTGCATTAAGGCACCTGATCAATACCCACTTAGAGCCGTGAGGGCTAAAGCCAAGAAAAATAACACACCGTCCTCCCCTCCTCTGCCTCTATACAAGATGAGAAAAAATGAATCTTGGGCACTTTTTTCTCCCCCAACTCGCCCCAAACCCCTTTGCACTCGGCTGTCCTAAGCCCTGCTCTCCATCAGCGATAGAACAACACAGTAAACACTCACACAGACACACAAAAGTACACAAATGAACACAGAGGACAATATACAAACATGCAGCTCCCAAGTTTCTCCATCACCAAGCTGACCTCCTGCCATTGATCGCCTAACGCTAGGTTGACAGAGAGCCTCGGAGGTGTGTGTGTGTGTGTGTGTGTGTTTTGTATATGTTTGTGTAGGTGCTCCTGTCTGGTTCTTGTGATTTTAACCTGGCACTCTAACTGCAAACAGCAACACTGACAGAGTCAAGAGTATGTGCTTGTCAACTGTCAGAAGGTGATAGAAGTACTACAAGGAGCAAACACAGTCCAAAACCTCAAAAAGGCATAAATATTAAATGCAATCTAAAAACACAATTGATTAACTGTGACAACTTAGAAGTTATTAAAGTCTGAGTGTCTAAGGTATAATGATTTGACTTCATTAAAATCTAGAATTATCTGTTCAACAGTTCAGTCAGTAAGGAGTTCCTGGATGAGCTGATATTTGTTCCTTGATAGTGCAAGCTAATGAATTGAACAATTAAGCTGTCCTTTGGTGCTTCTGGGAGAAAAACATCCAAATTAATGCCATTGTTATTTTATTACTATTGGTTAAATTGGCAGCAGAGGGGAAAAAAAAAAACACAATGTTTTATTCACAAATTATAAGTGAGGGTCAAGGGAAAGAACAAGAACTATGCATCCACCTATTTTTTTCTTTTCCTCTCATCCATCCGTCATGGAGTCTTCCAGGGCTATCCCATCTTATCCAGGCAAAAATCAATACCTGGCCCCTGAGACAGGCCCTCAATAAACAGAGGAGAAAGGCCCGCAGAGCTAAAGCTTTTCACTCACATCCCGCTTTCAACACAACACAAAGTAAATGAACTCACTACTTTTCCCTGAACTTCATCTAACCAACAGCAGAGACCTCTGTCCAATGTTTCAGTCCTCAAGGTTGTGTCAATGCTTAAGCCTTGGTCATCTTTCACTGACACACACTTTTATACTTGGAAAGATTTGTAAGGCCGCCACTGAGGGGCAGGTATGATCTGAATGATCACACTGAACATCAAGAACATCGCATTTCATCTTCCGGGACCTTACAGAAGTGTTCAGAAGTTTGTGGTTTCACATTTTCTCATATGAAACTACAAACTTCAACATATTTTACATCTTGAGGTGGAAGGAAAATGATGGGGTACATTTGTGGTCAGCCACCCTGAGTCAAAAATTTGTCGAACCACCTTTGCTGCCGTTATAGCCTCAGGTTTTTTGGGTATGTCCCTGCCAGGTTTGCACGACAGATACATTTGCCCATTCATATTCGCAATACAGCTTGAGCTCAGTCAGACTGGATGGGGAGTGTGTGAGAGTCTGATCGTCAACTTTTATGTCAGCTTTTCAACTGTATTTAAATCTAGGCCTTCTTAATGCACGAATATGCTTTACTCTAAATCACTGTTGAACGGCTCTTGTATTTTTACGATCGGAAGGTGAACCTGAGCCCCAGGCTTCTAACATGTTTTCTTTCATCTATCTTCCCATCATCTTATCACCTTCCCTGTCTTTGCAAAAGAAAAGCATCCACACAGCGTGATGTTGTCAAACCATGTTTCTCCACAATGGGGATGGTGTGCTCAGGGCTTTACCCCACACATAGCTATTTGTCTGAAGCCCAAAATATTACATTTTGGTTTCATCTGACCAGAGCATCTTTTCTACATGTTGGCTTTGTCACCTGCATTAGTGGTCCCAAGCTCTGGTCCTCACAGCCCAGTGTAATCAGTGTTTAGAGAAAAAGCTACAGCATTTTCACGAAAGGTCAGCACCGAGTGACTGCTGAGTGTCAGTGTTTGTGCACTTGTAAAGTATGGAAGTCAATAAATAAGTTGCTTTTGACAGCCAGCAGTTGCACTGGATTTTATTTAGGGGTATCAGAGTCAAGAAGGCTGAATACACATGCATATTACATTTTTTCAGGATTTTCAATGTAAATATTTAAGACCCATAACTTAAGTACTAAATCTCTGCTTACGCTGACGACCATAACGTGGTTTGAACACCAAATAATAATGCAAGTGTTAGAACTCCCCCATCTCTACAGTTTCTTGGGAATCTTTAAGACCCAAAACTTATTTACCAAGATTTCAACAACTTTACCACTTTTTTATGAATACTTTACTTCTACTTTGCTCTTTGGAACACATAAATGCCTCCAAATAACTTATGTAGTATTAAATCAGACATGTTTATTTCTTTTTCCACTAAATGTGAACTCAGGGGAAAGAAAGAAAACAAATAAAAGGCTGTTTTTCTTTACCACTAAACTTAAAAAAAAAAAAAAAAAAAAAAAAAAAAAAAAAAAAAAAAAAATTATCGAGCTACTTGCCCAGGATATTAACCGATTTCTTCTTACTTGCTTATCTCAGTATTTTACTGGAACACTTAGTAAGAGTATGTGCCTCTTTGCTTCCCTCCTGGATAGTTTGTGCAATGGTGATTTACATTATATGCACCTGCAAACCTGTCTTGGTTTTCTCCTTCTATAGGTGAAAGCATGAGTTGGAAAAGAAAAGACAGCAATGGGATTTTACTTGTGCGAACTGAGGACAGCACATGCTGAGCTGCTGCAGAGCAATTTCGCTGTAGCGCAGCTACTTTCAAGCCTATTCATCCTTCCCTGCTGAGCTCCATTAGAGAAGATGGGCAGGTGAACAAGTGCACATGGAAAACAAGTTCCTCTAGGCGTTGGTGAGCCGACCCCCCCACCACCGCTGAGAGCTGTTCTCCTTCACCCTCACATGGAGCACCGGCCTCCTTAGCCAGATGCAGATTGGAAGAGACATCAATAAATAATTTAGAGGTCTTGAGACTTTTAAGTAGGAATCTATGCAGTGTGAAGCACTGTTTAATCGAGTAACCTCTGACGCCATATCAATCAAAGTGAGATAAAGCTGCAAACGTTGGCAGAAAGAGGTGAGAACAAGATTTTTTTTCTTCTTTCATTCCACCTTTCTTGCTCTAACATCTCAGCCTACAACTTTGCAGTCAAGTTGATAAGACATTTAGTGACATCTGTATTCATCAACTGATCAAGACTTACTATCTCAACAGAAAAGAAAGACCGAAGAAATCTTTTCGAATCAATGCAAAGAGCCTGATCTAAAACCAGTGGATTTGGAAAAGATGCATTCAACATTGCAGCACAAATATGGAACTTGATTTAATCCGACAAGCATTTGAACCAAGCCAATACACTGTCAAAGAAATGTCAGATAAAAAGTTTTACTGCTAATTTACAGGCCCACGAATGTACTGATAAAATAAAGTACAAAAGGGCCCAGTTTACAAAATGTGCTGAATCAAAGTTGGCCACAGTTGGAGTGATTTGATCAGCATTTCCTCTTTTCATGCAGTATTTGCAGTTCAATTCATGATTCCCAAATTGAAATGTTTTACATTTTGATAGCAATAAGTCCCTTGACAGATCAAACCATGCGACATAAAGTGGAAAAAAAGGTGGAAACAATGTGTTTCTATTATTTGTATGTTTTTTCATCAGTTGTTTTTCCACACCTGAGCAATTTCCCTGCAAGAGCATACCTGTTAAATTATTACAATATTGGAGGCTTACATGGACAAGAGAATTTAACATCATGTATACAGACACAAAAAGGAAAGCAAATGGTGTGCCTTCGATCAAACACAAACACACACACTGTTCAATCCTCTGGTGTCATCAGCAGATGTGTACATACCCTCGTCTCAATACAATACAGATGAGCTAATAGCCTCAGAGGCTCCCAGCCTGCCTCTGATCTCCATAATATCTCCGTGCACACACTCCACGACTGCGAGAAGGGAGTGTGCCTGCACAAATCCCATAATATCTCCATATCTGCCTGTCTGCGGGGAGTCGGCTAGACCTGGTTTACATTCAGCTACATTCAGAAGACAAATATGATCACTTAGAGACACATTCAGAGACACACTGTTATTTGTGTTGGGTGATTACACATATGGGCACAAACGAGCATCTATATTCAAATATGCGCACACACAAATATGTAATATCACTTAGTTCCAAATGTTTTAAGAGCTCATCAGCAGAAATGCATTCCAAAACTTGTGATCTGCACAAATGTACTACACATGACACGACTTTATTATAGCTTTTGTCTGGTTGTTTTGAGAAAACGTGTACCAAATAAGATTTGAAATCATTCTTGTTTGTTGATAAGCTAAGAATTCTCAGATGAGTGGATGAATCAATAAATGGATAGACTGACAAGATTTCTTCTGTTTTTTTTGTTTTGTTTTGTTTTTTGTTTTTTTTTACACACATTTCAGATCACCACATTTATAGCAAACAATGATAACCTTGGTAAAAAATAAAAAACTAATTTTAAATGATAATTTCATTTTCCAAGGAAAAAATAAAATTATTATTATTATTATTATTATTATTATTATTATTAATAATAATAATAATAATAATAATAATAATAATAATAATAATAAAAGATGCTGACAACAGTATAAAAGGGCAGTTCATCTTTGTTTTAAAATTTTTGTAAAACCCTGCTTATCAATGATTTCTCAAGCAAGTGATGTACTTCTGTTTCTAATATTTCTAACTGCTGATCACTCATGGCAGGATGGCTGGGGAAAAATATTATTGCTCTTATATCTTCTTATATTATCGTTCTTGCAGAGAAATGTACATCAGCAAGAACTGGCCAAAATTTAACAACTTAACATCAGAAATCAGGCACAAAATACAGTTTTGTGCATCTGTAAAATGCACCACAGACAAAGTTTTTAATTATTTTCTTTTTAGTTAAATCTTTGTTATCCAGGTGATTAAAAACCACTTATTTATATTTCTTTAAAGTCAATGGTTTAAAGGTATACATTTATAGTTTTTAGTATTTTTGTGTGTACTCCAATAGTCAAGAAACACCATTTCATTGCCAAATTCACTGGTGTGTCTTTGTGCAATGACAATAAAGTAAGGTTAAGTTTAAGTCTCTAAGTTCAGAAGAAACAGAGTTTAGCAACCTCACGTTGCACATAAGGTTGGTGGAATACTATCTCTGAATGCACACACACACACACACACACACACACACACACACACACACACACACACACACACACACACACACACACACACACACACACACAAGCAGATGATCTGGAGCAGACCAAATCAGGCGCCAACCCTGTCAACTAAGAACAGAAAATTGGGCAACAATTTACCCAGGCTCACCAAAATGGGACAATAACAGATTGAAAAAAAAAACAAAAAACTTTTCTGGTCTGATGAGTTTTCATTTCAGTTTCAATTTGCAGATGGTAAGAATATGGTGTAAATAACATGAAAGCATGGGTCCATACTGTATTGTAGCACTGGTTCAGACTAGTAATGTCTGAACCAGTGATGTGATGCTGTGGGACATATTTGCATGGTGCACTTAGAGCCATTTATATTTGGAATTTGAATTCCTGCTGACCATGTCAATCTCTTCATGTTACAAAGCCCAATTCATCTGGCAAACATTAAAGTATTAAAAGTGGCCTCCAGATCTCAATCCAAAAGAGCACCTTGGGGATGTGGTGGAACGGTAGTAACTGGATGAAGCTATTATGTCAGTGTGGACCCAAATTTTTTCCAACACCTTGTTGAATTTATGCCATGAAGAATTAAGTCAGCTCTGAAGGAAAAAGGATATCCATCATTATTCAAGCAAGGTGTACCTTTTAAAGTGACCAGTGAGTGCATCGTTCATTACAGCAGCAGGTTTTATGTGTGTGTGTATGACTGTGTGCGTTCATTCGCTTGGTCTTTATATAGCTGCAGTTCGGCCTTACACAGCAAGTAAATAACAAACAAAGTGGCTTCCAATTCAGTCTGGGGCTCTGAGAGGATCTGAGGGGATCTGATAATCACCACAGGGATTTGTGTGGGGTGCTTCAGGACTATATTGTATGATCTCTTGTGTTGAGTGGAGGCACCAGAGGGATACTACGGAGAAGCTCAGGCAAACCAATCTCAAACACACTCCCCCACACGGGAAAAGCTTGTACACATTTAAACAAGGAAATACATGTCAACAAACTCATAGCGCTATACAAACAAGAGGGCTACTGTCAAACAGTAAATTAGTTTTACCTAGTAATCTAAAATGAAAACTATTTTTTTTTTTTTTTTTTTTTAAATAAAGCTGGGAACTTGCAACCTTCCATTACTGTGAAACAACAAGGACAATTTGGCAAGGTAAAAACATAACTGGAGCAAAGTAATGACAAAAACATTAAATATAAATAGCTGGAAATCACATCCATCCTGACTATGGAGGAAAGCAAATAAGCCGATGCTGAGAGTGGATGATTGAGACTAAATTACACTTCATCTACATTTACATTAAGGAAAGTTTAGCCTCGATTCCAGCGGTCTTCGGAGAGGAGCTGGTAATGCTTGCACTTATGTTGGATGACATTTTTCCCATAACACAGTTGAGAATAAACACATTTGAGAAAAACAAACCCAAAATATATATTGTTTTACTGATACACAAAAAATGTTCCCCCCAGCTACAGAAAATAAATAATAATAAGCAATAAATGAACAAACGTGTTTATAATGGTATAGTTGTCATGACCTAGTTGATCAAAGCTTGTTCCTTTTCATTCCTCCTGGCTGATGTGTGAGAGCAAACATTTGTCAGTTAACACACACATACACACACTCAGACAGACAGACACACTAACCAGCCAAAGGGCATTAACCTCCTATGAAGCATTGTGGTTCGGATCAGGAGTATTGACAGCTTTCACATTAGATCCATTGAAATGCATTGCTGTCTCTGTTGCAACACAGCACACACACACATCCACAGATCCTGCAGGTCTCAGGAATGCACCACTAATCAATCTAACGCCACAATCACATTCTTTCCACCTGCTTAAACGGAGAAGAACGGCCAGTTGGGTCGTGTGACTGCTTAGTGCCACCAATCAAACCCTCAGCCTTGATCTTTAACCTTCAGAAATGGTGGTCAAGGGTTCAAGAGGATTGGGAAAGAAGAGGCCGAGTGATTTGTTCTGATGGCCAAACGATCTTCAGAAGAGGGCACCGACGATCAATTAGATACAATTCCAGTTTAGTTAAATGAACATTTAAATTTTTATTTTCTCAAATTCATCATCTGTAAGATAGCATCTGAAACAAAAATAGCGCTGTAGTGGTTGGAAAGAGAAAATAAAAGAATTCATAAATTCAATTTTTTACAAACACAAATGTGATTGGTCTAGATAAATTCTAGTGTAAGAAGTCATCAAAAACACTAAACCAAGTCAATTTCTCTATAATTGCGCCGCTCATGCTGGCAGCATGTTATATATATATATATATATATATATATATATATATATATATATATATATATATATATATATATATATATATATATATATATATATATATATATATAGGTTAAGCCCTTGCTTTCTTGGACAACTATTCCCCTCTAGTTTTGGAGGCTGTGTAGCTGAAAGGATTTTTGCTCCTACTTTTTCAGTCTTGGACAGCTGTTACGACACATAACCATGGCAACAAGGTACTGTTTTTACAACTGGGAGCAACTGATCAGCATCTCAAAGCACAAATAATACCTAATCTATGACCTCAACTCCTAGTGGAGTTGAAAAGGAGGCTTCCCGTACAAAGAGCAGGACCAAAGAGCCGAGAGAAAAGGAGGAAGTTCAAAACATCTCCCTCGATCAGAATGGGCAAGGACCATATCCCCTACTACTCCAACACCTCTCTACCCAGCTTTCTAACCATATGGCGAGACAGAAATTTAAAGAGGAGCAGCAAAAGCAAATGAGGTAGATTAGCAGTGCTTGCCAACAGCTGATAGCATCCAAGACATGTTACTGTGGGATATCATCTCTGCTGCCCGATATCGAGTTGTTGGCATGTCATGACAGTCATGAGATCGTAATACAGCAAGAGTGTCTTCAGTCAGAGGATTCTACAGATTGTTGCCGGACTGATTCCCACGGGAGATCCTTCCTGCCCACGGCGGCAACATCGACTCTTTGAAGAAAGTTAGATGATATGAGTTAAAGTATTTTTGAATTTGATTTGTTTGTAATCTCAATATGAATACAACTGTTCTATGAAGGTCTCAGAGGATTGTTAAAGAACAGTCAACAAACAGAATCACAAACACAGAGGAACAGGTCAGAAATAAGGTTGTGGAGGAGTTTAATTTTTAAGAAAAAAAAAACCCCACCCTAAAACGTTTAGGACTAGGATGTTCAACAAGCAAACTAGAAAAAATTAAATCAAAACAAGAAAGTATAACAAGATTTAGAATGTTATAAATATAGCTCTTGGAAAAAAGGAAGATCTGAGATCATCTCTAATCGGTGCATTTGTAAATGTTAATTATGTTGAAAGAAAAACAGAAGGAAAATTAGACCATTTTCTTCTTATTTTTTTTCTATTTCACGAAGGGCTGCACAGTTTTCTTCCTTAGCCTATTCCTCCTGGAAACATGATTTGATAAAAGACCCCTACAGACTGTGTTCTCCAGCCACTTACCAGCAGAGACACACATCAACTAGAACGTACACACTTCAATGAGGGGCATCTTATGCCTCGATAAATACATCAAAAATCCTCTCCCTTGCCTGTCCTTTTATTGTGTTGCATTAAATCCAGTTCCCAGAGGACCATGGCACAGCATTTCACTCCTTCATGTCCTCCACTGGCAGCTCCACACATCTATGCTTGTGTGTCTTGATGTCAGATGGTTACATAGGGAGTTTAAGCAGATATGTCCAAAAAAGTGAAAAATCTAAAAATGGTCCCTGGAGAGTGCCGTACAGGGTCGTTTGAAATTGAGTACTTCTTAACTAGGATGGTTGGAAAGAAACCAGAAGCACCTTAGAAAAGGAACTGTCAAAGAAATTGTAAACTGTACAGAAATGGCCTTTTCTAACATCATCCTCCACCCCTCCCCCCAAAAAAGAGTTCTTTTCCCATGTTTTCGTCTGGTTTTTCACACATTATTATTGTCCAACTGTCAAGCTTATCCTGGTTTCTAGATTTTTAGTACTGATAGAAAATATTATACACATGTTCATGCAAAAATTCCATACTTTTTTCTATCAAATTTTATAGTTTTACAGTGACAGTGGTTAGGGTTTAAGTATTTGTCACACACTGGAAACGGATGAAACATTTAGGCAATAACTGAGGAAACAATGCTTAAATCAAATTCTACTCTACTCCATTCTGTTGGAACCTTGTCTTACATACGCTCCTTGCTGGATGATGAGTAAATCTGTATTTGGTATCGTTTACAATATCATCACTTTATGTGGATTTCACACAAAAACAGTATGACAGGATGAGAAAAACAGTGAGTTTAGCATTAAAAACTTGGATATGTAGCCATGAGGCAGGTACACACAGAGAGATACACACGCGCCCACACAGCCAGCTGTGTGCTACTCAGTGTAATGCTCTACTTGATTATCTCATTGTTGTCTGTAAATACAAGCCCAGATTGAATCAGTCTGTGCTCCATTGTCTCTGAAGCTGGTGTGCATTTGCCTGTGTGTAGTGAGGGTGCTGGTAATGAATGGCCAATCTAGTCCATCTAAAGAAAACCTTCTCATCACAGCGCTTCCATAATTACCAGCTCTCTCTGTGAAAACTACATCGTGCTTCATTACTTTACAGCGTGCTTCAGTCAAGACACCAGACTGAAAAGATTGGATAAACTGTGTTCTTTGTGCAACTCTTCATTTTATATTGGTGTCATTTATAACAACTGAAATCTAATTTAGAAGTACACAGGGCAAAAGACTACATGGCCAAGTAGATTACGCATTGTCCAATGATGGATTTATGTGGTTAAGTAGCTGGCAACAGCCAAATGTTTAAGTTGATTTTAAACAGCATATCAAATATATGGTACTGTTAATCACAGTCATTCTAAAAGGAAACATTTGGAACTAGAAGCATGGAACATTTTACAAGCTGATGTTGATTTTATTTCATTGCATAAAAGTGTGGATTTGCTTAGCATATAACTCAATTCTTTTTAAAATATGAATATAAATTTTGGATAATAAAACTACATTAGGATAGGATGAACTATGCTCTTATTTAATCGCTTAGGTCAACCATGCAGCATGTTTTTGTTATATTTTATTATAGCTTTACTAGATATAAGAATGGGTCATTTTAAGATTAATAAATGTTGAAATATCTTAAAACTTAAAGCTAAGAAAAAAAAAACTGAAATAACATTTTGAAAAAATTTCAATGAGTCTCAGAGAACTCCTTATAAATGTTAACCATTTTTTCTGGGCCACTGTATGCAATCATAATAATATTCAGAATGTGCCAAGAAGTGTTTCATCCTGAATTCACCCACCTGCTGGGAGTCATCGGACCAAAGAGACCAGCCTGAGGCACATGGATCCTGAAAGAGAAGAAGGTTGAATGAAATTATGAAAAGGTTGAAGAAATGAAAATAAAGAAAGAAAATGTAGAGGTAGGAAGGGAATTCGACAAATGGTTTAGCACCTTTCCCGATGGCCAACTCAGTTACAGTTACAATGAGCCTGGAATAATAAACAGCTCCTAACAAAAGGATTCAAACTTCTGTATCATGTTCATATTTCGTCACAACCACAAACTTCAGTGTAGTTCACTGGGATTTTAGGTAATGCACCACCACAATGTAGTGCATCATTGTGAAGAAGTAAAGGATAGATGGTTTTCAGAATTTCAGAAAAGTCAAAACTGTGGTATGCATTTATTTATTACCCCCTTTAATCGGATACACTTCTGTAAAATCCAGATTAACCAACTACCATCTGATGTCAGATAATTATTAAATTGAGTCCACCTGCGTGTAATTTAATTTCAGTAGAAATACCGCTGCTTTTTGTTAGAGACAGTGACAGCGTCATGCTGTGGGGATGTTCTCCTTTAGAATAGTCAGGGAAGCTGGTCAAAGTTGATGTAAAGCTGGATAGAGCTAAATGCAGCCACAATCCTGGAAGAAAATTTGTTTAAGACTGCAGAAAACTTTGGACTGAGATGTCACTGAAGGTGTCACAGGGTCTCAAAAGACAACAAACCAACATACTCAGCTATGAACATCTTGCAAGGCACTGTTTAATTCATCAGCAGGAGGAAAAAAAAAAAAAAAAAAAAAAAAGGCTTTTGCACATCTGTAAACCTAACAAGACATGGTTGTTCACCTAAGCTAACGAGCTGGCAAGGAGAGCATTATTTGGAAAAGCTGCCATGAGGCCCATGGAGATCTGCAGAGGTAATCTGTTGACATAACTATTATTTGTGCACTCCACAAGTCTGGCCTCTATAAAGGAGTGTCAAAAAGAAAGTCATTGTTTATACAAAATCACAAAATGTTCCGCTTGCAGTTTGCCATAAGTCATGTAGGGGACACAGCAAGCATGTGGAGGATGGTGCTACATACATGCATATTACGATTACAGCTTTGGATGGGATGTTTATACTCCATTTATATAGTTTTTCCTAGGAATAAATTTTAATAAAAACCAGAAAACACAGAAGTGTGGAAAACTAGTCAATATTTATAATTTACTTGGCAGCATCAAGGTCAAACTCAAATTTCAGCACAATGAACAGTGAGTGTACTAGCATATATATCCCAGTGTGAAGCCATTAGGGGCTGCTTGGGTGTATTAGTTTGACTGTAATAGTCGTGATTAGCACATACCCAGCCAGGAAGAGGATGACAAATAGCACCTGATACAGAGCGTAATTATGAGCGTTTATATGGGCAGAGACAGTGTCAAAGTGATCATGATGGATGAAGCCTGCAGCACAGTTAGAGCTGGCTCATGATTAGACCATGATGGCATTAGTTGTGTTTCCTGGTGGGCATGTCACAGCGAACATGCCGGAGTTGTTAAAAAGGGACACCTTGACATTATGGAGTTGGATAATATGCTTATTCCCTCCAGGTATTCGCACCAGCATAGAACAAAGTCAAACACAAACAAACACAAACTTAAATGAAGCGTAATCTAATAAAAATGGTTTTTATTTTCTGTCTAAATAACTTTCAGCTCCAAATAAGCAGCATTTAAAGTGTCCTTTTTTCCCAAAATATCATACATAACCTCACAGAAAATCACCAACAGACTCTCTGACAACCACCAGCCTTTTAGTCTTATGCTGTACATGTTCTCCTGCACAGATAATTGTTATCTGAGCTCCCAACATTTCTGTGAGCTAAGGTAATTATTAAGAAATGTTACACTGTGTGACGGTAAGGTAACAGAGTGGAAGGCATCAGTGTGTATCAGAGGCTCGAGTGATGCGATACTGGTGTGAGTTTCACCTGTCTGGCCATGTACCTGAGAAGCAAGTGAAAGTCAGTCCCTGCATGTGTCAGCATGTGTAAGGGAAAAGACTTAAATATTTTGTGTGGAAGACATTTCAGTGCAAAAAAAAAAAAAAAAAAAAACCCCAAAAAACAAAAAAAGGAGAAATCTATTGAAGTAGACGTAAAGAAGTTCATTTCAACAAGAAATTGCGGTTGTTGTTTTTTTCTAAAACAATGGTCACCTTTAAAAAATGACAACTTTAAGACTTGTTTATCTAAACCAAAGATGTGTCTTAGTATTAATGAAAAGTAATCATTGCAAAAAATATATATATATTTTGGAATTCATGTAATATACTGACACACAATGTAGTGCATAATAGTGAACTAGAGGGGAAACAATACATAGTTTACTTTTTTTTTTTTTTTTTTACAAATTTAAATGTGAAAAGTTTGGTGTCCTTTTGTATTTTACTCTCTTTACTCTGATACAATGAAAATCAATTGGACTTCTGGATCACCTTTTGCTGCGATTCTAGCTGTAGAGAGTGTCTTTCTACAAACTTTGCACATCTAAAGACTGAACCTTTTTTCACTGCAAAATAATACAAACTCAATCAGATTGGATAAGGAGTTTTGTTGATCAGTTATGTAGTTTTGCACTCGATTCTCAGTTGGATTTAAGTCAGGACTTGACTGAACCGTTGTAACACATGAGACCGCTATGTTTAGAGGTCGCCATGCTGAAAAGTGAAAATCCTCTCCAGTCTCATGTTAGAGGCTGCAAAAGAAGAGAACAAGTTTTCTTCAAGAATGGTTATCTTCCATCAACTCTGGCAAAGCCACCCAAGTGAAGAAAATGATCCCCAAAGCATGATACTGCCACCACCTTGTCCTATACTACGGATAGTGGGTTTCAGATGCTGTGCACACACATGATCGTTACTTTTGAAGGCGGGTGATTTCACTGGATTTTATTTACAGCTTTCAGAGTAAGGGAACCTGGACACAAATACATGCCACTTTTTGTTATTTTACCTGTTAAAAAGCCCTTTCTTGTTACGTCACATTTATGCTCTACTTCTTGCTGGTCTATCACATAAAATCCTAATTAAACACTTTTGACTGTTGTGTTTCTAACATGACAAATGTGAGAAAGTGCATTGGGAATGAATTATTTTATAAGGCACCTTAGAGGTCAAGGAGACAGTGGTACTGTAGTAGCTTGGCAACTGACAGCAAAATTACAGCTACAGAAAGAACTTTGCAAAACTGAGGAAGAACAAGAGCATCAGTGTGTGTGAAAGCGATACTAAGGGAAAAGGTGGCGCTGTCTCGCTCCACATACAGAGAGGAGTCAGCTTCTTCTATCTTTGTGAGTCTGGCTGCTAAATTAGTCAGTCATCGCATATCATGTTGCCAGTCTAGTCATTACACAGTCAGGTCAGACAGGTCAAATACCTGTTCAGATAACACACTGTGACCTGTTACTGTTATTTTACATGAGCTGACCAAGAAAGGTAACACAAGCTGCTCACCGCCTGCTGTATCTAAAAGCCTCCTTGTTTCTACAATACTTTTAAGCAGTAGTCCATCATTTAAAACTGCCCTGAACAAACTACTAAAGTGCAAACATGATTGCACGGATGCAGCCATCGGCTCAGCTAAAAACTGACATCTGCTGAGTTTATCACAATCAAGTAACAAAGGCTTTTGCTTCAGATTTATTTTTGCCTCTCTGGTGCTCCACACAATTATTAAATTGCAGAAGCAAAAATGATCAGCAACATTAAACATACAATACAAACATATACATTACTCTAAAGACTAAAAACAAACTCCAGAAACTAAGATAGCATTTGTGATGGAGTCAGGTTTATGAGTGTGTGTGTGTGTGTGTAACTTTCACACAGTAATTAATTTGGTAGCTTCTGATTGCCAGGGTTGTTTACTGGTTGCAGACTCAAGATCAGGGATGTCACATGCCAGACTGACTTCACAAGGTTCACGTAAGACCATGCAGAAAGAACATCAGAAATACAATTTTTAAAAGACAAAATAGGGAGCAAATTATAAGGAGAATGGAAAACTCAAACCAAGACTACGAAAAATACAGGCAAAAAAAGGAAAGAGAAAAAGCGCGACAAAAATAAGTCCTCTTGCATGCTTATTTTTCTCTGTTAAGAGTCATACACACACACAAATGCAGACTGAGTGACAGAGCCTTATTGCAGGTGCAAATTGAAGCTGTGAGGTGTGTATGTTGTTCATTAAAGCAGGGTGAATCTCTATTGGTTTTCATTAAGGGACCTGACCACACAGACTAAATGGTTAATCTAGACAGCTTCGCTCCTCTACTTGGCCCATCTCTATTTCTCTCTCACACTAGTACACACACATGCCCACATTCAAATAATCCTTAAATCTGTCACCCGCAACACACACACAAACTAAATTCTTATTTATTAAGCAGAGGTGACAGGTACTGAATAAGTTGTTTTCTGGTAACAGTGTGTGTGTGTGTGTGTGACTTTAAGACTGAGTTTTCGTGCCCTCACATGTGTTTCTGTTTAATATCGCCTCCACTACAAATGCTTGCATTTGAAAAAATTCTTCATATAGGTGTGAGCTTCTGTGTGAGACCATGTGTGTGTTTGTGTTGAAAGGAGGACAATTGGTGCCTGTGGTTATGAGTTAGGTCTAATTTCCAGGAGGCCTGTCCTGGGTAAACAGACCTGACACACTGCTCCTCCAACCAGTTATCTGTCAGTGAGAATTAGACACCAACACACACCATGAGATATCCACAACACACTTACACAGAGAAGCTCACACAGATGTCGCTTTCCTTCTGCCTTACATACAGTGCATTTCAAAAGCATTCAAGCAGTTTGATTTTCTTTCCACATTTTGTCAAGTGATGACGGACTTCAATGTATTTTATTGGGATTTTATGCGATAAACCCACACAACACAAAATTGTGAAGTGGATGGAAAACAATACAGTTGTCAGTATTTATAACTAAAGAATCTGAAAAGGGTGACATATTCCCACCATCTGTACTCCAATACTGCCCCCCCAAAAACCCAGTGGGATCAACTGTCATCAGAGGTCACCTGATTAGCAAATATGGCAAAGTTTAAAGCAGGGTTAGGCTGTCAAATGATATCCCAATGTTTGGACATCTCACAGAGTACCATTAATTAAATCATCTGAAAATGGAAACATTATGGCATACCTGCAAACCTAAAATACCACTATGTCCGCCTGAATGACAGGCCAGGATCGGAGAGTGTTAATCCCGGAAAACAGCCAAGAGGCCCATGGTAACTTTAGGAGAGCTGGAGAGATTAACAGCTCAGATGAGAGAATCCCAACTTTTATTTTTGTTCTTAACATATCTGGCTTTTTGAAAGAATACCAAAGAGAAAGCCATTGTTGAAAGAAGGCCACTCAGGGCATGTAGCAGACAAGTAGGAGAAGGTGCTGTGATCAGATGACCAGTCAGATAAACCAGTATGCAAAGTTCTATGTGTGACCACAGTGAGCACATCATCCCTAAAACATGATGGTAGCAGCATCAGTCTGAGGGAAGGTTTTCATCAGCAGAGCCAGGGAAGATATTCAGGGCAATACTGGAAGAAAAATGACTGAAGGCTGCAAAAGAGTTGAGTCTCGGGCCAAGGTTCACCTATCAGCCGGACAGTGACCCTAAACCTAAAGCCAGTGCTACAATGTAATGGTTTGGACCAAAATAATGTGTTAGAGTGGCACCAATCAATGTCCAGATCTGAATGTCATTGAGAATCTGTGGCAAGACTTAAACACTGATGTTCACAAAACACCCTCCATCCAATCAAGGGTGGTGGTTGAATACATATGGATTCCACACTTCTGATTATATTTTTCTTCAACTTCACAATTATGTTCAACTTTGTGTTTGTTTATCACATTACATTTTTACCAAAATGCATTAAGGTTTCTGGTTGCAATGTGACAAAATGTGAAGATGTTCAAGGCCTATGAACTTCTGCAAGGTTACGATAAGACCAAAAGCCTTACTGACATTTACTCGCCTAACTCACACATGGTCAAAATTATGTTTCTGTAAATGTATTATTAATTTGCTTCAGAAAGTCCATGTAACCAAGCTGATTAAAAAAAATGCTCTTCATAGAAAAAGAAACTTGCCTTAAATAACGAGTTTTCGTAACTTACAAAAATATTTATAACACTGGCCAAGAGGCTGGAGTCTAAAATACAGAAATGGCCTAAATGGAACTGAGCAGCTTTGCAACCTATGTATATGAATAAACACAATGAATTCATTCCAGTAATGACCAAAGCAATTTTCTGAGCTGAGGCTAAATAGTCTGGGAGCCACGATCAAGCAAATGTGTTGATAATCAGGGCAGGTTATTTACTAAAGACACGGGTGTCACATATGGATTCTCTCAATATGATAATTGGCCATGAAAATAAAATGAACCAACTTATGTTAATGTTATACCCATTTCAGATATAACATTAGGTTTCAGAAAATATGTATGTTTTTTTTTCCTTCATTAAAAACAGAATAAGTGGATTTAAGCAGCTGTGGATGACAGGTCTTGAATAAAGTGTGGTTGGAAGTAAAGTGCTGTGTTTAACAGACTTCCACAGGGCAGCACTGGAAAAACAGAAACAATGTCTATTAAGTAGATTCTCATTTTAAAAGTTTATCATTTTTAAACAGCATACCATAATCCAGTACACAGGGAACACTGTAATTTTCTTTTTCTACGAAGAACATTTTTCTTTAATCAGCTTGTTTACATGGTTTTTCTGAAGCAAATTAACAATACATTTACAGAAACATAATTTTGACCATGTGTGAGTTTGACAAAAATCCAGAATAATTTTAATCGTGTCAATCCAAATTCTTACTTTTACAGTTCAGTGAAGTATGCTGAATATCCTTTCCACTCGGGGGAAAAAACAAAACGGTTCAAATACGGCATTTAAAGCTCAAAATGTATATGGTTTTCATGCAGGTAAATTTTTCACTGAGTCCTGTACTAGTCCCACTCAGCTTGTTACCATAGCAGCTTGTCAGGGAGCTTGAATCAACCTGGGAATCTTTAAAGCACATTTTTGCTGCAGAAAAGTGATTCAGGCCTGCAAGAATAGATAGATATTCTTCAGAAAATAAGAAATCTATCACATGGCAGAAAACTTCTGCTAAAGTCATGGCTTGATATACATTATTGACAGACCTTATGAATGTATCATAATTTCACTTAATTTTACCGTATATTTGGACTAGAGTGTGAATGTGGTACTTTAAATATTCCACTGCTATAAAAAGCTCAGATTCAAGTAGTCACCAGAGATCTTTAAACATGTGAAAAGCAATATGTGTGAACTGCAGAATATTTACAAGTGTCCAGCAACCCAGTTTGGTACCATGGTACCCTTCGCATCTTTCCATCTTATTATTCTCTCACGTTTCAGCTCTCTTTCTCACAGGGGACCTTTTAAGAGTGTGTAAGAAAGACGGTTTACAGAGTGATCAGAAGTATCTGATATTGCAGATGGGCTCATGGTAACAGCGTCTGATCTCAGCCTCCCATTATTCCAGTTCAGACACTCTCTGCCTCTTCAAGTAGTCTTGCAGCACTTTAAAGCCAAGCCTTGATGCAATCATATCAATCTATTGTGCACTCTCGGGGGCCATCTTGTCACTCTTTCAAGCTTTGAACATGCAGCAAAATCCACACACACAGACACTAATGGAGAATATAAAATTACATCTGCTGAAGAATCTTTTGTATTGGCTGAACCAGTGTGTCACTAAAGAAGTTTCAGAATGACACAAAAATATTAGATGTTTTCTATGCACCGATAAAGGGACAGCAGGAAAACTAAGTGGAAGCATCTTAAACACAAAAGGATTATTTCTTACGTAGGGAGAAAATATCACAATATGAAATGTATTTTAAAAAAAGCTCCGTTCAGAAGCTTTCATCTTCAGATTATTTTTGAAAAACAGGTTCTGCTCAACAAAGCTCCAGTTTGCAAGAGTGTACTTCACAGTAAGAATACATTAGAGAGCATCTTTTAAAGTTTTCTTATAAAATATACTTAGAATGAACTTCCAAAAGAATTTTCAACCCTTCATCCTATGTTGTCTCACAAACAAATAAATGCCAAAGTATTATTGTCTTTGCTGGAAAGACACTTTATTTTTACAACAGTGTTTTTATTTTTTTTGTCAGTTTTAAAATGCAGGTTTACTTCCAAGGTAGCTGCTTTGTAAGTGTGTAGTGTTAGGCTGCCGTAATACATGTGACACTTAACTTTTCATTTTCTCTTTATCTCACACAGACTGTGTGCTCCAGTATTCAAGCTTGGAGAGAATGTTTTGCTACAGGAAGACACCCAGCTGAAAGCCTTTAGATCTGAGAGAAAGCTGGAGAGTTTCTGCTACACACTCAGAAACTGTGTGTTCTGTTTCTAATTAAGAAATTTAGATTTATGGTTAGTTTGTAGCTTTACCGATTCATGTTACACTTATGATATAATGTGTATGGCAACAATCCTAGTTTTCATGCCTAAGGTATTTGAGAGCATTGTTTTGATGGATTTAAAGACCAAGGAAGATTTTCTAAGGCTTTGTATGGCAATGATTTCCTCCCTAATTAGTTTGATTAGGTTGTCAACCAATGGTAAAACATCCTTTGCCATCACATTATTCTGAATGGCATCTGATATTGCATGGCATCTCCTATTTATATCTCCTACTTACCAGAGCAACAATTCAGATATGCCAGAAACTTTCAGTATTTGGAAAATGGCAGTCTGGTGCCCATCTCCAGGGGTCATTGGACAAGAGGTGTAGTAAGCCCTGGACAGGTTGTCAGTCCACCAAGCAATACAGAGGCACATAGGGCAGTCAATCATGCAAGACAACATTCATGCCTCAGGGCAACTTAGGAGTAACCAAGATTGGGCCCCCACCAATTTGCAGTTCATTATTTGTGGATTCAGAGTGTAATTGTGTATTTTTCTGGAGAACGCAACTCCAAATTATTCATGGAAAATTCACCTATTCACAGACTTTTTATTAAAACACTAGAAAGAAAATGTAACTTGGGATGCTGAAATACCTAGACAAGGTTGCTTGTTACACTGTTGGTTGCCACTTGCAAAACATCCAATCCTTGAATGCCATTCATTTTCCTTTGCGCAGATATGCTGAACCCCCAAGAGCAGAGATAAGGAAGACTGTAGACATTATCTTCTGCGGTAGTGCTAAGACGGTTTCCACTGTATCTATTAATGCATATTATGGTATATTTGGTCCTTGAACTATGAAAAGGAAAAGCCATTTTTACAGGGGGTCTCAAGTATTTGTGGATTTTAGCAGCTGTGGTCCTTAACCCTCCGCAAATATTGGTTTTTCAGAGTCCAGCTAACGTCCTAAGTTTTACCCACAGGGATAATTTTTTACCCACTTGGAAGGGTTAATATATTTTACAAAATGAGAAAATAATTGTCAGTTATTGCTGTTGGTAACATAGTTACTTTGAAGAAAATTTGGTCATAAAAGCAAATTCAAAACTGAAAAGGTTAATCAGTTTTTCTTTGAAAAAAGAAAGGTCTTGGCCAAAGTGAGAAGCTTCAGAGCAGGGGTCTGCAATGCCAGTCCTCGAGGGTCGGTGTCCTGCAACTTTTAGATGTGTCCAATACACCTGAAAGAAATTACTGAATTACCTCCTCAGTAGGCAGTCAAGTTCTCCAGAGTCCTGCTAATGAACAGGTTATTTGACTCTGGTGAGTTGAAGCTGAGACACATCTAAAAATTAAAAGGACACTGGCCCTCGAGGACTGGAGTTGCAGACCCCTGCTTTGAGAGGAATATAATGCTTCCTCTTCCAGAAGCACAGATTAAAAAAAAAAAAAAAAAAAAAAAAAAAAAAAAAAAAAAAAACTGCTAAAAACTTACAAAAATTAATGCTTTTGGCTTTTAGCTTAGAAAACAAGTACTGTAATGTTAGTTTTCTAATCACGAATGTGTGCTCAACTGTAGCCACTGAAGTTCTGTGAAGTGATTTTATATTTGGCCTTTAGATGCTTTTTTCACTACTGTAATCAAATAAACTTTCAATTTCAGAAACATTTGTGGACTTTTATGAGCTCCTGATTTTGTACACCATACAGAAAAATAGAACATAAAATTGCTTTTCATTTATTTGTTTGTAAAGGTGAGATAAAGCAAAAACAAAAACACAGAAAAAAATGCTTATACTTTCTGAATCAAAGTAACAGGGACAGTGTATTGGTTTGTGGCTGCTTGAAAGAGAGTGCATTGGTGTGTGTGTGTGTGTGTGTGTGTGTGCATCTGTGTGGATGTATTCCCAGGACCTGGACAGCCTATCAAGCAGCTATCCATCCTTTGTGCCGATCAATATTTATGAATCCCTGAGGACCTGTGGTATGAAGCATATAAACAAGCAATGGAGTAGACCAAGACAGACCACCAAACAAACACACAATAGCAGGAATATATTAAGGTGCACATGCAGTTACTCAAATACTGAGGAATGAACAAAACACGACAAGGGTACAGGTCTGGCACACTTTCAAGTCTTCAAAGTTTAGAATCAAAGAATATTCTAATTTGTTTTTCCAACAATGCTTGTCAGAGTTGCTTATTGACTTTAAATTAGATTAGGTGAAAATATGGCAGCTGACCATCACAACCCCAATAGGGTTACAATGAATAAATACATAAATAAACAAAGCACTTTTGTGAGCTGCTTGCCCATGATACACAATCTTTTTATGTTTCCAAAATTAAATTCAACAAGTGAACTGATAGTTGAATTATAACTGCAAATATATGCTTTAAACCCTCAAGCTTAATCATCAATTTTTGTATTTTTGGGCCATTTACCCAATAATGCAAAGCTGACGCTTTTATGTTTTAAAAGTATTAATCAATTCCACTGATATGCTATAAATTCATAAGTGCACTTATCTATTATCCTGTCTATTAAGCAGCTGGATACATTTGACACAAATAATATTTCTTAAAGTGTTTGGGAATTTAAAATAAATATGCAACGTGCAGCAAAAAAACCCCCCCAAATTTTCTGCTTAGAAAGTCCAACTGTTGAAGATGTTTTGCCTCTCATCCAAAAGGTTTCTTCAGTTCTGAACGTTATTGAAACCAACAAGCCGAAAAGTTGTAGTCAGAACAATCACACTAATAGGGAAATTAAGAACTCACAGAATTAGAACATGCAAGTCACTGATTCTACCCTCAATTCAGATCAATGTTTAGTAAGATTCAATGGAGAGTGTTTGCTTAAAAATGAGTTTTAATTTCTTGCCACACATTTTTAACTGAATATAGGTCTAGACTTTAACTAGGTCATTCTGACAAATAAATGTAAATCACTCAATTGTAGCTCTGGCTGTTTGCTTAGGGGTATTGGCTGAGGGTATTGTTTCATAATCTAAACCTACTTTAAAACTTCCCCATTGCTTTATCTCTGACCTGTATGCAGTGTTCCTTAGTCCTCTCCAACAAAACTTTGATCCTTTCTCAGAACAGATTTATTTATACTCTAATTAAATTAGACACATGGATTATACTGATTTAGAGATGTCGAAGTCAATTGGTTGCACTGGACTTTATTTAGGGTGTCACAGTAAAGGGGGGTGAATACAAATGTATTCAACACTTTTTATAAGCAAAAATGTGAAAAACCATGCAGTTTCGTTCCCTTCACCATGATGTGACGATCTATCACAAAGTCCCAGGAAAATATAGTTAATGTTGATTGTAATGTGATAAAATGTGGGTAAGTTTTACATAGGTACTGTACTGTACTTATTTTAATGTATGCGTTATCAAGGCAGGTGGAAACACAACATGTAATTAACATTTCATAATCAATGTGGCAGAGTTTGACACCTTGTAATCACTGTGTGGGGATTAGCGCCCATAGCCCCAGGACACACACATGCATAGACAAACAGCTGTAAAAAGACAAGAACAGCTTGTCCACACATCTAAACAACCAACTAATGCAACACACACACACACACACACACACACACACACACACACACACACACACACACACACACACACAAACTGCACACAAACAAATGTGTCTACATGCAGTAGTATGCTCAGCTGATCAGGCTTGAATACACACTAAAGAACCACACATATATGCACACACAGTAGGCCTGTTTAATATCATTTACATAATGAGAGAGCAGGCATGGTAATAGCTTTTCCTTTCTCTTATTATCATAATTTCACCCTGGGCACCAAATGACAGAAAAGGAGAGAGAGAGACAGAGAAATGGAGAGCATGATGAAGGAGAAACAGAAACATAGAAGTGTCTTGTCCTTGTTACCCTGAAACAACTCTTTGTCAAAGTCAAGACCAGTCATCCCCTTTTAATTCTTCTATCTTTGTTTTTACTTACAGGGTTGGCCTTTCTAATTATCTTTGTGTTCATCATATAGTAGGCAGCAGATATCGTCGTTCTGATGTAAAATCATAAAAATAAAAATCAAACAAATACATTTATCAAATAATGAGATGCATTTTACAGTGCAGCAAAAGACACAATCTGCTGCCTAACAGATTTGTTTAGACTTCTGTTTTTGCTTTTATGTGACAAATTTTCAGATCATTATAGAAATCCCAAAACCAGGTAAAACTTGCGAGAACAGATGAGAATCAAAGTCATTCAAATCTATCTATATTTCTCAAGGCTTTGGAAGTTTTAGCCATCATCAATGGAGGAGGAAATGTCAAACAGTGGTAACCCTCACTTGCCTCACTTGAGGTCAGTGTTCATGATTAAACAATAAAAAAAATAAATAAAAAAATAAATGGGCAAACGGAATTTTAGGAAGATATTCTGAGAACTGACAAAAGTGGGCCTATCTAGGTGTTCGTTCCCTTACAACTGGTATAAAACCACTTCAGTATATGAAAAAATGATGATCGTACAAACGTCGGCTCTCTGCCAGAAAATCCTGAAGGTAAATATCAGTTAGGGACCTTAAGCCCTTGGGTTAAGCAGCAAGGCAATGATCAGAAGCACACCAGGTTACTCCAATACAAAATGGTTAAAAAAAAGATGAGGCTTTAAGAGTGGCCTAGTTAAAATCGAGATTTGATTTCATCTCAAATGCTGTGACAAAATGCTAAACAAGCCGTTTGTGGTCAAAAATCCTCCAATTCTGTCAATACAATTCTGTTGAGAAGGGCACGATGGAATTAATCTACAGTAATGTAAAAGACTCCTTGACAGTCATCACTTGATGACAGTTGTTGTTGCCAAGGGTGGTAGGCCCAAAATTATGCTTAGGGGGCAAATACTTCCCATAATTGCAAATTAAACTTTCTATGTTGAGTGTTGGCATAAAATATTTTTTAAAAATGCTTTTAAAAGGAGGACTTAAAGTAACCCTGTTTGTTAAATTAATGTTGTTTTCCACCTGTTTCTTGGACAGAAAAAAAAATGCTATTTTAAAGATTGCCATACTGCATATTATGCAATTTGAATAAACACAGCCAACATTATGCAAAATTAAAATCCCCCCCTCAAAAAAAAAAAAAAAAAAAAAAAAAAAAAAAAAAAAAAAAAAAAAAAAAAAAGAAAACCTTCAAGGGACCCAGGAGGGGTAATCCAAGAAAAGTGGTTACTGACATATTTTATGCATACCACTAACATGCAAATTCCTCCCTCCCTATTTGGTTTTATTATTTTTCATTTCTTATGTAACTGTACACCACAAAAACCACAGCAATCTCAAAACACAGGCCCGATTTTCAAAATCAATTAGTAAATGTTCATGAACTTCTACAAAGCCCCAGGAGGGAAGCAGGGTCATGTTCTACTGAAATCTAAAGAGTAAAAGACATATTGGACTCCTGTGTCTGTATGTCTGCTGAATGTCATTGATTTCTGACAAAAATAAAATAAAAAAGACCATGTTTCATCTATAAAAGAGGGATCAAGTGTTCGACACTGTCTTGAAAGACTGAAAAGCCTTACTCATCTTTTCTTGTTTTTTCCCCTCTTTTGTCAAATTATCTTGTCCACCCTCTTCTGCATCATTATTTCAGTTATCTCTAATTTCACATTTCTTTCCTGTCTTCTTTGCCTCTAATCTCCATTACTCTGCATTTGCTGTCCTCTTCAACCGTCTCCCCCGTCCTCTCCTCTTGCCATTCAAACCCCCCATCCTTGTCCCCCCCCCTACTCCTACTCTGTATCGACAGAAGAGGTATGCATTTTGCTAAAACATTGGCTGATGAATCATTGATGTTGGTGTTGAGGTTTCAGATGTGCGGGGGCAGCCGGATGTAAATAAGTGAGGACTAGACATGGAGTATAGCTAGCTGATATGCAGCCCTGTGTCTGAAACATTGATGAGATATGTTGGAGTGTGTGTGTGTGTGTGTGTGTGTGTGTGTGTGTGTGTGTGTGTGTATGCTAGGAAAACTCTGAAGGCTATTTAAGAGGGTGAGCTATGACAGTTGTTTACAATGTGAGAAAGACACCAAAGAACCCAGGGAGGAAGCCAATGCCAAAGAGAAAAGAGAGTGACATGGGGGAAGATTTGTATGGAGAAAGGCTGGGATAGTGTTACTTGCAAAGGGGACAAATATTAGCGTACACAGACTACAATGAAACATTCAGACATGCAGACCAATGCTTATTTTAAAATATCGTCAAATTTCCATTAGCATGGCCATAATCACAACTAAGTCTATCTATAGTCTTGCAAAAAAAACAAAACAAAAAAAATCCTGTATTTTTAGAGACTGCAAACACTGCACATCAGTCTGAACATACCATTCCCCTGGTGAAACACAGTGGTGACATTCACATGTGGAAATTTTTTTCCTCTGTATGGACAGAAAAGCTGGTTATAGATGAGGAAAAGCTTGTTTAATATAACAGTGCAATCATGGAAAACAAGTCAAGTTTATTTGTATAGCACATTTCAGCAACAAGGCAGTTCAAAGTGCTTTACATCATGAAAACATAAAAACATCATAAACACATCAAACTGTCACCAGTTATGAAACCAGTAACAAACATTACATTTTGTCAATTGCCATCATTAAAAACATCAAAACACATCAAATATGTTGGTCAGTGTTCCAGTTATTATGGGTCAAAAGCAACTCTAAACAGGTGAGTTTTCTGCCTTTATTTAAAAGGAACTCAGTGTTTTGGCTGTTTTGCAGTTTTCTGAAAGTTTGTTCTTGATTTGTGAAGCATAGAAGCATTGATTTCTTCTGCAGAGAAGACCAGAACCAGAAGTCTTGAGCAGTCTGGAAGGTTGATAGAGCAACAACAGGTCTTTAATTTAATTTGGTGCTATGCCATTCAGTGATTTATAAACTAACAAAAGTATTTTTAAGTCTATTCGCTGAGCAACAGGGAGCCAGTTGAAGTACTTTAGAACTGGGGTAATGTGCTCTATCTTCCTGGTCTTAATGAAAACATGAACAGCAGCGTTCTGGATCAGCTGCAGCTGTATGATTGATTTTTTTAGGCAGACCTGTGAAGACACTGTTGCAGTAATCAATGCGACAAAAGATAAACGCATGGTTTTTCTAGATCTTGTTGAGACATTAGTCCTTTAACCCTGGAAATGTTCTTCAGGTGATCGAAGGCCGACTTTGTGACGGTCTTTATGTGTCTGAAGGTTCAGGTCAGAGTCCATCACAAACTCAGATTTTAGGCCTGATCACTAGTTTGTAGTTGTAATAGCTGTAGGTGCATGCTGACTCTAGATCATTCATCTTTAGGTCCAAAGATGATAACTTCAGTTTTGTTTCTGTTCAGTTGGAGAAAGTTTTGGCACATCCATGCATTGATTTGATTTAAATATCTTACTACATGGATGGGTTCAGAATCACTTGGTGACATCGTAATGTAGAGCTGTGTATCATCTGTATAGTTATGGTATTTAATCTTATTACTTGTTATAACCTGTGCAAGTGGGAGCATATAGATATTGAATGGGAGTCCCAGGATTGAACCTTGGGGTACCCCACATGTGACTTTTGTCCTCTCTGATGAGAAGTTGCCTATTGATGCAAAGAAATCTGTTGTTTTGGTAGGATTCAAACCAATTGAGTACTGTACCAGAGAGTCCAACCCAGTTCTCCAGTCACTTTAGTAATATATCATGGTCAACAGTGTCAAATGAAGCACTGAGGTCCAACAGAACCAACATTTTGGTTCTTCCACAGTCTGTATTTATGTAGATGTCATTGAACACTTTGACGAGGGCAGTCTCAGTACTGTGGTGAACATGGAAACCGGACTGAAAGACATCAAAGTAGTTGTCCATTGTAAGGAAGCTATTTAACTATTGAAACACAGCTTTTTCAATAACTTTATTGATAAATGGAAGGTTGGAGATTGGCCTGTAATTCTGCAGATGGGATTTGTCCAGATTTCTCTTTTTTTAATCAGTTGTTTAATGACTGCTGTTTTTAAAGCCTGGGGGGAAACACTTGATGAGAGGGATGAGTTTACTATCTGAATCAGGTTAGATGCAATGACAGACCGAAAATTTTTTTAAGGAACGTTGTAGGTAGGATATCAAGACAGCAGGAAGAGGAACTTAATTGATTTATAATTTCCTCTAAGCTTTTATAGTTGAAAAGAAACCCTGTTCAAAGTTAGAAAAGACTTCAGACTGGGGTGGAGGTTTAACTTCTGGCAGGACATAAACCACAAACATACAACCAGAGTTAGAATCAATCAGTCAAAGTTTAGACCTAATATTATCATACTATTGTCACCAGTGGCCAAAAACATGAATAGTACGCACATTTTGTTGATCTGTCTTCTAAAATCTGAATTAAACTGTTTTGACTTGATTGATAAAATAATATTTAAGCACACATCCGTTCTATTTATGTGGTACTTTAGAGTCTAGAGAGCCACATAAAAAGTTACGGCGGGCCAGATTTGGCCCCCGGGCCTTGAGTTTGACACGTGCCCTAATACGTCTTCTCCCCAAAAACGCTTCAGGGGAAAATAGTGACGATGGCTGGGTCTGTTCTCTCTCAACTGTTGTTTCTGTTGTTTAAATATCTGACACCCCCCCCCCCAAAAAAAGGGAAAACAATAGCAAGAAACTGCGTTTCCAAATATTAATTAAACTATTTAAATGACAAGTAGGAAGTTAGTATCAACAAAACAGTTATTTAAAAAGATTTTTCAACAAATGCACCCAGTGATAGAAGACTAAAACAAGATTTGGAAATAAATATTGAACTTAATTTAGTTAGCAAGCTCGTTGTGCTGAGTCATATCACCTTTTTTGTCCCACTCTTTTTACACCAACACTCAAAGTCGAACAAGCTAACATTAGAAAGCTGTTTAAATATTTCATAAAAACAAAAATAATGCACCTTTCTTGAATTAGCACTTTAGATAACATTAGTTTGATTCTCTGAATCTGAATAACGTACTTGTAAAAATAAACAATTACAATAATTCCAGGACTGGGATTTCAACATGTTGATATTAATTAATTAAAAAAAAATACATATATTAAAAAAGAAACACATTTATCTGCCTCTTTGATTGCTGATTTTTGGCCCAGAAGTAACATTGATGCACACACATTGATCCAACCCAGCAGGTGGCGGTGATGTACCGAATGTTTGTTTGTCAGCCACATAATAAATAAAGTGCAGCTTATTAAGTATTGCAATACTTTATGTGTACAGTATCACCTCAATACAAAGAATGTTGCTGTGAGCACAGACAGCCGAAAAGTTCTGGGACATGTTCAAAGTCAAAGTAAGTAAAGTTACAGCTGACATGACTCTTTGAATTCACATATATGCCCATTTATTGATTCAACTGTCCAGCAAATTATTTGAAATGAAAAACTTACTGATACAGCAGTTAAAAGCTGAATTGAGATTCATAAACACAAAGCCGTGAATTACTAGAACTACAAATTTAAGATTTAAAGAATTATGCAATACAATTATACAATTATGCTAGTGAGAAAAAGTTTAAGATATCTCAAAATGCCTAATTTGTCTTAGGAAGAATATTGTTTATGTGTTGATTCTGGATTGATGGAGTGCCATTCAACATCATCTGAAATGGAAAACTGTACAAGGAGGAATAGATTCATAGATATTCAAGCTTTGAAACCTTCAGTTTTGTTCTTGTTTTCCACTATGGTCTATAATAGTACAATACAACAATTAGAGATAATTTTTCATTCAGTTGGCCTCTAACAGGTTCACATTAAGAAAAAAAATAGCTCAAGCATTGTGTCTTTATTTAAATAAAGAAGATCAATAAAGGTCTTAACTTGAGGGGAATTCCCTCATCTTTCTGGACGTTTTAGACTCTAGAACGTTTACATGCACACCCATGCACTCTAGTCAATCTCTGTTCCACACCTTCACTTAAAGCATTTCTCGAGCCTCTTAGCCTCTTCCTCCCTGCATTGAACACCATTAATACAGTCATTTAGTCCACTAATACATCAGTGCGGTCAGTGCTCTTACATTATGCATCAGTTGGGGTCAGTGCACAGTGAACTGTGCTGGTCTTGACTCTAACCACACATTGTAAAGACATTATCTATTTTCCACTGAAAACAACACTAACAGAGTAATGGGTTTGGATCTCCTGATCAAGATTTTATGCTCCCGATATCAACCTGAGTCATTTAAAATGGATTATATGCCAAGATCGAGTCTTAGTCTGATATTTGAATTTTCATGGAGCACACAGTCAGCTAGTACTCTCCATAAACACAGTACAGTTATTAAAATCTATTACACACACTTGATGACTTGGTTAAGTAGGAGTTTCTTTTTTGGGGCTTCAGAAAAACTGTCACGTAAAGATAGAAAATGTCTTTACTGATTTAGCTTGCCAATTTCAAAATTTGCATCCAAGATTTTTACCCAAGTACTTTAAAACATTTTTTTAACCATCTTTACTCAATTTAATGAGAAAAGAAAAAAAAAAAAAAAAAAAAAAAAACACCCTCTGTAATAAATCCTTAGAAGTTTCAGTGGAAATGTATAATCCACTTCAACACACAGTGTTGTCTTTTCATCTTCCTTGGATTATCAGTATTCATTTTGGTACAGTGCTTTGCAAAAGTTTTTGTATGCCTCAAAACATTTTACATTTTGTCACATAAACATTTTGATGCATTTTAGTATGGTTTGTATGTTACAAACAAAAAAGCAAATAACTGAAGTAGAAGAGATATAAAACAATTTTTACCCAGTCTTCTCATCTCAAGATCACTGGGCCATTCTAATGTATTATTGTGTTACATCCTTAACCATTCCATTGTGGTTCTGGCTGTATGTTTCGAAGTGTTGTGCTGCTAGAAGGTGAACCTCCACACCAGTCTCAGGTCTTTTGCAGCCTGCAACAGGTTCCTTTTCAGAATTGCCATGCATTTAGCTCCATCCATCTTCCCATCAAATCTGTGTAACATTCCTGTCCCTGCTGAAGAAAATCATCCAGACAGCGTGATGCTGCCATCATTGTGTTTAGCCGTGGGGATAGACTGTTCAGGATGAGTTAAACCCAAGCTGTGGATCTCGGCAGCTCCACTGCAGTCTTCCTCTCTAATTAATGCTCTCCTTGCCCGGACTATCAGTTTAGGTGGACGGCCATTTCTTGACATGTCTATTGTTTCTTTGTTTTCATTAAGCTATTTGTTCTCCAGTTCTCTATAGTAATCTTCAAATGGAATGCGGTTAATTTCAGTCCACTTACTAATTCGGTAACTTCTGAAGGCAGGTAGTATTTAGGGGTCGCAGATTAAAGGGAGCTGAATACATATTCAAGTTTTTAGATTTTTAGTCATAAAACACTGTGAAAACCATGCTTCCTTTCCTTTTTTCTTCATGATTACACACTACTTTGTGTTGGTCCATTTTTATAAAATCCCTCCAAAATACAGAGGTTTTTACTTGAAATATGACACAATGTGGGAAAAAAAAAACAAAAAAAACTTAAGAAGTAAAACCATTTTTTTTGCAAAACACCAACAATGTTACGAGATAGGTTGCCATTAAGCACACCATCTATTTTGCCAGAATATAAACAAGTATTTTACACAACCTTGAATCCTCATTGTAACAAGTCTGAGTGATAGTTTTGCATTCCTTATAATATGACACTTTACCAATTAACTGCACTTTAACTCCTGTTAATAATGTACTCTTTTCTTAGCATGTGAAGAACAACATGCACACATACGTACACACACGATGATACACACAGCTATTAACCACACAGTAAAACCCCATTATCTTTCAACCACAAAAACATCTGCGTCATAACGTTAAAAAAAAAAAAAAAAAAAAAAAAAAAAACTCTTTGAAGCCTGTTAGCTTTTCACCGCAGGACAGAGCACTTTAGATGGTGCTTTACTGTTAACCACAGTTGCTAAAGCACTTTACCTTCTTACCGCAGTTTGTGGGTGTGCATCCAAGTACATGAAATGTCTGTCTCAAACTGCACATGCTCACATGAGTGTGATGGTGTCTTATCGTTTCCTGGCTCTGTGTTTATGTGTGTATACATGTAACATAACACTTTAATGAAAGGAAGAGAAAGATGAGGGAGATGAGGATGAGAAAGTAAGAAGAGTGGAAAGAATACAGAGAAGAACATACTGAGTGAAAGAAGAAGTTAAAAACTATAGAATATAACGAGACAATGGATAATTTTGCTTGACATTCCCAGCAGCAGAGAACCATGTTATTGCCTTCATAGAACAGAAACATGTAAAGTCAAGGAAAACAGACAACCCTAAATGTTAAGATTTTGGATGAAGAAAGAAAAAAAAACAAAAAAAACAAAAATGAGACACACAGTTGGGCCACAATGAAAAAGAAGGAAAAGTGAAACTGAGTTAACGGTGAAATTCAGACAGAGAAAGTGCGACAGGGCGGCAGCATTACATCTTGATCAACAGATGACTGATCATGTCAGTGCTGGCCATCTTTCACCAGCCGCCGCTTGATGACACCGCATGACCCCCCTGTACACACACACTTACACAAGAACACTCCCGCGCACACATTTATTTCCCTCGACGTACCCCGAGGCGAGAGCATCAATAACGAATGGCCTGGCCAGGGGCCCCCACTCACTCACACACACGCGCAGACCCCCATATGTCACACTTTCACATATTCATGCATGCATTCAAACACACACAAGACCAGACGCACACAAGATGGTAAGGTTAGTGGTGAATAACAGAGGAATACATTGGACGCGCACACGCACACATGAACACAATATGGTTCCCTGCCCTCAGGCCTGAGGTCTTACCCCCTACGCAGTACCCCATGTCTTTTGCTGCGCTGCTACAGCTCCTCTGTGTTTACAGATACAAAATATATAAAAGAAAGAGATAAATTCTCACTAAAATCTAATTTGTCCAAGCATAGCTAAAATATACCACAGAAGGGGATAAAGTAAAACAAAGTAAGAAATAAGCCAAATGATAAAACACAAAATTTGTAAAATAAATAAATGTTTTAAAACCAGTTATTTCAAATGGCTATCCAAACAGAAATTAAATTAAAAAAAATAAAACACAAATAATAATGGTACCTTCATCTGTCAAAATGTATTCTCACATTAATACAGTTCAACCTTTCACTTTTTGTAAACAGGAAAAAAAACTACTGGATATCTACCTTAATAACGTATTTAATTGAAATATAAAGTGCTTGTTTTATAATTGGAATTTTTACATTTCCCCCAAATTTGGGACAGTTTTGCAGTTCCTTGATGACGGTTTAACTGATGAGAAAAAAAAAAAACAAGCTTCATCGTAAAAGAAATAGTTTTGTTTTCTCCAAAGTATTTTAAATTTGAAGTTTGCCTGATTCTTTTTTTTTTTTTTTTTTTTTTTTTTTTTTTTTGTCTCCAGAAATGATCCTGCATTAAAATGAAATGTAAAATGTGAAGTAAACTGTTAAATGCTGTAGACCACACTAACAAAAAGTCCAACAACTACACATCTGTCATTGTCAGAGGCTACTCATCTTTTTGCTATGGCTGCTAAGGAGGTTGTTTTTTAGATTTTTACCTCAGGCATGCATGAGGGGAAAAAAAAAAAAAAAAAAAAATCACTACTTGTTAGACGTGTAACTATTTATGCTCTTACGCATTTATTCAGCACTTTGAAACATTCAGCTATTGCACAGATGACTTTTTCCCCAGTAAAGTAACAGCACTAGGAGTAATGAAAGTTTACCCTGAAAGATTTTCTGGAAACAAATTCCTCTTTAAATGCACAGCATTTAAACAGTCATTAGTTTCCATTTCTTTATATTAAAATGTATGTAGTGATAGCTCTTTCAAGTGACATGTATAGCATCTTAGGAACATACCGTTATACATACACAGTAACAGATACTTTGTGTCTGCGTATATAAATTAACCAGGGCTCCAATATAGCCTGGAAAATCCATGTATGTGTCAGCCTGTCCACAAGTTTGTCCATCCATCCATTTGCTTATTCATCTATCAGTAAACCTGTCCATCCATTGATCTCTCCATAGCTTTGGCTATCCATCCATCCGTTCATCCTTTTATTTGTCCATCCACCTGTCTGTCAAGGCATCCATCCATCCATCCGTCATACCAATGAATTCTTGTCATGATTCTATCTGTCCTTCAGTGATTCATCTGTCCAGTTTGTCCATTCATACACTTTTTGCACTCATTTATCCATTCATCTGTCTGTCAGTTCATCTGTGCATCCGTCAGTGGTTTTCCATTCATATACCAATCAATTTGTCTGTCCACGAATCCATCCGTTTTTTCCTTCCATTGTAGAAATACTCGTCATGGTGAAATTTCATTCATACTTTCACAATGGCTTAAAAATGATTGGGAATTCTGGAAATTTAAGAATAAGTTAAAAATTTGGATATGAGAAACGTGCAAAAGCCCTGACTGATGCAGAAGTTATTCAAGTTACATGTGCTGCATTAGGTACACAAATGTCAATGCTAAACAGAAGAAAGAGTACGCAACATGGGAATTGAGACTAAAAACAGAACAAAGGAAGTTATTGTGAGGACATAAAATGAGAAGAGGTCAAGAGGTGGCAAGACGGTGGCGTTGTGTTTCCAGCCTTCTGTCTGACAAATTCTAAGTGTAATGGGGATGTACTTTAACACCTGAGTCCACCACAAGCAAGAACACACATGGCCACATGATATCTGTGTTTGTATGGCGCTCTTTGATCTTTTAGTATCAGACTTTGTCTCTTTAGCTTGGTTCTTATTTGTCCTGTTCATTTGATATTATTAAACAAACACACCTGGTGTCTGATTACTTGAGGCAACGCATGGCTTCTCATCACTCTTGAGCTTCAAGAGCAGAGCAAGATCCATTCTTCACAGCACACAGCCAATCTTACACCTCCAGCGTATTACATCACTGAGCGAGAGACGGCTCAGTAGAGGCTGGGACCACTTTAATTGTAGTCTCTAACGCTCAGGTTTGTAGCAATGAATGAGATGAAAGTGTCGAAAATCAAATAAATTGAAAGGGATGAGTTTTAACTCCAAATTCACATTCATTGGCACCCATGCTAAAGACATGTAAAAACAAAAAAATTGAAATCAACTTAGTTTTTACTGTAATTTCACACTAAAATATATATGATAACTCCAACTTTTAGAATCAAGTACAGTCATTCAAAAGGAAAAAAAAATGTTTTTAACCATAGATGAAGCATGTCTACCATAATAATATTATGGTAGACATATTATGTCTGTCTTGGGACCCACATCTTTCTTGAGAAACTTGATGTAGTTTTCTTTTTCACTACACAAATTACTTTAAGTTGCCTTCCCTCTGGCTAAAAACAACACCCCTAAAGCATTACTGTGGGGCAAAAAAGTATTTAGTCAGCCACTGATTTTGCAAGTTCTCCTACTTAGAAAAATGAGAGAGGTTTGTAATTCTCATCATAGGTACACTTCAACTATGAGAGGGAAAATGAGAAAAAAATAATAATCCAGGAACTCACATTGCAGTTTTTTTAAAATGAATTCATTTGTAAATTATGGTGGAAAATAAGTATTTGGTCACCCACAAACAAGGAAGATTTCTGGCTCTCACAGACTTCTAGCTTCTTCTTTAAGAAGTCCTTCTGTCCTCCACTCGTTACCTGTATTAATGGCGCCTGTTTGACTTCTATCTGTATAAAAGACACCTGTCCACAGCCTCAGTCAGGCTCCAAACTTGACCAAGACCAAAGAGCTGCCAAAGAACACCAGGAAGAAAATTGTAGACCTGCACCAGGCTGGGAAGAGTGAATCTACAATAGGCAAGTAGGTTGGTATGAATAAATTGACTGTGGGAGCAATTGTAAGAAAATAGAAGACATACAAGACCATTAATAATCTCCCTCGATCTGGGGCCCCCACGCAAGATCTCATCCCATGGGGTCAAAATGATCATGAGAACAGTAAGCAAAAATCCCAAAACAGCATGGAGGGACCTGATGAAAGACCTGCAGAGAGCTGGGACCAAAGTAACAAAGGCTACCATCAGTAACACACTACGCCGAGAGGAACTCAAAGCAACCCCACAGCAACCTGCTTAAGCCAGTACATGTCCAGGCCCATCTAAAGTTTGCCAAAGTGCATACGGATGATCCAGAAGAGGACTAGGAGAATATCATGTGGTCAGATGAAACCAAAATAGAACTTTTTGGTCAAAACTCAACTCATGTTTAGAGGAAGAAGAATGTTTAGTTGCACCCCAAGAACACCATACCTACTGTGAAGCATGGAGGTGGAAACATCATGCTTTGGAGCAGTTTTTCTGAATAGGGGACAGGATGACTAATCCATATTAAGGGAAGAATGAACGGGGCCATGTATCATGAGATTTTAAGCCAAAACCTCCTTCAATCAGTGAGAACATTGAAGATGGAATGTGGCTGGGTCTTCCAGCATGACAATGATCCCAAACACACCGCTAGGGCAACAAAGGAGTGGCTCCATACAATACATTTCAAGGTCCTGGAATGGCCTAGCCAGTCTCCGGACCTCAACCCCATAGAAAATTTTTGGAGGGAGATGAAAGCCTGTGTTGCCCAGCAACAGCCCCAAAACATCACTGCTCTAGAGGAGATCTGCATGAAGGAATGGGCCAAAATACCAGTTATAGTGCGTGCAAACCTGGTGAACACTGACAGGAAATGTTTGACCTCTGTCATTGCCAACAAAGGTTATGATACAAAGTATTGACATGAACTTTTGTTATTGACCAAATACTTATTTTCCACCATAACTTACAAATAAATTATTTAAAAATTGTACAATGTGTCTTTGCTTCCCCCCCCCATTTTTGCCTCTCATAGTTGAAGTGTACCTATGATAATTACAAACCTCTAATTAGGAGAACTTGCACAATCAGTGGCTGACTAATTTTTTGCCCCACTGTATGTTCCCATCATCATGCTTAACTGTGGGGATATTGTTCTTGGATTTGAATATTTTGTTTGAGGGTGTTTTTTTTTTTTTTTTTTTTTAATAAACAATAAGGCTCTGACTATGGCCAAAAATGTCTAGTTTTGTTTCAAACTACAAAACAGAAGACAAGTCTTCTTTGCCCAGATGAGATTTTGCAAAGGGCCAAGTGGTCTGTCACCTGCTTTACTCAGGAGTGACTTCCTCCTTGGTCTGTATCCATGTAATCTAGAGGAATGCAAAGTCAATTAGACTCTACTTTGAAATGTTACCACAGCCATGGGCATCATTCTACAGGATGGACTTGGGGATGAGCTACACCATCAACTTTGTCAATGCAGGTCTTACTTTTGACTTCTTACATCCTTTGAGATTTATCACAGTGTGGAACAGCTTACATTTTAAAGTAATTATCCTGTGGCCTCTTCAACTAGAAAACCATTAGCTATGGCTTTGTACTCTTCTTTACTTGTTAACAGCCACAGGTCCTCACTGAGCTCTTTTGTTTTACCCATTACTCACCACAAACCAACAGCAGAGACCTGCTGTTTACCTGCTGAGTTGATGAAAACAGCTGTTCCCAATTAATCAGGGTAATTAGGATGCTTTTGAACAGCATGGACAGTTTTTAATGTTGTAGACAGCTGAATTTAAATGTTTATATCAGCAGCTCACATTCTGTAAATATTTAAAGTTCCAGAATAAAAATGTGTGAAATACTGTCAAGATAAAAGCATGAAAAAATATTCCTGAATAAATATATCTAAAAATGGCTGAAAAATATAGAAAAACTACCCAAACATTTTAAATAATTGAAATACTTAAAATTCTATTCATAAGTTAACTGATTTTCAGCAGATGAACAGCCAGCTTTGTCATTTATGGCCCAGTGTTGCTTAAGTAATGCCAGCAACTACTCCACAGCGCATAAAGCTGTCTCTGCTTCTTAATTGGTCTTTTTAGTTATTCCTGTTAATGTTAAATACTGTCACTGAGGGTTTAAAGACTCATTAACACACACAGAATCACACACACACACCTTGAGGTATCTGGGTGAACTACACACTGCAGGGAATGAAGTAAAAAAAAAAAAAAAAATAATAAAAAAAAAAAAAAAAAAAAAAAAAATTTTTAAATGTTAGTGAACTACAGCACACAATAAATAATTATTTACTTTAATTGTAAAAGCTCGTTGTGTCTGGCTGGCATTTCTTTAAGGGTACTTTTTGTATTTAATTAAATAAACCAACTGTCAATGAACTTTAAATTAGTCCAGCATAAAATAATCACTTCCGTTTTGTGTGTGTGCATAAAAGTGGAGGAAGTGTTTAAATGTGTGTGTTAATAATTAGCAGGCAGTAAAGCAGCTGTGTTAATTGCATTTAGTATCCTGCCTGGGGAGAGGGGGAGGATGAGAGCAAGAAAGTGAGAAAGAGGGAAAGAGAGGAAGAGAGACAGTCGAGGAGAGACCATCTCTCATCTCTTGTTCCTGAAATAGAGAATTCCCAAGTATTTTGGGATATAAAATGGAGCGTGGAGCCCCAGGAGCAGGAAAATGATCACACACCAACCACTGCACACACACTATTTCATTCACACTCTCTAACATGCACAGCCCCTGGGAGGATGGCGCTAACCTTAATTAGCCTAACACTGTGTTGAAATTGATTGAAATGCAGAACATCAATTATTAAGCCTAACTGTTTTCATAACCCCACACACACCCCAGCATGTAGCACATGTAGGGGGAGGGAGAAGAGGGATGTTAGGGGTTGATAAGAAATAAAATGACTGAACACATCTTGCTGCTGTAACATAATGTGATACTATGAAGACAAGGTATAAGTACTTGCTATATAATGAAAAAGCACAATACTGAGAAGCAAAAAAATTGACTGAAGAATAAAAATCAAAGTTTTATATATTATTAAAACAACAAAGGATTAACTTACAGCACCTTAAAACAATATTCACACCCTTTGAATGTCACTGTATATTGTCAAGTTAAAGCCACAAACATGAAACTGTTATAATGATTTAATGAGATAAACCAAGACAAAGCAGTGTATTATTGTTAAGCGGAAAGTACAAACATGGTTTGATATTTTTTTGCCAAACAAGCATCTGAAAAATATGATATGATATTCTATTCAAAATATTTCCCTAAGAAGTCCTAGAAATAGCAAATCATAATAGTCTACCCATGTGTAATTTAACCTCAAAATGAATACAGCTGTCCTGTGAAGGCCTCAGAGGTTTGGTATAAAACCATAGATTAGTTTATAAAAAGGGTATGCTATGCTTTGAACATCTTAGAGGAGTGTTTAATCCATCATCTGAATTTGTAAAGATTATGACAACTGCCTGTTCACCTAAACTGACAAGCTAGGCAAGGAACATGATAATCAGAGAAGTATTCCAGATGTCATGGTAACTCTGGAGGAACTGCAGAGATTCACAGCAGAGGTAAATAAATAAATAAATAAATAAATAAAAAATTCTGTTGACAGTAATTCTTACATTTATCAAAGTATGGGAAGACACCACATGCCCAAGAAGTTTTAGATAAGGTTTGCTGCATGACATGTAGGGGATGAATACATGTGGAAGAAGGTGCTCTATTCAGAGGAGCTAAACACTGAACATTATGAAATGACTAATAATAAAAAAAGATATGTATGGCAGAAGGGAAAAAAAACAAACAAAAAAAAACACTGTGCATTCCCCTGAACATTCCATCCCTACAGTAAAAACATGGTAGTGGCATCATCATACTGTGGGGTTGCTTTTGTTCAGCATGGACAAGAAAGCTGTATAAAGTTGTTGGGAAGATGATTGGAGCTAAATATAAAAGGCAATGCTAAAGGAAACCTGTTAGTGGCTAAAAAGACTTGAGACTGAGGGAGGGGTCCATCTTCCAGCAAGGCATCTGTAAGCTTACAACCAGAGATACACTTTCTGTGGATCATAGCATATTCATGCTTAAAAATAGCCCAGTCAAAATTCAGATGCAAATCCAATTTTTGTCCAGACATAAATTTTAGAACTGATTGTATGAACACCTATCAGACCGAAGTGGGCCCGTTTTCAAATTCCTCGAAGCATACCTTTGTTCTTAGCTACATATTCATACTAAACTGTGATATCGTTGCATTGATTTATTGGTTTCAGTTTTATTCTTTGTTCCTTTTTACTATTTTGTTCCCATAGTTTATTAGTAAAAATGAAGAGAATAAGGAAAACTAAGTAGTTTTGTTGAATGTTACTAGCATAGTTAGTTTGTTGACAATAGTATTTAAACTGGAAGTTGAAGTAGTCTCTTAAAAAAAAAAATCCTGTGTTTTGGGGAGTTGTTTGTGTTTATTCTGCAGGTGTGTGTAGCGTTTTGTGTTGGAGAACACCAGTATGCGAATTCACTCCAACTATTGTTCTATATTACCACACCCCACCAGGCAGGTATTGTGAAAACAATAACTGACAGCGACTGAGAGCTGTTTGGCTATTATGGTAAATGGTCTGTACTTATGGAGAGCTGTTTCATTCAAAATTAAATAAATGCTGTTATTAGTACATTATTAATATTCCATGAAATAAAACAAAATATTCAAAAACATTTTTTTCCCTTATTTGTTTATTTTTTTTAATTGTTTCATTTATTTATTTATTTCAAGGTTTATTCATTTAATTTCAGGATTTATTTATTTATTTCACTGCTTATTGTGACACTTCTTTTGTAAAGCAACTTTACGAATTTCATGGACTTTTATGTTTTAACTCCATTTTATTTCAGGCTCGTTTTATTTCATGTTCTAATATTCAAATGAGGGGGCAGAGTTTTCACTATGGAGTGGGGCTGCCACTGGTCAGAGTGAAGTGAGCAGAGAGACCCCAAACTTCGCCGCATCTGCATGAGGATGAAACATGCGAGCTATAAGGGCTTGAACTGACATCCCAGGAAAATGAAAGAGGTGTAATATCTTTGATGTATGAAGGGAACTCGTCTCAGTTTAATCAAAAGCTCATCACAACCTGCTTAAATCAACACAGCCTAGTCGAGGCAATGACTGTTTCAAAACAAAAGCACAAGAGTATAGCTTAACTCCCCCGCTTACAATGGAAAGCAAGGACTGTCTGTTTGATGCACAGGACACAAATTCTGTCAGTGATAACTACCTTGGCACGATACCGGTATGTAAGTTCAAGCCCTTATAACTTGCAGCCTCCCACATTCTTCCCTCATGCAGAATCATTGAAGTTCGCTGTCTCTCTGCTTGCTGCACTCTGACCAGAGTTGCTCCACAAAGAAAACTCTGCCACCCCATTTGAATGTAAAAATATGAAATACAAGAGCCTGAAATAAAAATGGAGCTAAAAAAATAAATGCTCATGAAATAAGTGAAGTTGCTTTACAAAATAAATGTGTCACAAAATAAAAACCATTATGAAATCAACAGTGAAATAAATAAAGAAATCTTGATAAATAAAAAAAAAAAAAATAAAAAATTTATTTATTTTATTTTATTTCATGAGGACATACATTTATTTCATGGAATATTTATTAATAATGTATTAATAACAATATTTATTTATTTAGTTATGAATGGAACGGCTCTCCATATGTACTTGTATAGCGCTTTATTTAGTCCAGAGGACTCCAAAGCACATTAAACTACATTCAGTCATTTACCCATTCACATGCTGATGGTGGTACGCTACACTGTAGCCACATCTGCTTTTGGGCAGTCTGACAGAGGCAAGGCTACACCAGCAAGCAAGGTAGGTGAAGTATGTTGGCCAAAGACCCAGAGACTGAGACAGAGCGGGGATTTGCACCCACCTGTTACAGGATGAACTCCGACCTACTGAGCCACCATCACCCCAAATGCCTTGACCTGTTAATTTTGACCTAAATTACTAACTTTTTTAATAACTGGTTTTGGCACTTAATAGTTGACTATAGCCAAACCAACCTATTATTATTTACCTCTTGAAATATCTATTTCACATAGGTACCACTGGTACTGAATTTATACCAGTGCAAATAGTATGTGTGTGTAGAATATCTGAATTTTATGAACTCTGCTATTACAGCTATTACTTTTTATAGTCTATTTGTACTATTCATGTGCCTTGGGGATAAATAAAGTTATCTGAATCGAGTTGAAATCAAAATCTTGCATCAATGACCTGATAACCACATTACTTCATTTCATACTACACTAAGCAGATGCTTTGTCTGTCCTCATGAAGGTTCATTCATCTTGACATACTGAGTGTTTGGGGTGAATAACTTGGAACCATTTTTACATTTATTTAGCTAGTAATCATTTGACCAGCTGGAGACAGTCAAACTGTGTATACAACATTAAACTTTGAGCCCATAATGGTCAGCGGTCAATACTTTTGTAAATAAAAAAAAGGAGACTATAAAATCATGGCAAACATTACTTTTACCAATACACACACACAAAAACTATACAAAACTGAGTTGCATCATATGCAACATGCATTCTTAATTTAAGTAACAGGACTTTTATTATATAAAAATGTACCTTAATTTCTTTATTTAGGCCAATACTTACATTAAAGCAGAAGAAACATTATGACAGCAGGTTAAGGTTGGTGATGGGAGTATGCCATCATTCTATTCTAAAGAGTTTATCTACAGGAGATGTAGATGCTTTTTTTTCCCCCCACTTTTAAATCTGTTTGAGATATATTGATTCAGTTCCCGAAAGTGCTGTTTCCATTTAAATTCAAAAAAAAAAAAAAAAAAAAAAAAAAAAAAAAAAAAAAATAGTATTTGGCATATTCATTTGGACCATCCTTACATTTTACCAGTAGAAAACAATGTTCCATTTAATAGTATAGCCATGATTGCCCCACATAACCACATTTCGAAGATGTTATGCCAAGTCTAGTTAACAATTTTTCACTGTTTTTAACCCAATGGATAATTGAGTTTCAAAGAAAGTCTTACTGAGATTGAAACTTTTTATACATTTACAGCAATCACCACACTAAAAAAAATGTTTGCCACGTGGCCTACATGACTTTCTTTAACCAAGTCATGCTCGATCAGACTCCATGACTGCATGACCTTCAGTCCGTCTTTGTCCCAGTGCTACCATGACCCACTGAGTCAGTGGAAAACTCATTTAAACCTAATTACATGGGCCAGGCTTCTACTTCTCTTACTTTCTTTCACAGAAGAGCCACTTTCTTTCTTACACCCCTTCTCTATTCTTCTTTGCTTTCTCGCTGTCCTTTTCTCTTTGCTCTCTCGTTTCTTGTCTCCTTGTGCTCCAATTACTGGATCAAGGTAGCCCCGCACCACCAGTCAGCCAAAACACACGCACACACAGGACATCCAACACTCTAGTGTGACCAAGAGGCCTGAAGTACAAAAGCTTTTACATGGTGCATTGTTATACTCCCAGGGTCAGCAATAGGTTAGGAGCCAGTTTTAATTAGTTTACATAACTTATACCCTTCTTCAGTTCCTATGGCCATAAACATTTCTCTGGGATATAAAGGCAAGCTCTAAACACACATCTACAAACAAGGCACACTGCACTGACAAGAGACATATAACACATTCACATTTACAAATTCAGCCGCCTGTTTAAGGTTTAAAACTAAGAGGTCAAGTCACTAAAAATGTAAAGAAGCTAACAAGAAGCCAGTAAGACACGTCAGACACACAAAATAGTCATATTAATGATAGATGACAGTCTGGGATCAGCACACAGGTTATATGTCCTGCCTTGCAGTGCCAACAGATAGTAAAAGATATTAGACCAAAAGCAAATTTCAATATCTTACTCGTAAAATTTTAAGAAAAACAGTAAAGCATGAAATGTGGTCTTATATTTAAATATAAGATAGTATTTAGCAAAAATATTCATACTTCTTGAATTTTTTTCATATTTTGTCCAAACCAAATCCAAAAATATAGTTTGAGATTTTGTGATAAACCATCAAAAATTGTTACATTTTAAACATTAAAAAAATCTGAAGTGTGCCATACATTTGTAATCTGCTCCTTTTAATCTGATTTCCCCCCAAACAGTCCAGTGCAACAGATTGCCTTCAGAAAATACTGAAGTAAATAGAGACCACCTGTGTGTAATTTAATCTCAGTAAAAATCCAGCTCTTCTGTTCTGTTCTGTGTGTGTTAAAATTTTGTTGGAGAACATTAGTGAACAGCATCATGAAGACCATAGAACACACCATTGCCACAGTGACAGAGAAGCTGGTCAGAGTGGATGAGAAGATGTATAGAGCTAAATACAGACTTTAAATTGGGATGAAAGTTCACCTGCCACCAGGACAATGACCCTAAGCATATAGCCATTGCTCAAATGGAATGGTGTAACCCAAAATATGTATGTTTTAGATTAGCCTTGTCAAATTAAAAAAAAAAAAAAAAACTAAATCCAAGTGAGAGTTTATGGCAAGACTTGAAAATTGATCTTCACAGACACTGTCCAATCTAATCTGATCTTAAACTATTTCATAGAACAATTAGAAAAAAAAAAAATCTCAAGATGCTCAAAACTTATAGAAATACCCCAAAAAACCAGCAGCTGTGCTTATATAGGTGCATGAATATACATTTCATATTTTGATGAAAACTTTGGAATTCCATGTATCATTTTCCTCCCACTTTACAATTATTCACCACTTTGTGTTGGTCTTTCATGCAGAAGTCTACTAAGATACACTTAAGCTTATGTTCTAAACATTATAAAATGTGAGAAAAATACTTTACAATTTAAATCTATATTTCTGCTTAATAATTAGGAACATTCATATTAGTAGGTTCTAACTTCTGAGCAGCACTGAGTGTGGTGCTCACTGCAATTCATCAACCTCAAAAACTAAATATCTGATAGTTATGAGAAACAATTTAGCATCCGCAGCCACTGCATGAAAGGTCATGCTCATGGTGCATCTGATAAATATTTAGTCTATTAAAAAGCTGCAAATATTACAAGCACTAACTGGACCGTGTTTACAAAAAGAAAAACCCAATTGAAATCAGAGACATCAGCAACAACAACAACAACAACTGTAGAAAGATAGCTGCTGCCATTACCAGTCTATATTACTCTTCCAGAAAGTTTAGGTACACTCAGGCTCTGGTATTAATTTGTTTGGGAAATCCTTACTGCTCTGCATCATAATAGGACTCATGAGACTGGAGGAAATCCAAGGACAAACCATATGGAAGGAGGGTGAGGATCAACAAATGCCTGATGATGATCTGGTAATGGAGTGGGTAAAGTTGAAAGAGTACTCACTCTGGCGCATTAAAAATAAATAAATGTATAACATCATGGCTATGTATGTACAAAAACACACAGATGTAAAAAGAATGAAAGCATTAAAAAAAGTGATCATTTTAATACAGCCAGAACATTTTTATCATTATAACAATGTGCTAGCAACTGAGAGACAACAGCAAAAAGGCAGACTCTCACAGACTTGACAGTCCAGACCTTTATACTTCTTTCAGATTGTTTGATGCTCTAAAAATGTTTCGCAAATCCAATTTAGGAGAAATGCTTTACGAATGGAAATTATAAACATTGGTAAAAAATAATAATAATAATCCTCACTGATCAAAACCTAATATTTCAAATTTGATTTCATGCAACTAACTGCTTCAGTGTTGGGAATGTATGTCCCTCTGAATTCATTTGTACAATTAAGGAAAAAGGAAACATAATGTATCAGAATTAGCAAAACCTTGCTCATCTCTTTGTTTCAACTATTCTGAGCATATCAGAACCACACAATCTTTATGCAGTATGACAATCTGATTGGGAGTATGAGAAATTTCAGAATTACACTCAGTCTATTTTTCAGAAATATTAGTGTGCTTCTGGCGCCCTCTTCCGGCAAATTCAGGCTATTGGCAAAACAAACTTGCTCTGAACTCGGTGCACATTGGGTTCTCAGGTTACTGAAAAATATACCACAAAGAATTGTGTTTCTGAACATTGCATCAACTGAAGCACTATTTGAACCTCTAAGAAGATATGTTTTCTTTGTTACTGAGGTTGTTTTAAATTCAACCCTGTAACAGGACAATTTGATTCCTGTATTATTCTGAAACATAATCTAATTCTTCCAGTTCCTTTGTATTTACCTGTCCCTTGTGTAAAATTTAATTGAAGTATATTTTATTTGATTCTAAATATTAATAATTTGACTGTCAAGTAGAATATAGCAACTTAATGTACAAGCTGTCTTCATAAATCATGAAAATACCCTTTAACATAAACATTAGATCAGGCTTTTTTTATGTGTTCTACTCGTCCTCTAAAATTTGCTTACAGTTCAACAAACAGTCTAATATCCGTTAATATTATTGAAAAATGTATAACAATGTATCAAGTAACAGGGTTGAACACAATGTAACATGGTTGAACACAGTTTGTCTCTTGCTTTTCTGGATGCTTTCTTGCCTTCTTAAGGACTAAGATGAAACCATGGAAAAGGGATTGTTAGTTTTACTGATTAGTAGTTACATTAGTAATGACATATCACAAATTTTAAATTCTAAACCTCAAACACGGAGGGGAGGATTGTCAACCTGGAGTGTCCGGCTGAAGGCACTCCAGCCTGGGATGGGAGTGGCGGAGCCAGAGGTCGCGTGATGGGAAAATCTGCAGGCCATCCGTCATTTTGACTGATTACTGTTCACAGACCTGACTACTTGGTGCAGATGAACTGACTACTTGGTGCCGACATTTTCAACTTTACACACAGAGAACAGGTAACTAAATCAATCAATAATAATAATTTTTAAAAATCCCATCTGAGTATCATCTCTGACCTGAACTCTGAACTAAAAGTTGAAAAGTTGTTGGACGCTTTAGAGCCCATCTGGTGCCGAAGGAGGGCATCCTCCCTCACTCACAGAATCTTGCCGATTTCTGGCAGCTTCAGTTTAAGAGATCTTCCCTGATTTCAAAACTTTAGTTCCCGCTTGTAATTCCAGTCTCCAGTGTGACTGCAGAACATGGATTCAGCTTACAGATCGATATCAAAACCTTGAGACACTTGATTATGCACAAGTGGGTGCACAATTCATATGTAAGTGCAAGTTACATGTCTTCATCTGCTTCATGTGTGATGGAACAATGTCGATTCACTGTTCAGCTTGTTGAATAATAATTAAACGGAATGAAAATGAAATGCAGTCCGATTGGCTTCATCAGATCGTGATCTACAACTTTCGCTGAAGCAGTTTGCAGCTGAGTGTGAAGAGGCCGGGATGAGGATTAGTACCTCCAAATCCAAGGCCGAAAAAGGGTAGAGTGCCTATCCGGGTCGGGAAGGAGGTCCTTGCACATCAAGTGGAAGAGTTCAAGTGTCTCTGGGTCTTGTTCACGGATGAGGGAAAAATGGAGCGGGAGATCGATATCCAAGATTGGTGCTGCATCTGCAGTGATGTGGGTGCTGTACTGGTCTGTTCTGGTAAAGTGAGAGCTAAGTCCGGGAGGAGACCCAGAGGGATTCAGCATCATGTTGTAAGATGCCATCAGACAGGTTTATTTCTGTATGAATCAAAGAGTAAAAGGAAGGCAACCAGCAGCAAAACAGTAACTTCCTGTTCAAAGGGGGTTAGAACTAAGGTGATGTGAACAATTGACAATGTGAATGTGATTAGTGCTGGTCTGTTATGACACGCAAAGTTTCAAGATTCTAGATTGATAGCGTTACTCGGCTTAGCAAATGTGATTTATTTGGAATGTGGACATGGAGCTGAATTGGTCTCATCTGCTCTGACTGTTAGCGACGGTACGGTGTTGAACGAACAACTGTCAAACTGACGCTCGCTCAGGTCAAAGCAGGGTTGTTGTCGCCATAAAAGTCTCCGACAACACAGAAAAATCGCTATATATGGCTTCCGTAACTTCATAAAGAAAAAAAAATAAATAAACTTACAGTAAGGTGTCAGAAGAATAACTTACCAGAAAACAAACGCAGCGATCTCAAAACATGGCGCTCCAGCGGCCTCCTCGCCCACTCTACACCATGACAGTCCAACAGGTGCGTTACAGCGCCAAAATATTAAGGCCCAGTCCACGCCAGACGATTTTAAGTGTGTCCGCAAACGTTTTTAGTTATGTAGGCTGTGCGTCCATACAGATTGGCATCTTGGGAGACCAGAAATGATCATATTTTATACCTAGCAACAGAGTGGGTGAACTTCCTTTTTTTTTAAAAAACAAAAAACAAACAAAACAAAACAAAAAACCGATGACGTCGAAACTCCACGGTGCTCTCTGTGCAGCAGGTGCGTCACTCTCACAAATAACAAACATGGCGCCGTTCGGCAGAGTTGCCAGATCTGAGAAAAAAAACAGCCATATATATCTATATATATATATATATATATATATATATATATATATATATATATATATATATATATATATATATATATGTATATATATATATATATATATATATATATATATATATATATATATATATATATATATATCTCACAAATTCTTTTCCGATTTGTGAAGCAGCCGTAAAGTTCACGAAGCTTTGCGTTCTCCTCATATTCCACACTGCCGAGCTTTTTCTACATTGTGGTATTTTTCTGACAATTTTGTGCAAGACCTTCGATGATGTAATTTGAGATATCTTGAAAGGAATTTTGAGTCGTCCATATGTAATTGAAGATATCTTGAATTATTATTCTTAAGAGTCAGAATGTGAATGCAGATACCTTAAATTACCATTTGGGATAGTTAAAATGTATTGTTGTCAAGTTAGCTCATTTTCAGATATCTGAAATGTAATTACGGAGAGTCAGACGAAACCGATTTTATCTTAAGAAGGCCTGCCACAGTATGTGGAAATTATTCCACCTTGATGTTTTCTGCCTAATGGTCAGACTGTGAGGCTTGGCCACGCCAACATGCTTTGATGCATCAAAAAGCTTTGATAACTTTTGATTTTCAATGCCTCAAGACTTTGCTGAGTAATTCTGAAGTCTGTATGTCAAAAGATGTCGGAGGAGTTCACTCAGATACAACGTGTAAAAAAGACAAAATGGAAGGTTGATCCAAAATGGCCAACTTCCTGTTGTGTTTGGACCATGGCTCCAATTACTTTTTCGTAGGTCCTGACAAGTTACACATGTGCATCAAATTACATAATTCTAGGTCAAAGTATGGCTTGGGGCTGATTTTTATTATTATTATTATTTTTTTTTTAAAGATTTTTTGGGGGTACTATCGTGGAATTTGGCCACCCCCACAATATATTGGGGTGCATTCCTGTTGAGGGGTAAATAAGGATCAATCATAGTGAGTTTGGTTGAGCTTGGTTTGAATCGGTGGGATTTAGAGGCAAACGTATGGCAACGGCATGACATCAGATTTAGCTACACCGCCATGGCCACACCCTTCGTTGAAAACTGTCAGTGCTGGAGACCAAGTTACACCAACATGTTCTGTCACTGGACACAGTCATGTTGATTAGGTCACAGGGGTGAGATAGGGACCTTTCGAAGAACAACATTACACTTTCTGTTCTCAGGGAGCGTGGTTTAAGCGATGTCATGATTTGACCATTGAGTAATGTAGAGAAACGGATATGGATCAGACCCAGAAGGGTTGGTTGTATCAGTGAGTTTTCATGTAGGAGATAAAAGATTTTTGTGTTTCATGGCAAGATGTCAAACTTTGAGGTCTGGCCACGCCCCTCACCATTTTGATAACTTTTAATCCCACATGCTTTATGAGCAAACTGACCAAGTTTGCTGGGGGGCGCTGTTGAGCCGTTTCTGTTGCAATTTTTGCAACGCCCTGAAAATACGTAATTTTCACGCAGGCCTGATACGCCAGCCAGGTTTGGTACGTTTTTGTATATGTTTAGGCCTCCAAGAAGCCAATTCATTTGATGGAAGAAAAATAATGAGAAGAAACTTTATGATTACAACAGGTCTTCGCAGCGCCTTCACTGCTCTGGCCTAAAAAACGTAACTTTGCACACCTGCTTGTTCTGACCTAATTAATATGCCCTTGCGATATTATAATAACGACTATTTAAGACTTTTTTAAAAACCAAATTTACAACCTTGATTCCGATTTTAAATGTGGTTAAAAAAATAATAAATAAAATAAAATAAGTCTTACACATGAAAATGCTTTGATAAAGCATTTTATTTTAGCTCTGGCTGTGTAGTTACTGTCTTGCTGGAAGGTGCAAGTTTTCTTCCAGGATTTAGCTCCATCCAGCCTGCAAGTCCTTCTAAAGGAGAGCATCCCCACAGCAATGTGGAGAATCTGCCGCCATAATGTTTTCACGGTGAAGATGCTGTGTTCGTTGTGATATGCTGCTGGGCATAAAAGTGGACCGTATAATTTCCCTTCCTCTTGAAATTTACAGTGTCAGCCTAAAATCTGAAAATGTTAAAGTGGTTTAAATAGTTTTGCAAGGAACTATTTTTGTTTTTGTTAGAGTAGATGACACAACAAAAGCATTAAAATTAAGCTGTCATCAGTAATTTCTAGGACAGGTAAATATTAGCTAATAAAGGCCAGCTGTGTCTTAAGATGCCCTCTGGAGCCAGTTCAGGCGGTGGGAGACAGAAGAACTCTAGTTAAAAAATAAAATCATCACTGTTGGACAATGTTTCCCACCCAATACATGAAACTGTTGCTGAACTGGAGAGCTCCTTCAGTGACAAACTGCTGCACCCTAGGTGCACAAAGGAGACCTTAGGTCTTTTCTCCCTGCAGCTGTTAGACTTCATAAACATCCCTGCTCCAAACAAACAAAAACTCACTGTTTACACTCCTGCTGGTATTTGCAGTTTTTTTTTTTCTCATTTCAAATAATAACCCAGCTGTTATTTACATATCCCTGTTTGCAGTTTCATGTCTTGTAACAAGTCTGTTTTCAAAAGAATAAAGATGAGGAAATTAAAAAAAAAAAAAAAAAAAAAAGGCAAAACACTGATCAGTTAAGTCATGCTCTTATGTGATGTCACCAAGCTTGAAGCTTTTTAGGTCTGTAGACTTGAAATTGGCACAATCATAAGAAGCAAAAATGAAAACTTATCCACTGAAGTAAAACAGCTTTATTAGTGTACACTGTAAGAAGTCGTAAATGTTGGATAGTTGGAAAGCCTATGGAGATCATTGCTTGAAGAACATCAATTCTAACAGGCTGCGTTCTAGTGAATATGCTCCGTTTATAGCAAGCAGAGGGAACAACATGTATGGAAAAATAAAAAATAACAACTATATAACATTATACAACATCACAAGTGACATGTAGGAACTTCACTTAATCCAAAAAGCCTCTTTCATAAGACATTTGCCGGAAAGACATTCATATTGGAATACACAATTGTCATCACAATAAGAAGAAAATACAATATGATCTGTAGGTAGGAATGCAGACATCAGAATGTGTTAAAGTGTCCTTCACAACCACATTTGGTTCCAGCTTGCCTCTAAAGGGGAGAACAGCTGGTTGGTCTGACAGTACAATCTAATGCGAAGGCTTTTGATGGATCCTGGCAATATGCACATAAAAGGTATAGCCATTAAGAATATTTCCTGGGCGTACAGTCCAAACACTTTTAGGTCAATGCATAGAACGAACACTTGTGTCATCTGTGAAATAAAAGTAAACATTTTAGTTCCAGCTTGTAAGACATTGGCTGGGCCAGCAAAAATACAAGACAGGTGGAAAGATGAAGAACAGATATATATCGTCATTGGTTTCAGGTCATGACTAACCTGCATCCAATTTAAAAGGAGAAAAAAAAAAATAAAATTAAACTATAAACAGTTTTCCATGGCAATGTGTCATTGTGGGTGACATCAACATCTAGACAAGTTAGTCTGCAGCAATAGCATTTGATTTACACACTCATGTTTCAAGTTTGTGCAGTCAAATGCTTAAGAGCTAGTTTCTGCAAAAACAAAGGAGAAATTAAACTTTCTGTGGTTTTCTTTTTTAATGTGCGTTTTTTTTTTTTTTTTTTTTTTTTTTTTTTTTTTCCCCTTCGGTTTTTGCATGCATGGTTTTGTTTGGAGAAAGAACACAGAATGAAAGCACAAGTCAAAATGACATACCATATGTTTGACCCAATTTTCAGATTTCATTTTCAGACATTTAGTTCATGCTTTAATGTCAACTTAAGTGGAATACAGTTTAGAGTGAATGTGACCATGTGTACAGCTAGAAAAAATAAATAAATAAAAATAATAAACCCGACAAAGTTTAAGCTCGGAGTTATGAAACTGTTGTTTCACTAATGCTGGCGAGAGCTCTCAATTGCATAATAGGCATGGGCCACTTACCTTGACCAAAGTTTTAAAGATTTGTAGTTCGAAAACTGTAATATTGTTCCTCTGGCCTAAAGGGTTTTTAAAGAGATGAAAGAAGTGCTGAAGTTAACACTGTCTCTCCAGCTACATGTAGCGTTGAGTAAAGTGGCATCCACCTCACACAGTTGTTGCCGTGCACTGCTGGTCAGCTGGCTGAAAAATAAAAAAAAAAGTTCCTACACGTTTTCATTGCTTACATGCAGGAAACATTGTATGCCCCTACCAGGGTGTGAAGGCCAAAAAAGTGGTACTCATCACTCCTATTGGAGTGATGCCGTTTCAACAGTACAGTCAACAAGCTACGAGCAGCCAATTCCAGATAGCTTGATCATCCAGCGATTATCAACTTGCTGTACCTCCTGTGTTACTTAATAAAAAAAAAAAAAAAACAGGATGGTAAAAATGTATAATTCTCTGTTGCAATAAGCAAGTTTATTTAGACTTAAATGTACTTAAATATATGATATGGGCAGAAATGTCAGATTATATAACTGTAATAACCACAGTGTTCAAATATGTGCATTTTTACCTTAAATCTTTATGTTATTTCTAAATCGTGTGAAAATTGCATAAATCGGCCCATGCCTATTGCATACAGGAATGTTCTGGGTTGTAAGACAATTCAACAGTTTCCTCAGTGTCAAAACATGTCGAATTACACCCGAAGTCAGGTATTTAGTTATTTCATTCTCTCAAAAAAGGTGATGTGTGACTAATCAAGCCAAATTTTGAGATGTTATGCACACGCTTAGTCTTTGGTTACGCCCCAGCTGTTGTGCTCCTGAAAAGTTCGTCAGAACAATGCAATAAACTATTAAAATGAAGAAGAAAAAACCCCCAAAAAACATTAAAAGCAGCTGATTAAAAATCCAATATTTTATCACTTTGATTCAAGTAACCAAATTCTGAGTTGAAGGGTGCACATGTCAACATGTTTTTAGTGGTAAATGTTTGGAAATTGTAAATTCTTATAATACACCGAGATCACAAGTCATTATCAAGCTGTAACTATTCAAAAGAAAAAAGATATTTCCTAAAGAACAAAAATTCCATCTAAGAAAAAGAGTGAACATTTTAAATATATTTATATATATAAAAAAAGTACAAAATAAATGTAGCTAAAACCTTTTGTAAAGAAAACGATAAATGTGTAGTATAACTAGCTTGTTAAACACTTAAAGCTTGAACACCTTACTGTAAAATACCGAGAGAGATTGCTGGTTTTCAGATCGAAAAACTTGTACATATTAAATGAATGCATCAGATGACTGAAGAACAAAATTCTTTACAATGATGATGGGGGGGGAGAGGAAAAAAAAATGTATGTTTACCTTCAACGGACAGTTCAGAGCATATTGTACTTGACATCAAAGGCAACTTTCTTAAGGGTGCATAATTTGGGGCAGTGCAAGTACAGTATAGAAGCTATTTTATAAATTTATAGATTAAAGTCCCACCATGGAGGACTTTTCCTCCTGATAATTTGTTATAATTTCAAAACTGCATCAGTTCAAAATATTAGAGACTTGTGCATTTTTTTTTTTTTTTAAATATTTGGAAATCTCAGAGATAATCCTCTTATTGCGAGTCAGACAGAAAGAAGAAAAGTTGAAGCTCTACACAAAGCTACTGGTACAACGTGTAACAGAAGGAGTAAGAGCATGCAAAGTGGATTAAATACTGTGATATCAAAGAATTTGTTAAAAACATTTGATTGGTTTCCTGCGGCTGCAGAGAGGTGGGATGTTGTATGCTCTTCTTGTTCTTAGAATTTCTTAATTTATCCATTATCTATCTGTGCTGAGCAAACACTGATGCCGCTCCAAATATATTTAAGTATAGGAGTTTTAATTCGTCACAATCCAATGAACAAACGTCCAAACTTACATCAAATTTGCAGAGGAAGCTCTGCATTAAAAACAAAGTGTTTGTTTTTACATATGTGATGATGTGAACACTGAAATTCTCTCCTGTAAGAGCTGAAGAGCACACTCCAGGATAATCAGGTCTCTGATGACAACAACTAGGATAAAATGGGATGGATGACAGGAGAAGTCAAGAAGTGAGTCTGACTTTGGTTAAATAGAAGCTGGAGTGGCAGTTGGTCAACGTTGTGTAAACTGAACTATTCACACTAAATCAAAGAGTTGAGCTGAACTAGTGGTTCGGAACAGACTGTTTCTAAAAGTTACTAGGTGTCGTGCTTGATCCCCAAAACTGCTTTGGCGTCCCTGAGGACAGTAAGGCTCAGTCCTGCTTCAGGTTTCTTGATCAGAGCCCAGATGTTGTTGTCCATAATGAAAATCACTCTTTCCACGTCGAGTTCTCATATGGTTTTTGCAGGCTAATTTCAACTATAAGGTTGACAAATATTCAGCTCCACACACACACAACATTCCGCTGTAGTCCTTTACAGATGCCATTCTTGGATCTTCCGGTCCACTGTAAGACATTTTGTTCTTTGCTTTTGTTTTTAAAACGTTGTTAGTACATTATTTAAGACTGCATGGTAGTCTCCTTTAAGACAAACTGTTCCGACGTCATGAAATGTCAGTCTGACTTTGCGTGGATCCCTGCTTAGGACATACTAGAGCAACGCACTGTTGGAGAACCCATCTGGGTCAGCACTTTATCCAACCACTGGAGGGGGCCATTGAGATGCAGCTCAATCCAACAAGGGGTGCTGGTTACAGTTTGGCGCCTGTGTGAAGAAAACACACCAAACAATAAGAGAAAAAGACATTTATATTTTTTGAATTGCACAGGTTGTTATAAATGGGAAATGAATTTAAATGTGCTGTTCTAGTCACACGAACCACTCATATTGCTTTACGCGAGGGCCACATTCACCCAGCTGCACACATTCACACATCGATAGTAAATATTCCTTACCCTTGAACCTTTTAGGAGTTTGTGACATTACCATAACAAAATGCAATTTATTTTATTAGGACACACCAACACCATACTAATGTAGTGTAACCAATTGCCTTCACAACCCACCTAATCAGTTAATAGAGCTCACCTGTGTGTGATTTAATCTCAGTTAGGGCTGGGCGATGAATCAATTTTACTGATTAATCGAATTTTTGGTTTTTGAGGATTTCATTTTTGGAAAATCTGGACTGTGTGTGGTTTTTTTTTTTCCCAACAAAACACTCCTTGAAATTCCATAGATCAGAGTGATATCAGCGTTCCTGTGGCAACCATCTTGTCTGACAAGTGTGTTTCACAGTTTCTATTTATTTGGATGCAAACGACAGTGTATTTTGAAGAGAGAATGACACGGACTGAGCTTCTCAAGTTACATCTCAATAACTTTAGATGCTTTTTTTTTTTTTTTTTTTTTTTTTAAACTACTTATCACAATTACTACTACTCACAATTTTAAGACGTTCTTGGAAAATTGTGTCTTTATTCTGCCAATACGACTTAATTCTCATAATTAAACAAAAATTCTTGTGGCTTGGCCCTAATACTCCATCGTATAACTCACCAAAGGGACGACTAAAATAAAAGCCACTTCTTGACAATATTTTCTCTCATTTACAATTTCTCTTTTACAAAAAAAATATTTAAAAAAATAGATTAAATCAATAAATTAAAAATCGATGGATTGGATCAGGTATCAAAATAAAAAATTGGGAGATTTTTTTGCAAGCCATATCGCCCTGCCCTAATCTCAGTATAAATATATTTGATCACAGAGGTTTGTTGGAGAACATCAGCAAACAAAAGCATCATGAAGACAAGGAACACACACACAGGTCAGGGATAAATTTGTGGACAAGGTTTGGTTATAAAGGAATATCTTAAGCTTTGAACATCTTGGGGAGCACTGTTCCATCATCCAAAAATGGAAGTCTGGCACAACCCCAAGACTACCAAGACATGACCATCTGCCTTAACTAACAACCCCAATAAAGACAGCATTAATCAGAGAAGAAGCCAAGAAGCCCATGTTAACTTCAGAGGAGTGACTGTGATCTATAAGTCATATAGTAGAATCTGCTCACCAAAAAAAGCTCACCTTTGAGGGAGAAAACGGGCGGGAATCATAAGTCCTGTTTACACATTGCCCCGAGCCATGTAGGTGACAGAGCAAAGATATTAAAGAAGGCCAAATTAGAACAAAACTCAACTTTTTGCTCAGCATCCATAATGCCATGTGTGGTGGAAAACTAGCACTGCACATCACCCTGAACACACCCCACTGTGAAACATGGTAGAGGAAGCATGGTAAATGGCCTGGATTTGTATAGTGCTTCATCAAGTCCAAGGACTCCAAAGTTCTTCATGCTATACAGTCTGTCATTCAGCCATTCATGCTAACCCTAACACATTTACACACAGATAGTGGTAAGCTACAATGTAGCCACAGCTGGCCTGGGGCAGACTGATAGAAGCGAGGCTGCCACACAATCGGCGCCACCACCAGCTGGCAAAGTGGGTGAAATGTTTGCCTAAGGACACAACAACTGAGGCAGATGGAGCGGGGGTTCGAAGAAACAATAAGTGGTAAATGGCCTGTACTTGTACAGCGCTTTATCAAGTCCAGAGGGCCCCAAAGCGCTTTAGCCACAGCAGCCCAGCCTCACCTCTGTCAGGGCAGTTTGACAGAGGCGAGGCTGCCACCGGGCCCTCTGACCACCACAGGCAAGCAAGGCAGACAACGACAGAGGCAGATGGAGCGGGGATCGAACTGGCAACCCACGGATTGTGGGACGAACTCCTACCACCGTTTTTGTTTATACTTTCACAAAATGTGAACAAACAGTCCAAGGGCTATTGTAAAATTACTTTTGCAAGTATTGTCTAAATCAAACTTACCTTCACCTTAAACTGAATCAAAGCTAAAACTATGCATAAAAAGGCTCAAAGCACCAGGAATGAGATCTTGTTACACTGTGATACACTATAACATTTTTACAATGCCACACTTATCTAAAATGAATCTTAAAAGCCAAGAGTTGTTCTGGATGAAAGAATAATAGAATAACAGGTCACCTGTACTCTGCTCCCCAACCCTTGACGAAGCTCATTCTGATTGTGCACATTCTGGTTAGTTGGTACACTGCCTCAAAGCCCTGATTGACTGACTGGGCTAGCAGGGCTGCAAACTCCTGGTTGTTAAAAATCTTCAGGTTACAGCCTAAAAAGAAGAGAAACAAAAAGACACCTGTAAGGCTCAGGCTAACATACAGTAGGCTGTTCAGCCTGTGACTGATGACTACTCCATCAATGAACTCAACATATCGCCTTCAAATTTTGACATGCTAAAAACTGTTCAGAAACAGGACAAACATTGTAAAAAATATACATGATAATCAATTGTATTACAGAAGTGTTGAATTCACTTTCTGCAAATACAATTAGAGAAACAAGCATTGTCATGTGTGGGTGGGTTGTCGACAGAACTGTGTCAAGGCCCCATCCATGAACATCTGCAACATCCTCGTGTTTACTTTGCACGATTCTTTGTATAGTTTCTTGTACCTCAGTAACGATACAGCTCACACAGTTTATTTGGCCATGAATTAAACGTTCAAAGTTACATGGGTACAGATGAGTCAGTGTGTAGGTGTGTGTGTGACAAATCCTGTCACATTGTGGAGGCTCTTTGTGGCTTTCTTCAAGCTTCAGTTCATTTGTAACAGTGAGTGACTATGGACCAAAAGCCATGATGGTTTATTGGATGCTTTTTTAATACAAGCTACGACAAAGAACATCAAGACAGAGATGGAGTAAAATGAAATTAAAAAATGAATATTTTTAAATGCATCTACCTGGTGGTATCTTGCAAACAGTAGCTGGGTGCCACCCATATCGCTGGTTACAGTTGGGACTCTGGACAAAGATGGCACTGTCACTGAGGCACTCGGCAAAGACCTCCCCACCGATGTAATACAACCTGACACCACGGCCTGCAGAATTTTAGACAAAACGTGAAACTGACTTTCAAATTAGCCTCACTATATTTTGTCATCTTTACAGGTGTAATGACAAACTGAAATCAGAATCTGTAATGTGTTTATACCCCTTGAACTTTTTTTTTTTTTTTAATATTTCAGTACATCTTATTTAGATCTGAAAAATCTCAAAGATGTGGCATAGATATGTATTCAGCCCTCATTACTTTGGTACCCCCAAATAAAATCATGTGCTACCAACTATCCTCAGAAGTCACCAAATTAGTATTTAAAGGACACTTATGTGTAATTTAACCTCAGCATAAATCTAACTGTGCTGTGAGGGCTTCAGAGATTTACTGGAGAACAATAACGAACAAACAGCAACCCAAATATTAACACCGGACAGGTCAGGGATACAGTTACAGAGAAGTTAAACGCAGTGTTAAGTTACAAAACTATGCCCCAAGTTATGAAGAAGTCAGAGAGTGTTTCATCCACGGAAAGAGTATGACAACTGCAAACCTACGAAGACATGGTCGTCCAGGTAAACCGGCAGACCGTGCAAGGAGAGCATTAAGCAGAGAAGCAGCCAACAGGCTCATGGTAACTCTGGAGATCCACAGATCAGTTTGGAGAATATGTTGACAGGCCAACTATTACTAGTGCAGTAAAACAATCTGGCCTTAACAGTCCAATAGCGTCTGAGATAAGACCTTTTAGCCTCATCTCAGATGCAGAGTTTGAGCTATTTTGCAAAAAATGAACGAGCAAATATTTCATTCTCTAAAATGGTGAAAAGTCAGTCGCGACACATCACAAAAGAATTGCCTCACGTAGGCTGAATAAATATGCATAGCACACTTTTCAGATCTGTATTTGGTTAAAATTAGAAAAACATGTATAATTTTTATTCTACTTCACAATTATGCACAACTTTGTGTGGATCTAGCATATAAAATCCAAACAAATAAAATTGAAATTTAAAGCTGTAATGTAAGAAAATGTGAAAAGGTTCAAGGGGTAAAGCCATTTGCAAGGCAGTATATATACACATACTGTTTTCCAAGCTGTGCAGGATAAACCAAATTTGCAGTTCAATAAATAAGTTGCTTAGTGAAAGATATAAAAACCTGTGAAAGTAAAAAAAACAAAAAAAACAAAAACAAAAAAAAAACCTAAGCCTATGCATTTCTCCTAAACTTCTGAGGCCCTTAAGATGAAAGCTTTTATTCACAAGTTTCCGACACAATTCCATAATTTTCTTAACTCAAAATTTCTTCTCAATTCTTTAGAACATTGTGGACTTTTCAGTAGAAAATATTAACCTTTAACTGCTTGAATAGTAATCGATTCTTATCCATAGGTCCCATAAATTATGAACCACAACAATATTAAGGTGGTTTCCAATTTTAGAAGTGTGGTATGGAGTCATTTAATTGCTTTTCCAGTATTTGGAATATAATAAAAGTTGATCTACTTGAAATTCTGCAACTCTAGAATTTGTAAAGACTTCAATCAAGAACATACACTAAATACAGCTCCTTTAAAAAACAGTACATTTAGGGGTGAACTGGTTACATGATTGAAGGTATGTTAAGGTTTAAAGACAAACAAAAAATATAAACAACAAAAACACAAATTTCCATCATAATATTTCTATGGTATTAAGATGTCAGAGAGTGTAACACATCACTGAACCTCTCCCATCTATTGCAACACTCATCAGCCTCATGAACAAAAGTCATTACCTTTTTATATATCAGATTTACAGAAAAGACTGATTTGGCTGATGGAAATATTTTCGGTCACCAAAAACATGACTGTGAGAGTGTGGACACTAAATAAGTGCCACACATGATGCTTATAATGGAAATGTTTTAAAAATATAGTTGTAAGCTACTAGCTGTGTGGCAAACTGTTAAAAAATATATAACATGATCTTTGTCTTAATACCATGAGAGCAGCCTAGTTATCGATCCCCAGAAAGAGATAAAAGCTAATTTCATACTTTCCCAGACTTTATGACAGCGTAGGAACACTGCATTAAGGTACTATTATTAAAGTACAAGGTTATAACAAACATAAGAAAAACACTCACGTTAAAAACATGTTTTTAACGTGACCTTTTTGAAGTTGCAATAAGTTATAAATTACTGCCTCTCTTATGCGTGTGTCTATACCTATATGCCTCCTTGTCATCTCCACAGTGGCATTTCTGTTAACATTGCTGAGAAGGCCTAAACAGAACCGTTCAGAGTTGGAGGGATCTGTGAAGCCGTCGACGGTCAGAGATGGCTGTGAGGCGTGGAAGGTCTCACCAACCCGCTGGTTCAGCTCGTAGTAAGCTATAGAGCACCAGAAAGCTGGTTCACTATAGGTGACCGGCTGAAGGTCTGAGAGGAGAACAACAAAGAAATCTTGGTTCAATTTGTGCCATGAACTGTGTCAGCTCCAACATTATTTTAAGAAGTTAACTTACCTAGGCCATGACTGACAGGTGACAGAGCGCTTGGTGACATTTCTGCTGGTGAACCTAGTGGGAAAACAATTATTTATACTCGTTTCATTTTTTTTTTTTTTTTTGTACAATCTTTGCTTGCATCTTTTGTTGCACCCACTAAACACTTAAATGGTTTGTTGGGGCGATGGACTTAAGTAATTAAATGGGTCAAAAAAAGGACTTTCTAACAGAAATCTGTAGAGATGCACCTAAAAACTGGTTGGTGATTGTCTAGCATAGTTGGCCCTCACTGGGTGGTCAGAAATAAAGAAAATCCAAAATCCAACCTTTTTTCAATCTGTGAACACACCAATTATTAGCACTGCAAGGTCAATAACCCTCTTTAGTGTGGATGCTGCTACTAAGTGAAGAACACTCAAAGTCACCCACTTGGCTGCCATTTAGAAATATTAGAGTTAAGGTAAGCGTACATATTCTCGAAAGAATACATATGGATATTTCCATTCCAATGATGCTAGCTGCACTAATCGGCAATATGAAATGCTAAAGAAAGTTAAGAATGTGAATTGCATTTTGTGGTGTTTCTTCAAAATAGCAAAACACTGTTTTGCAGTGAGTACAGTCTCACACGTGGTATGATGTTAGTTCTGCTTCTAAAACAATTAATAATCGTTCAAGGCAGGAAGGCTTGAAAAACATATTATGAACTTTGTTTTTGATTGTCCTGTGTTATAGCTCTTAAAAAAAATTTCAGAACTTGCCAAAATCGGTATTGGCCGGTTTGAGCCTTACATAAGTGGAGCTCTGAACCCCACTGGGATATTGAGAAATTTTTTTAATTTTTTTTATAAACAACAAACATTTAAACAGGTCTGAAATGGCACATCCTGTAGGTCTGTAGGTTTCCAAGAAGTGAGATTAACAGCAGTCCCTAACCAGAACTATCAACTAATCTACCTGATTCCATACTTTGATTCATTTGCTGGTCGCTGGTCTCTCCATCTTCACTCATGTAGCCCGGAGGAGGAGTGTCTGTAAACAGAAGATAATTTAATGCATTCATTTTTATTCAAACAATTTAGCAAAGAGCTGAACTGTGGGATGTCTACCTTCCAAGAGCTTTCGTTTGTATAAAACAAAAACCACAGGGGAACCTCAGTTTTTGACCTAATAAGTTTGTGTATTCAATCATCTACGAGTCAACCTTACTTCTAATACATTTTTCTAAAGTTTTCGTGACAAAACAATAAAGGCAGCTTTATGACAAATGTAATCATAGCTTAACTAAAAATCACTGAAAAATAAAATAACTGTATTTCAATTAACTAAGTGATTACTATCCAAACATGTGTTCCATGATGGATAGTAATCACTTAGGATTTACATGTTATTGAAAGAGTACATTGTTTTTCCTCCTATATTATCCAGGGATAATATAGGAGGAAAAACAATGTACTCTTTCAATAACATGTAGTCTGAAAACTATGATGTCATTCAATTCTACAGTCAGACACTGAAATAAAAATATTGGGTTTGTTTGACAGATTATGTGGGAAGGTGGTAAAAAGCACCCCTGTCCTTAATACAAACCTGGTATATAGTTGTTAGGAGGATCTATGCCTGCAGGAAAATTGGTGTTTTCAGGGATAGAGTTCGTGAAGTCATCTAGAGGTGGAAGCTCTGTCAGAATCTCTGTGTGGCGTGGCACCAACACGGGAGGCAGCACTAAGAAGAAAAGTGAGAGAATTTGGTTGGTTTGCAAAACCTTATGTAGACACTGTACAACGATAAGGCTCAGATACACTTAAACTACATGAACTTCCTTCAGCCCTGCTAGCACAGATTTCTTTGAAAGAGAAGACTAATATTTTTCAATGATCATTACCAGGGGTCTCTACTCTCTGGTAGTGGTAAGGGTTGACACAAACTTCATCTTTCTTGAGGTTGAATGCATACTGGCAAGTGTCAATGGCCCTAAGCTCGTGGTGGCTGTGAAGGTCAGGCCATCTCCACAGGCGGCAGTAGATGACATGAGGCAGGCCTTTACGATGCGAAACCTGAAGACGGCCATCCAGTGACCTGATATGATGAGGAAAGAAACAGGCAGATAGCTCAATGATTTACTCAGAAGACTGGAGGAGGATAGTAGACAATCACGAAAGGTATTTGTGCTGAACTGAGTTTCAAGTTCGGTGGTATTTATTAATGTAATACTCAAAGATAAACAAACAGAACTATTGTAGGTTAAATCCAAAAAACAAGACTATACCTTAAAACCTTCAAACAAACACAGTTTTTAACCATGACTGTGTTCAATATCTACATTTAATCATTTTCACTGGTTTATATTTTGACTGGCAAAAAGCTCAAAATCACATGACTAATCTGATTCTATACCAAGCTGTCATAAATCCACACTGGTCATCTTGGAAAAACGTAGCGTAACTTCAATGTATTTTATAGAATTTAAAAAACAACAACAAAAAGAAAAACTATACAAATAGTAGCACCAGATTGTGACGTGGAAGCGAAGTGAAACATAGTACCTAATTAAGAAAAAAAAAATCTGGGAAGTGTGCTGTGCATTTGTATTTTGCCCACTTTACTCTAAACACTCTAAATAAAGTCCAGTACAACCAATTATCCTGAGAAGTCACGTAAGAAACTCTAGCAGATAGTCACCCAAGTGTAGTTCAAACTTTGTATAAACAAAACAAAACAAAAAAAAACCCAGCTGTTATATTGAGGAGGTTTGGTTCAACAATGCTGAAACACAGCAGAGCAATTCTGAAGGCAAACCTCTGTAAGCCTGTAAAATACAAAACACTGAGGCACACGTTCACCTACCAGGAGAACAACACTACAAAAACAGCATGAATGACAATCGAATGATTTAGACCAAGGTACATTATTGTGTTAGAATGGCCTCGTCAAAGTCTTGACTGAAAACCAACAAAGAATGTGTGGATGTGCTCTCCACATCTGATCTGACTGAATGTGAATTATTTGGCATAAAAATAGGTAAAACCATCAGTCTCTGGATTTGGCAAGCGTCAGTGGCCTCCTCATACGGTATGGCTGATTGGTCCAAAAAATAACATATGTAAGAATAAAATTAAAACACCTTTAACCTCTTTTCATCACTTACTTTTCAAATGGCCTATACTGGTTAAAGTATTTCTGTAATCGCAGCAGTAAAACCGACATAAACAATAAAGAAACTTAAAGGAAATGAGCACACAATGGACTTTACGATGGTAATGTATGTTTTAAAGTGACAAGTGAGCATTATTTTTGCTGCAGGACGTTTGTGTGGATCAGGAGATGCATATTGACAGTGCATGCGAGTGTATTCACCTGCTATGGTCTGGGTAGCCGTACATGCCTGTAGAGTCCCACTGCTCTATCGTGTGGCCTGAGCCTAGACCCCACAGTTCTGAGCAATTGCTACAGACACACATACACAGGACAAGTGGAAAACATGAGCAAAATAAAAGCAAACAGATGGTAAACATGAGGTGTTTTAACTTAAAAAGAATGAAATCACAAATGTGTACAACAGGTCTCTTGATAAATATACACACATATTTACGTACACACACAAAAGTATTCGCTCACCCATCCAAACAATGGAATTCAGCTGGGTATCCAGGCTGATTTTGCAAACATTTGTGAAAGAATAAGAACTAATCATTGGTTGCCACGTAAAAAATTACAGAGCAGATGGATGCTGACATAAAGAGTGCACAGAGGTCACTAATGCATAGTGTCTGATGCAGTTGTATGGACCACACCGTCACTACATGCTACATTAGTGGAGGCGCATTCTCTAGGGTGACGGATCCCGCCGTTTGCGTCTGGAAATCCAATGAAGGAGTTTGGGTTTGGTAGGTGCCATTAGAAAAGCCCTGTCTAACAGCACTGTTACGTTTTACGGTTGGTGCACCAGGGACTGTGATGGGGGGCTGCTTTTTAGAAGTTGCTCCAATGAAAGGAACTCTTCATGCTTCCGCATCCCAGGAAATTTTGGACAATTTTCTTCTGTCAAGTTTGTAAGAACAGTTTGGGGATGGCCCCTTCTTGTTCTGAAATGACAGTTCACCAGTGGGAAGAAAAAAATAAAATAAAATAAAAATTACACAGCCCATAAAGACATGATGAGCAAGTTTGGTGTGAAAGACCTTGACTGGCATACACACAGTCTGACTTTAACTGGACAGAACAGTACTCCCCAAACACTGAGTCGCAACCAGAATGTGAGAGGGGTTTATTTTGAGAAACCGTAAGCATCTCTTTGCTTCTGTTAACACACTTATAGGAAAATACGCAGCTAAAAGGGAGAAGGAAGACAAGCGCCTAAACTGGCATCAAGGAAGTAGAGTGTGCATACACAGCCCAAATGTAACTTATCTTTGTATTTTTGTGACAGCCCCCCAGTTCGAAAAGGTTTGCAGTGTGATTAAGTTAGGTTTGTAATAATACCTAGAACACCTGAGAAGATTTAGAATGAGAAGACTGGAAGACCGGCGTTCTTGTCCAACATTAATGCCTGACCTCCCCACGAATGCACTACAAACTGGATGTCCCTTAATTTCATGTGTTTGAAGGAAAATGAGCGAATTCTTTTGGTAATATAATGTATGTATACCCTGCTTTCTAATAAGAGACCAAGCAGATGAACCATGATTATGTGACAATCTCAAATGAGACAAAAAGTGATATGATGCAATCAAATGGAGCAAGGAGCATGAAGAGCCCGAACATTTAGCTAGGAACACATTTAGATGATTTGAAAAAAAAAAAAATAATAAAAAAATTAAAAAAAAAATCCAATATAAATATATCTTTAGAAACTGAGTACAACCTTTTGGTGATCTTAGAAAATTAAACCCAACAAAAGGGATTTGTGATAATATGTAAAGCGCACAAGTCTGTCAATTTATACTTTTTCTAAAATACATTTATGTGCACAATCAAAATGCTGGTTGGCTTGTTGCAAAGTTTCTCACTGTGTTCAGGCAGAGAAAGGGAGATTTTTCAGTCTGATCAAAAATAATTGTCTAGCCTGCCTGTACAGGACTTCCTGTCTTAAAACACATCGACTCACTCTCATAAACCTTTATAGGTACAAGCAGCAAGTACAGTTTCATCAAAAGTAAATTATGTTCTTCCAAGTGCATAGTATAGTTCTCAATCTTAATCTGAGACCATTTATATTTACAGGCTTGCACATGACTTATGATAGAAGTACATATGAGCCAAGTTTAATTTTAAATTAAAACAACATAAACCACTACAGCTGATGTAAACTTTCTGAAACTGAGAAGATCTTCAAAACTTAGAAAAAGCGACCAAGTCCCTACAATCTCTACATGGCTGAGCTGTTTTAGTCCTTTTCTGACATTCCTGACCTTAACAGAAAAATCTACAAAGCTCTTTTTTGTTATCACTTCACAGTCATTCAGATACCCTACTGACACCCTCCACCCAGGCTCCAGCTGCTAAAGATGACAATTACAAGACCAAATCCAGATCAGTTCATCTCAGCTTTTATCAGATTTACTTCCTCAAGTTGAAAGGAAAGAATGCTATGCATCAAAAGCCAATTGAAACAAATACTTATCTGAAAACTCATCTCACTTCCTCGAACTTCTTGAGAAGTTTTACAAAATAAATAGACATGACCTCATAGTGCCAATTTAAGAAACAGGTGTAGAGCATGTACATTTAAATCAGGGAATAAAATTATGTATCAGAATCATAAAAGTCTCATTTGTCTTTTAAAAATCCAAAGGTGTCATTCATCATTCATGCAAGAGAAGGAAAAATGTAGGAACCTTCTTTTAGCCTGCTAACCGGCAGTGTGCAGCAACAGATGGGGGAGATGCTGCACTGTCATATCTATGCATACAGTGATTTTAATTTCTGTAAAGAAAGCTAAAAAAAAAAAAAAAATTCTCGGGTAACCACAATGATGTAGGTTTTTTTTGTGATCTTTTAAACAATATTCACACGCTTTGGCCTTATGCAGTTTTACCTGACCAGGAGTCTTAATTCAGACATACAATTACAGAACACATCGGATTCAAATGAAACTGAGACAACAGAGGGAATATTTTGCTATAGTAAAAGCACAAAAGTAGGAGCATGAAGCTTATTTCAGAAGAAAATAATTTTATAGAATCTCGATGCATTTTCAGGCTACTAAAACTGCCATTTCCTGTTAGTTAGATTAAGATTAGCTCTAACAGTGGGTCACATTATTCTGTTTACAGAGAAAGCTCCAATGTGTAGATAAAAACACATCGTTTCTTTCTTTCTTTTTTTTTTTTTACTGCAACCTGACTCTAAAGCAATAACTCTGAACTGATAAGAATGTTCTTAACAATGTAAGTGCCATACCACATACACCACCCCCCTTTCTTTAGAGATTTCCAATTCAGACAATATGTCATGTCAACTTTGAAAACTATAAGTTCTGAGGCACAGTGCCACTCCCTTTCCTTTGCTTTTATATCTTGTTAGATTGTTTCATTTCAATTTATCCTCACCTAAATATGCTCCCAAGCCTAACTGCTTTTGTAGGCGAGTAGATTTTACTTGCAAAGAAAGCTGCATCAGAACCTTTACAGTCAGTCAATTCGGGCTGCAACATTTAATAATCGTAATTAACAACATCAACTCAAACTTTCATTGCAGGCGCTTAGCATAAAACCACAGAAATGTTTGCAAAGCAATACAGGAAGTTGTTGAGAAAATATCATGTCCATTTTCTGCCAGCAAATAAAATGCAGACTGTGCTCTACTTATATAATTAGAAACTTTGCCAACTTGTACCACCATTTCATACCCACACATTGCCATTTCACCCATTCCTTCTTCCAGTTTGAATCCTTTTCATTTATAAATTGAATATATTAAATCCCCCCCCTCTGAAGACTTAATTACATGATTTACATGATCCTAATTTAGGACAGTGACCTTTGAAATATGGCAGATTATGAACAGACTTCCTGCGGGTAGACATTTATTGGAGTCTTAACTATATATTTATTTATGTTAAACTATGTTTAGACTAAATACAATTTGAATGATTGGTATTTAGTGCATGTAAGAAACCCTAGCGGGTTCAAATTGAGTGAGGGACCGATCCATTTCATACCCAAAAGGATTGTACAAAATGGGCCAAACTACAATGGCATAAAATGGGAATGGGCAAAGCCTGGAATATTAGCTGGAGAGGGGGCTGGCAGCAAGACAACACTGCCTCTCCAGTGTGGTTTGGTAAATTAAAACAGTGATTTTTTTTCCATGCATCACATGCTGTACCCGAAGGTTTCACTAATGTTTCAGTAACAAGGCCTTGTGAATAATGGTTGTCAAGCAGGGGTGGAAATTAGTCCTGGTTGGATCATGGTTTAATATCTGTCCTATTTCATAAAAACCGGCAGATCCGTTTTTTAACGGCTTGTTCACTTTGTCGTCCAGCTGCCACCGTCACTTGCCAATTCACAGCAGCCATTGTTTTTTTCTTAAGAAGCTATGAAAACTAAAATTAAAGTCAAGAAGTTTAACTTTAAGACACACAGCCAATGTGGTTTGCTGAAGTAATAACAGGTATATTTTCTGGGGGGGGTGTCACCATTTCCTTAATTGTTTTGTGATCGGCCGATACTTCCATGTGAAACCAATCTTATCCACCAGTCTAATTTACATTTAATTAGCCACAAGGCTGCTGTATTTGGGCGTCTACTTTTTGCACTAAAAGAAAACCTAAAATTCAGGACACTTTATTGGTGGTTTAGGTTATTTTGTTAGTTTGTCCTCAACTGACCTCAAACCTTGTGACTCTGTAAAAGCAAAATACAGCTGTGAACTTTGTTTTTGGTAAACAGATCTGTATTCTAACCTGTTGTTTAAGGTTTGTTTTTAAAATGTGAAAAATGAAAGACTAAAAGGAACTGACTTTTTTTTTAGTGTAGTTTAGCTAATTTAGTAGTTTGGAGAGCAATTGTCTAAACCTTTCATTTATATTGGAGAACAGTACCTCATGTGCAGTTAAACCAAGTTTGCATTTTCTCACGAATATTGCTCAGTGTTTTTCAAGAAAATAAGACTGGAACATTGAAGGTGTATTGTGACCTAATAACACCTGACAGTGTCAGTTCTAAAAAAAAAAAAATAAAATAAAATAAATAAATAAATCAGTATCAGCCAAAATCAGAATTGGTGATCGGCCAGAAGACTGCCATCGGTGCATCCCTGATATTTTCTGTCATTCATCACAACCACTGATGTGTTTTACCTTGAAGAATAAGTAATATTCATGTTAGAACACTTAGTAAATTATTGTTACATAGAGGGCAGAGAAGGTAGAAGAGTTTCCAAAGTTTTATTCAGTTGTATAGAGCACACCATAATACAGCACTGCCCCTTATCCAACTGTTGCTGTACACTGAAGGTCAGCTGGCTGAAAGAAGACTAACAAACTTTTCCTTTGATTACAAGAAAGACATGTTTGGAAATATTTCTGGTCACTAAACACCATTTGTTAACCATGAAGAAATCTGGACCACCTTTCAGCTCTAGTTCAAACTCAAGAAAAATAAAAACACAGTAATAACTAGGACTAAATCACTCTAGACTAAACAGATATCCTTTCAAAGAGTTAGATTTGTGCTTGAAGACATAAAATGCGTGGAATAATCCAGTCTAGCTTAAGCCTTTTTGCGGCTTCTTTGACATGACCCAAGATGGTCTGCATGCCAAATACATCCTTTACGACTCATTTTAATTTACTGTGATAATTTATAAGACAGAGAGAGAACAAAAAGGTGTGCAAGCAGAAAGCAGAGATGGATTAAAATAACCTTCGACTAATTAAAAAAAAAAAAAAAAAAAAAAAAAAAGAAACACACTGATATATTACTCACCAGAATAATCATTGGTTGCAGCCATATAATAAACATTCAATACAATCTAATGGTTCCATAAAGTCATCATGACAGCAGAAGTCACAATCATGTTCCAACCACTGGCCAGAGATACAATCAGAATATCAAGTGTGAAACGAAGGGGGTGACTGGTGGCGTGTGCAACACACCACCTTAACCAAAAACAAACTTATTTTACGATGCAACTTTTTGGGGGGAAAAGTATACTTAAAGGCAGCTCTAAGCTCCCTCTGTTGGGTCTGTATGAATTCCCAAAAGGGAAACAGCAGCACTAAAAGAAAAATACTTTTTCAACACCAAGATGTGAAAGTATCTAGTAGAAAAACAACAGAATTTTAAGACGTCTTAATTGATGCCCATCAAGACAAATCTAGAACCAGTTCTGTTGGTGTTATGTTCAGGACATCTGTTTCCTCAAGCAGGGTTTCACTTCTGCAACCTTAATAACCTATGGCACAACATAACAGGGAAGTGGACCCGCTGTTGCTCAACAAAAATTGCACTTCTGGTGACCGTGTGGGTGCCCATCATCCTTTCTTTACGTTTTTGTTTCTTTATACGCCGCTGCTATACTTATCAAACTCTGTGGTGCTGGAGTGCAGCTGCTGAGCTAGAGAATGCCATGTTCTACAAAGAAAAAGCTCTTGGTCACAAAAAGGTCAATGCCACTCAGATTTTCAGGTGTGTGTTCGTTTAAGAATTCCCATGATAACTCAAAGTTTGGATATTGTGTGTTTGTATCTAAAAATACAAGGTTGTCACCTGCCCTTACCTAGGTATTGTAACACATTTTGTGTTGCTGTTCTGCGTGCTGATGGCTTTCTCCAGCTCATCCAGCTGGCCTGTCTTCTTAAGCTTCTTCACCAGGCTTTTCACAGCTTTCTCACACCATTTATCCTCCTGCCCTCCTCCATTCTGCTCCCCGACTCCGCCGATTCCTCCACCGGCTCCTCCACTCCCAGCCGGAGTCTTCTTCCATCCCAGGAGGCGCTTCACGACGGGGGGTGTGAAGGGAAGAATGGAGGACATGGTGGCTCTTGTTTTGTTTCGCTTACCCTTAAGGGTTCTGATGGCCCTTTTAACTTGATGTCAGGTGAAGACTTGAAAGTATGAGAAAGATGGGGCTTAACTTCTATAGAAAAAATGTACACAATTTCTTTATATTGTTACAAGTTGTGTAACTGATTTCAAAGCTAAGGCATTGGTCTTAAGAGGTCCTGGGGAATCTTAGAAGAATAAAATGTATGGCGTAGAAGAAAGAATCCAAGAAAACCTAAGAAAGAGAGAAAGCACATATCAGTGGAACATAAATTTTGATGAGACTGTGCACATTTCTTTTAGACAAAACAATATCAACATTTTTTCTAGAAAGCACACAACCTCAGGACCCAAGTAGCTTCATAATCATACAATAAACCAGGGTGGTAGTCAAAACACCACACACCCTGTGCAGTCTTAGACCATTAATTAGGCCCACTTTGTGCACAGAACTATAATCTGGTGTGTTCTAACCTCTAATAAACATACCTGTGCTGTTTCTCAATTGAATTAGGAAAATCGAGCTCCTTTGAGAGTATAAACCGCGTGCGTAGCAGCTTTCTCCGGAGATAAAGGAAAGCTACTAATTTGTTAATGTATTTCAGTTTAAACAGTTGCAAGAATGATCAGTTTATAAGCGTTATAAGACATAATGTGAATTTTGAGCAGAACATCTCCAGTTATCTAATCTGTGTAAATGTGTAAAACTGCAAAAATGCTGGCCTGCATCTCCTTAAGTGGCGCTTCCTGACCTAGAAAACCTGTGTAATGTAAAATGCAATAAAGCATGATATCATAGACGCTCATATGCAGCTGTTAAAAAAAAAAAAAAAAAAAAAAAAAAAAAAAAAAAAAAAAATCAATGTTAACGTCTGAAGCATGCCGCCCCATTTGTGAACTCATTGATTTCCTTCTTAATGTTGGAAGACGTGCATCCAACAGTATTGTGCATGCTTATGCTCATCTTTGCCTTGTGTGTGTTCAAGGCAACACGCAAACATGACAGCTATGTCTAGACTTTCTTTGTGCAAAGAAAGGGGAAAATTTAAGTTAGATCAAATATCAAAACCAATTTTAGCCACAGACAGTGCCTTAACATGTTTTCATACCCCTGAAACCCTTTTTGTCAAACTTTGATGGACTTACAGGTATTTTACATAAAAAAAAAAACCAACATAAATCAGTACATACCAGTTAGGGAAAACAAAACTAAATGTGCTTTCCTTTTTTTAATCGACAAAACCTGGAAAATGAGGCATACATTTGTATTACGCCTCTTTAGTCTCATGCCCCTAAATAAAATCTGGTGTCAATAACAGCAAATCTTTTGGTGCATGTTTAGGGAGAAAGTAAACCTTCTCCCCAGGTTTTGTCTTCTGAAGCTTCCAAACGGGGCTTTTTTCCAGCACTGGCCTGTATTGAGAGAAATCCATCAACTCTGAACAGCTTTCCTGTCCACGCAGCATGCTGATGCTGCAACCACCACCTGTTGCCGTGGGGAGTGCCTGGAGGCCAAAAAGTTAGGTTTTGGTCACACTTCACCAGGCCACCTTCTTCTGCCAAGTTGTGGTTTCCTCTACGTTGTTTGAGGCAAATTTCAAACAAGAATTCTTCCTTCCAACTCTTCCATAAAGGCTGTATTTGTGGACTGCATAATAGCTGCCTTCTCAACAGATTCTTCAGGAGGAGATCTCTGCAGCTCCTCAAAAGTTACCACAGGCCTCTTGGCTGCTCCTCTGATTAAAGCTCTCCTTGTTTAGCCAGTAAGGTTAGGTAGAAAGCAATGTGTAGTTGAGCTATACTTTTTAATTTTTTTTTTTTTTTTTTTAGAGATGATAGATTATACTGTGTTCCATGACATGTTCTAAACTTTAAATACCTTCACAAACACACCTGTATTCATTACCAAGAATAAATTACACACAGGCAGAGCTCTGATGGCAGTTATTTGCTCTGGATTGTATTTAGGGGTCTCAGAAGGGTCAGAAATGTATGTCACACTCTTCAGATTTTTCATACCACTTCACACTTATGTACTCAAAGATCTGAATAGTATACATTGAAGTCTGGCTGTAACATGTAGCAAAACTGTGAAAAAAAAAATCTAAGATGTGGGAATAATTTCAGAAGGCACTGTTTACCAGAAACAGGAAGGTCAAACTCAGAATGGCAGCAGGACATTTCACACAGCCTAAGACAAAGCACATTAAGACAGAATCTAATAAAAGCTTTTGGAGATGCACAATCTCCCTTGCCTTTAGATTTCGGAAACAACACCACAGATCAATAAGGCAAAATGAGACTCCTGTACGAAAAGAGTGATACGGAATTTCTCAACTTTGCTGCGAGGGATTAAGGGATAACTGTCATCAATGTGTTACTCTGAAAGTGCAAGCTCTTTCCAAAAATGACATCCACAGGTTTAACCCTTGGACTTCTTCCCAACAGCACAGTACACACAGGTTAAACCATTCCAGGAAACAGTTAATTACAATTTGTTAACTACAAGTGAGACAGCATTGAGACAGTATGTTACTATCAGCAAGTCTGCAGCTTCCGTTTCAGCTCTATTGCATTAACAAGAACATGCCTGATTTACTTGAAATGAGTTTTTTTTTTTTTAAACGAACTAGGCAGTCTGTTAGTTCATGTTTTTTTTTGTTTTGTTTTGTTTTTTATTGGCACCTATATTGCAAAAAGAAAAATAAATAAATAAAAATCATATTTGATAAATGCCAATTTAACCCACAAAAGTCCAGCTTTCATCATAAATTGAAAAGGGTCTTAATTTCAGAATTTAACTATAATGAATACATTAAAAAGAATGTAAGCAGAACACTGTTTTGTTCCAAAGCAGCAGCATTTCTGTAGCTGTTTTTAATTGCGGAAAAATTATATTCTACAGTAATGAGCATGACCTTTTTTATTGTGAAAAGGACTATTACAAGTGGATTCATTTATTCTAACCACTGAAAGAATTATTGGAATTCTGCAATTTTAGGTCACAACTAAACAGGCTAAAAAAAAAAAATTAAAAAAAGGGCACAAATTTTTTTAAATATAAAAAGATGCATGCCTTTACATTAATAAATATGCCAGCAAAAGCAGATGCGAAGAATGCAATACTGAGTGCCTCAGAGAGAGGGGCTTTCATGCTGTTGTAGTAATTACTCCAGCTAAAGGTTAATACACAACCGAGAGGGAATAATTTCCTGGAACAACAGAAGCCTTTATTGTTTGTTAGAAATCCCACCAAAACAAAACACAGTGCTATGTAAGAGCCTTCAAACTAGCTATAGTGCCATCAGTGGGTCTGCAGCTGCAGTTGTTCCAGTCGCGAGACTTGCGATCACTCTACTAACTCAAAAACTTGTTTGTTTCCTGTTGCTGGCTGAATTTCTGAGCATTCCCATCGATAGCGTAAACACACTCAGAATTCAATTCATTATCCATTTATTGACTTCCTGTTTGTGACATAGCTGCGTCACGTTTTTGGGGCGACCAAATTCGTGTTTGATTTATATAGAGTTGATTTTTTTTTTTTTTTTTTTTTTTTTTTTTTTTTTTTTTTTTTTAAATCCACCTTGATGTTTTTACAAACCTACAGGCACCTTTCAATACAACACACAATTTTGTTTCTCTGAAAATTAGAATTTCTTGAGAGGGTTTTGCTTCACAATCTTAAATGCTGCAGTTATCCCTGTTGCTTGTCCATCTCTTTTTAACCACACTAGAAAGATATTAAATGTCTCATCCTTCTTCCTGTCCAGCTACTACTGAATAAAGGCCACAGACACTTAGAAAAAAAAACAACAACACAAAAACCCACAATTGAAATACACAACTCTGTATAATGAATCAAAAATAATACGAGTTTCCCTTTCTGAATTGAATTCCTGAAATAAATCAACTTTTAATTATATTCTAATTTATTGAGATGCACCTGCAAACAACAAATATAAAGTGATTTATATTACATTTGTAAATGTGGCAAGAGCTAAAAGTAATAAAACAGATGGTGTCAATCACATTTGATCCTTGATTCCTTCAACTATTTTTTAGCTTTATGACAGAATTTATCTTTAAAATCAGCTTGGAAACTAAGCTAGTTTCTCGTTGAATATTTCGATTTGGGTTCCAGCTTTTTAGGTTTTAATTAATGTGAATGGAGGGACAAAAATTACCCCAAATTTATATTTTAAGAAGCTGCAATTTTCTCGATCTTAAACCTGCACACATGATACTGATATTATTTAAAGTAGATTTCATTGTACTTTAAAAATCAAAGCATTTGTTTTGACATACACACAACTCTTTTGAAAATGTGGCAAGCGTTCCCAACTAGACCTATAATAAATGTGCCAGCACCTTTAGATGTTGCAAGAATGCATTACTGAGTGCTTGAGGGAGAGCGGGCTTTGATGTTGCTGTGGTAATTACTCCAGCTAAAGGTTAATACACAAATGAGAGGACATAATTTCCTGCAACAACAGAAGCCTTTGTTGTTGGGAATACCACAGGAACAGAACGCACTAGGAGCCCTCAAAGTAAGAGGAAAAAGTCTTAACGTTAGCCGATTAACTAAGAGAGGAGGGAAAAGGTGATGCTATGGCTACAACGTATCTCAGCTCCAGCCATCAGGGTCTTCTGGGAAATATTAGCTCCGTTGTTTTGTAAGCAGCGTCTGGTTTTGTGTGAGAAACTGTGTGTTTGGGTTACTTCTTCTCCTCCGAGAAGATACATGCACACGATCTGAAGAATAAGCTAACGCTAACGGCGATTCAAAACAACCCCATAGCTGGCGACTTTGACTAAAGTCAGACAAAAGCGAGTCGAATTAAATGTTGGATGTCCATTAAGTATAAATAAAGAGGAAGAAATTGTTCTTTACTTTTAAAACGACTGATAACCCCTTCTGCTTAGCACTAAAAACAAGGGGGGGGGGGAGTATACGAAAAAAAATCTGCTAGCAAGCTTGCTACTTAGTGCCACAGACAAATAAACAGGACTGTTGCATGTTTTGTCGCCGCAAAAAACGACTTCAAACATGCTTAGAAATACACTTACCCAGCAGAGAGGTGGAATGTGGTTGACGGGTCATTCAAGTATCTGTCAGGAAAACCTGGCTATTCATTTTAAATACACGTAACGAGAGTAAAAACTGTGTTTTCCTCCTCCGACCCACCGGAATGATGGCCCTTCATTCATAGCTCAACCAAACATGCGTCGCTCCACGCAAAACATCCACTCTAAAAGGCCATCTTAAGTCCCGCCTTATCTTGATTTCTATTGGCTAAATCTTGGGAATCAGCGAATAACAAGTTGATAGATGCCTATTCTATTGGCCCAAACATGCGTCTGTCACGCTTTATCACGAACAATGGTGTTTGTGCTGTTTTAATTTTGATCAGTGAGAATCTGTGAATACTTTCGCATTTGTACGACATTTATATTTTTCCAATATTACTCAATAAATATAATTTTATCAAACATTTTCTTTATTGTCAGTAATGAAATTAAAAAAGTGAAATTAAAAAGTTTATTTTTATTAATTGCAACTAAAGAAAAGCTAAAATTCAGTTTCTCTGAAAATCTAAAATAACACTGGCGCATTTTTATTAAATTTATGTTATCTTATGGCTAGATTGACTTGATTGTTGTCCAGCAGTCATTAACATCTTTCACAAAAAGGGTAAATCACTAAAAGTCATTGATTTAAAAAACCCCAAAAAGTGTTGTTGACTAGGTGCAGGTCAAATCCTGTCATTAAAAAGTTTAGCGGAAGGAAAAAGTGTGGTGGAAATAATGTGTACAAGCAAGAAGGATAACTGTCACATTGAAGGGATTGTTAAGTAAAGCCCATTGAACATTTTGGAAGGGACTCACAAGGAGTGGATTGTGGCTGAAACCAGTGATTAAGAGCCACCACAGAAACATATCCAGGATATGGTTAAACTGTCACATTCCTTGTGTTAAGCCATTCCTGAATCAGAGATGATGTCAGAAGTCTCTTACCAGTTGGTCCAAAGTCCTTTTTTCAGATTAAAGCGAATTTTGAATTTAATTTAGAAAATCAAGGTTTGGAAGTCCGGAAAAAGAGTATTTTATCAAGTCCAAAGTCAGTGCAGCTGTATTTCCGGGATATTTTAGAGCAATTCATGTTTCCCTCTGCTGATAAGCTTTGGCATTGATGTCATTTTGGCACCTCCTCACTCAGGTAAAAACTACCAACAGCTTGACTGATGACCATGGTATCACTTTATTTGATTGGACATCAAAGTAGATTGGCCTAAACACCATAGAAAATGGACGTAGAACCTAGGGTTCTTTAACCACTCACCAGTGTAAGACAGACTGTCTGTATGCCACACAGCATTGATGTAGCATATCATGCAAAAGGAGCCCCAACCAGCCATACTGTACAGTGCATGCTCATAGTTTTTAGACAGCAGACATTTCTATATTTAATGATCTAAATTTCTAACAAACTGAATTTGGGGATTTTGCTAGCTGTCAGCCATAATTATCCAGATTAACAGAAATAAATCCACCACCTGTGTGTAATGAATCTATAATAATTTTATTTCTATGAATTCAGTGATGAATTATGAATCTAATTATTAGCATGTTTTCCTCCTTTCTCTCTCTGGCTATTTCCTGCCTGGTTTCTATGAGTAGAGGCCACTAGAAACACAAAATCTTTAAAAAAAAGAGAAACATCTGGTTTGCATTTGTTGTCGCTCTCCATACCATCCCAAATCCAGTGAACCCAGTGACATTCAGAACTCACCTACCAAGTAAATACATTCCACTTGAAAAGCATTAATTAAAGAAGGTAACTCTGGAGGAGCTTCAGAAATCCATACCTCAGGTGGGATAATTTATTGACACAAAAACTATTAGTTGTGCATCTCAGCAAATTTAAGGAAACATTCCAAAAAGAAAACCAATGTTGAGAAAAGTCATAATAATTCTATTTTAAAGTTTACTACAAGCCCTCTAGTGGGCTGAAAACATCATCTCCACAGTTGAAATATGGTAGTAGCAGTATCATACTGTGGGGATGCATTTACTGCAGCAGAGACAGGGAAGGTGGTCAGGGGGGTTGGGAAGATGGATGAAGCTAAATACATATTCGCCTGTTTTAATGACTGAGTGAGTGTCCAAACCATGATCCAGATGGAAATCTGTAGCAAGACTTGAAAATTGATGTTCACAGACACATGCCTCCAACCTGATTGAGATAAGGCGATTGAAAAAAAACAAAACAAAAAAAAAAACCAGCATAAATATCAGTTTTTAAAGTGCAAAGCTGGTACAGAAGACTTACAACTTTAACTACTGTTAAAGGTCATTCTTCAAAGCATGCACCCATGGGGCCTGATTATGAAAACATGGCACATGATTTTTATTTGCAAAAATGTAGAAAAAACATTCAGGTTTGTGTTTGTAAAACACTGTGGAAATGTTCAAGCATGAATAATTTTTCAAGTCACTGTATTTTCATATAAACTTCTGTAGCCTCAGTTAATATCACTTCTCATTTGATAAATAACTCACAACAGAACCATTACATGGTTAATTGCATTTTGGTTGGCCATTTGGCTTGTATCATGCAAATATTCACCTGTAGGGCATGGATGCAAATCAAAATCTGCTTCTGAGAAATCACAGAGTAACACAAGTTCACCAAAGATAATGCGCCCTTCTCACGGCTGTTTTTTCCTCATTATTTAACGAGGAGTCAAAGAGACGCATGCTCAGTATGCACAAGTTGCTTCATCTGAGACGTGTTGCTCAGCTGCTCCTGGCACAGCACTACAGAGGCACTTCATAGATGTACAGTTAGAGGATGTCTTGTTGTGGATTTAAATGATATTCAACAGGTGGGTCCTGAAATAACCGACCCATAACCATATCAGACAACAGAAGACTGGAGACTTGATTTAATTTTTTAAATTTTTTACAATCTTTTTCAGCTGATCCAGTGAGATTTAAACCACTGGTAAGTAAAACTTTATCTTTCATCCACCAGCAAGGTAGACAATATGCAACAAAACGAGGATAGAAGGGTAGATTTACACATCAAATGAAAGACAAAGGGGTTACATTTTATATAATATTTTCCTCAGGGGCTAAGGTATTCAGCTATACTGGATGAGGTTCTGAGTGTTTACAAGAACAGATAATAACCCCCACTGGACGGTCACCAAGGAGACAGAAACTCCAGAGTGTTGAAAGCGACTTATAAAACCGGATCTATCCCACTGCCGTGTTTTATGTTTAGGGAGAGAGGACATAACATTATCTGTTGTGATTATTTAAAATTACATCAATAAATACACTTTTTTTTCTTTGTGCAGGTGTTTAATTTGTGCAACAATGGGAAAATGCTGCAAATGCAATGGGAGATTACTCTGCATGTGCTTGCTGCCTTGCATGATGACTGGACACCTTGTGATTTACATCATGGTGACCATATTTGTCACCATCTCCTACGCTCCTCCAAAAATAACCATTCACTACATTGCTCCAGGAATTTCTGCCAACTCCTCCACCCTGGCCTCTCACCCACTTGGCCCTTTCTGGAACCTTCGCCTTGAAGACAGTGCACTGTGGAACCAGTTGCAGCATACGTGGGACCGTCAGCACAATCCAATCTTAAGAAGAAACCTAACTGAGATGCAGATAAGGCCAAAAGGTCAGACTTTCGCAGAAATTGAGGATGAATGTCTATCTGACTGTGTGTCGCACAAGTGTTCAGTTCCTCGTGTGAATGACTTCAACAGCATGCCAGAGCAAATTAGGGCATTTATCAAGTCAATGCACTGCAGGGAGTACCCTCTTCTTATCAATCAGCCTGATATGTGTCAGAGGAACAATGATACCACTGGCGTGGGATCTCCTATGCTCCTCATAGCAATCAAATCTCAAGTGGGGAACTTTGAAAACCGGCAGGCTATACGTGAAACATGGGGACACAGTGGTCTGGTGAGGGGGGAGTTCAATAAAAAGGGGGGATTAGTGCACACAATTTTTCTGCTCGGAAGGCAGGACTCAAGTACAGGTCCTTACCCAGACCTGAAGAACCTCCTGGAACTTGAGAACGAGAAGTACGGGGATATTCTGCAGTGGGATTTCAGGGACACATTTTTCAATTTGACCTTGAAGGACTTGCTGCTCTGGAAATGGCTCAAGCAGTACTGCCCTACCGCTGCTTTTATCTTTAAAGGGGATGACGATGTTTTTGTTCGGACAGATGCCCTTCTGGATTACCTGCATAAAAAGATGGAGGAGCACAAGCTTTGGAGAACCTATACTAATAAAACTGACATGAATTTATTTGTAGGAGACGTAATCAGCAACGCAATGCCGAACCGTGAGCCTTCTATGAAATACTACATACCGGAACGTTTTTACAAAGGCGTGTACCCACCTTATGCTGGTGGAGGAGGGGTGGTGTATTCAGGTTCACTCGCTTTGCATTTACAAGAGGTGTCTGAAAGGGTTCGCCTTTTCCCTATTGATGATGTCTACCTTGGTATGTGCCTGAACAGACTTGGGCTCTCTCCAATCCACCACCCAGGTTTCTTAACATTTGATCTCCCCGCTACAGACAGGAACAATCCGTGTGCGTACAGATCTGTTCTCCTCGTTCACAGACGGAATCCAAAGGAAATGCTGACCCTGTGGAAACAGCTCCAGAACCTGCCTGCTCAATGCTGAGTCTCATTTGCAAAGCAAATAAGATTTAGCAAGCGTCAGACGAATGGGGCCACTACACTAATTTGAAAAAAATTACACACTGTGGCTTGCAGGCAGTGCATTGTAAGGTCACCTTTAATCAACCTTTCCTGTGGAGAATTATGTAACTCCCAGGAGGAGACTGATCTACCTCAGAAGGTACTTTATTATGGTAGCTTTACAAAGCAATAACACACCTTGAACTTTTTTTTTTAACCATTTGCATGAATATGTCCTATGTCCTATGTAAACAAAAACTATAACTTTACTATCTCAGAAATATACACACTGATAAATGGATAGATTGAAATCTTATGCTTTATGTGCAAGTATAATAATTTAAATATACAGTGCAAATGGAAAGTTTGCATGTACTCTACATTAATTTTGGGCCTTTAAAGATGCATTAGCATCCCTCTTTTTCAACATATCTTGAATTCAAGTTCAGTGAATTTCAAAAAACAAGAGTTATGTTCACAAATTGAAATTTATCCTAGATTATCTTTAATCATTACTAGGTCACAATTACACATACAGGTTCAAATATATACATACAACCAATTAATATTTGTTCAAAAGTTTCTCAGTGAGTTGTAAAGTATCCACACGTTTTTTTGTTGTCATCAGATCACCTTCTGGTATAATTCTGTTTCTATATTTGGCCAGTTTTCTCGGAATTAGAAGAGTTCATTGGTTAGCTTTGTGAGTTTGACCTGGTGCTTAGTCCACAAATCTTCAGTTGTGTTGAGATGGGGCTTTTTGGGATCTTTGGAATCCTTGGGCTGTGAGAATATCCATTTGTGTCCAAGTTTCAAACACCTGATTTAAAAGGTTACCATAAGAATAAAGGCAATTTGTTTATTGGAGTTAGAGTCAAGAACACTTTTGTAACATAACTCCACTAAAGGTTTGTGAACTATGCTTAAAAGCTATGTCTGTGCCAGAAAAACAATCAGTTTAAAATAACTCAGTTTTGATGAGAAAAGTAGCAAAATATCCAAGCAGAATTATACCAGAATCTTGCTAGTTGCAACAAAAATCGTATTCTTTCCTGCAGCTTGCTAAGGCACATTGACAAAATATTGTTGGGGCTGTATGTATGTATCTGAGCAAGTATGTATAATTTGGATCCTGCATGGATTAGAAATAAATCTGTGATAAATTCCAAACTTGTTAAATCAACTCTTGTTTTAGAAATCTATTCTTGTTGAGCAGCCTGGGAAAAGTACTGCTGAAATGTGTTTTTGAGAGCTAGAAATTAATTTAACATCCTTGTCAAAAATTGCATGTTGAGTACTTGCTGTATGGTGTATTTTTTTTAAATGGTATATTTCACTTATTTATATATTTACTTGTCTTTCAAAGTACTATAGAAAAGCTGAAAAGTTAGTTTGTAAATTGACTTTGTACATTTTCTGACTTATCCTGAATGAAAATGCTTATATTTTTATACACACCACTCTAACCTCAATAAAAATGTATATAATTTCTAACATTCACAATTGTTTTTGTTGTGTTAGATGCTTCTAAGGTACCTACTGTTTAACTATTCTGGTCAGATTTTAGAATATCCCTGTTTTCAATAACAGTTTCATCAAGAGCCCTTTTGAAGGACTCTTGAAGCTTTGTAGGTCTTAAAATAACTAGATTCAATTCTGTCGGTGCAGCATCGACACTGCAAAGGTGAGAGATATGGGTGTTGTGAGGGGTAAATACAAGCAAAGGGGGAACTGCAGGTTATTGTCTACAAAAGGTGCAATGGAATAGTTTGATTTTGGCTTGAGAAACAACATATTTTTAAGAAACTGTTTTTTACGTTGTGATTTTATGATGGTGGCCATGGTATGTTGCTGCAGTTCCTCAGTCCCTCTATGACAATTAATATTTTTTGTGTAAATTTGGATAACTGGAACAAAGCATTGTTCTGGTACAGAACTATAAAACTGCTACCCTTGCATATTCACTCTGTTCTCTTTCTCTCTCTCTTCTTCTCTCAGTGATATTAAATACTATACTTGTCTAGCCATAACTATTGATCGCTGTACTAATAAGCAGACAGTGGGTTTTGAGTAATGCACTCACAAGATATAAGTCCATCTGATGACCACAAGAGAACCATTACAGAGCTGAAAAACTCTTAGGAGAGAACTGAAATAAAAGGCGAGAAGCTTTACACACATTTATGGCAGTTTTCAATATTTGTTTTGTCTGAAGAGGATTTTCTTTTTTGGAGTTTAACAACTAATTACAGGAAAAGAGACAGACACAGTTTTGCTGCAAGGGAACAATGCCACCAGATGTCCCAATATGTAACCCCAGAGCAGTATTAGTTAAATATGAATGTAATAAAAAAAAAAAAAAAAAAAAAAAAAAAAAAATATATATATATATATATATATATATATATATATATATATATATATATATATATATATATATATATATATATATATATATAAAATGGGATTTTTCATGTATTTTCATGAGGTGTCTGAGCAGTATTTACAGGAAAGAATGAAACTGAATGGTGTATTTTGACATTCGGCCAAATCTACATTATTAGTCCTTGTGCTCTACCATAAATGATTCTTCAACTTAATAAAGTAAAACCTCAAAAATGAAATTTAATCAAGGTAATTTAACTACACTAAAACAGTTACATGGTAGATATTTATGAAATTTGATAAGCTGTTTTATATCAAAGCACCGTGTAGGTGGATTTTGGAAATAGAAAGGTTTCTGGGTCCTGATCTAGTTAGGCTTTACATTAGTTGATCATTTAAAAATAACCTTGACAAAAAAGGGTATTAATTGTATCTCCTGGAATAAAACAAATTAAAGCCAGACTTTCCCAAAATGCAAGCACAAACTACTATCAATGCACTGGGAAATAAATCACAATGCATCTAATGTTTAGGATGCTGACAATTATACTCCCCATTCTAAGATTTAATTAACTGAAAATCAAAACCCAAAGAGTGAAAACAGTCTGATGGAAACTACAGCTTTGACTTAAAAAAAATGATGAAACAAAAGAATAGAATTTAATCAAACTTACAAATTAGACAAAACTTGGTATGTAAAACAAATATATTTATTAACTAATGTTTGTAGAAGAAAATTTCATGTGTCTAGAGTACGAAAAGTACCAAATGCTTCATAAATAATAATTAAAAAGAAGAAAGGAAACCGAAAGATACTTTATGTAAAAGAACTCCACCCAGTGGAGGTGTGTGGTAAACACCAGCACTTTTCTGGTGAAACATGAGTTTTATTCATTTACCCAAAAAAAATAAACAGGTTTGTATTATTATAATTACTAAACTTATGAACGTATTAAACAAGATACTGTGTAAATCAATTTCTGTTTTGATTAAATGTTAAAAAAGACCAACATTCAAAACTGTGATAAACTAATCTGCAGCACGCATTATGAATATGTTTAATGTCCGATAAAATATAAAAAAAATATATAAAATGCCTTATATTTTTGTCTTTATGTGCAGCACCGGAAAAATGACAGTTTCAAATTAAACTTTTGAAAGAAAACTTTCAAGTTGTAATAAGACAAGAAACATTCTGATTAAACTCTGAAATGAAAATTTTCAAGATTTAACGAGAAAAAAAAAACATCAGGTAAACTGATTTTGTGATATTTACAAAATAAAAAGTATGTTTTTATGTTTTTATTCCAAAACAACTTCTTAAAATATTCTGCTTTTATGTTTATAAGAAACCTCAAACCAGTATTCCTTTCACATGTTCAAAGATTGTGTATTCTAAACAAATAAAATACATTTGTTGTTACTGACTCAAAACTTATTCAAGTAAACATGATTAAAGACGTTATCGTTGCAAACAGCAAGAGCAGGAACGCCTGATAAATTAGGTGAAACAGCTCCTCCCAGTGGAGCTGTGTGGTAAATACCAGAACTTTCCTGAAGCTTCTGGAGCGCCTCCTGTTAGAATATAAAGCTGGGACAGTCCCACTGACTGACAGAAAGCTACACAAGAAACACAGGAGTGAAGAGACGCCTGAAGAAAGATTCATCTCACAACAAGAAGACTCAAGACTAAACAGAAGAAAGATGCTGTGCTCTCATGGATTCCCATCTGCCCTCAATCCATTCATGGACTTCTCCTGGCCTGTACGCAGTCTGTGGCCGGAGGTCAGACCTCTGTTCTACCAGCAGGATGTCCTGCAGAGAAACCTACAGGAGCTGCGCAGCAGTCTGCAGCTGATGGACAAACTTCAACGCCAGATCCTGGAGGACACAGAGCCTTTCAGGACCAGCGTGGCTCTGCAGCCAGTCTCCTACCAGCTGGACAAAGAGGGACAGCACTTTGGCCTAACCCTGGACACTCAGGGCTTTTCTCCAGAAGATCTGTCAGTCCGGCAGGTGGGCAGGAAGCTGAGAGTCAGTGGGAAGACAGAGAAGAAACAAGAGGACGGGAAAGGCTCCTACTCTTACAGACTGCAGGAGTTCAGACAGGAGTTTGATCTGCCTGAAGGGGTGAACCACGAAGACGTCAGCTGCCACCTTTCTCCAGACGGAAAGCTCCACATCCAGGCAGCCAAAGTTCCTTGTATCGAGGGGACGGAGAGAGAGCTGTCTATCAAGAAGAGCTCGGAGGAGGAACCACAGCAGGCTGTGTGTTCGCAGGAAGAGGACAGCAAAGCAGAGACACTAAAAAGATCATAGAACAAACCTGAAAACATGGACTCACACACATGTTGATGTGGCATTGGGGTGATTTTATATGTCTTTAATGATGGTCTTGTGTGGATTGATGTTCATTTTGTACTCTATTGTATTTGTAAATGGAAATATTTATGAAATAAATGAATAATAGAAAGTTAGTTGTTCTCTTGGTGTTTTCAAAGTTTCATCTTCATACATCAGAAAACACAAGAACACAAGATTCAGAAAACATTCCAAAATGGAAAAAAAAAAAATCAAAAAAAAAAAAAAAAAAATCAAAAAAATCAAAAATCAATATATAAAAACAAGCCTTCTCTGTTGTTGGGGAAACACTTTTGAAAATAAAATTCAAAAGTTGTTTACAATATAGTTTGTGTGCATTTTTTTCATCTACACTCTGAAAACTTTATATGAAATAAAAAAAAATAACTTTTTAAATATTTAACTGTGAATAGCTATTTGGAAAATTAGCATCTTAGCAGAAAAATACTAGAAAAATGTATATATTAAATACATAAGCTAAAATCAAAAATTGTCTTCCAAGTTTCAAATATCATTGAATGAAAAAAACAAAAAAAAAAAAAACAATATCTGTACAGTTATTACATCTGAAATGTAAAAATGTGTGCATGAAATTAAAAAAAATTCTGTTTATTGCTTAATATATTTAAAAGAAAAAGAAACCAAACAAAAAGTCAAGTACTGCTCAAACAGTAAGATCTTGCTATATTAAAAGATATCAATAAACAGGGGTATGATTTCACAAAATAAGAATCATTGGGACATCTCTGGTATAAAACTGTTAATAAACTGGTTGTAAATATATATGTTTTTTTTTGTCAAAAGTCTGTCAAGGATTCCATGCAAGAAATGAAAAAGAATATTAGTAAACGAGTTAATTACGATAAATAATGTGATAATTATTTAATTTGATAGACATTACATATAAGATTATAAATGTAATTAAATCACATGATAATTACTAACAATCTGTTTGATGAAAAATGAGTTTTACTCATTTGACCAGAAAATTAAACAGGCTTGTATGAGAAATATCTAAATAAAACTTATTAAACTTATAAACCTATTAAAAAACATACTGTAAAAATCATATTCTGTTTTGATTAAATGTTAAAGAAAGACCAAGATTCAGAAGTATGATCAGCTAACCTGCAGCACGCATTAAAAATATGTTTAAATTCTTATAAAAACACAATGTAAGGACTCATTATATATTGCCTTACATTTTTGTCTTGATGTGAAGGACCAGAAAAATGACACATTCAGATTAATCTTTTGAAAGAACACTTTCAAGTTGTAATAAGACAAGAAACATTCAGATTAAACTTTTAAAAGAAAATTTTCAAGTTTTAGCTATCCAAGAAACATCTGGAAACATATTTTGTGAAATCTACAACATTAAAAAGTACGTTTTTATTCCAAAACAGCTTCTTGAAATACTCTGCTTTTATGTGTATAAGAAACCTCAAACCAGTATTCCTTTCACATGTTCAAAGATTGTGTATTCTAAACAAATAAAATACATTTGTTGTTACTGACTCAAACTTATTCAAGTAAACATGATTAAAGACGTTATTGTTGCACACAGCAAGAGAAGGAAGGCCTGATAAATTAGGTGAAACAGCTCCTCCCAGTGGAGCTGTGTGGTAAATACCAGAACTTTCCTGAAGCTTCTGGAGCGCCTCCTGTTAGAATATAAAGCTGGGAGAGTCCCACTGACTGACAGAAAGCTACACAAGAAACACAGGAGTGAAGAGACGCCTGAAGAAAGATTCATCTCACAACAAGAAGACTCAAGACTAAACAGAAGAAAGATGCTGTGCTCTCATGGATTCCCATCTGCCCTCAGTCCATTCATGGACTTCTCCTGGCCTGTACGCAGTCTGTGGCCGGAGGTCAGACCTCTGTTCTACCAGCAGGATGTCCTGCAGAGAAACCTACAGGAGCTACGCAGCAGTCTGCAGCTGATGGACAAACTTCAACGCCAGATCCTGGAGGACACAGAGCCTTTCAGGACCAGCGTGGCTCTGCAGCCAGTCTCCTACCAGCTGGACAAAGAGGGACAGCACTTTGGCCTAACCCTGGACACTCAGGGCTTTTCTCCAGAAGATCTGTCAGTCCGGCAGGTGGGCAGGAAGCTGAGAGTCAGTGGGAAGACAGAGAAGAAACAAGAGGACGGGAAAGGCTCCTACTCTTACAGACTGCAGGAGTTCGGACAGGAGTTTGATCTGCCTGAAGGGGTGAACCACGAAGACGTCAGCTGCCACCTTTCTCCAGACGGAAAGCTCCACATCCAGGCAGCCAAAGTTCCTTGTATCGAGGGGACGGAGAGAGAGCTGACCATCAAGAGGAGCTCGGAGGGGGAACCACAGCAGGCTGTGTGTTCGCAGGAAGAAGACAGCAAAGCAGAGACACTAAAAAGATCATAGAACAAACCTGAAAACATGGACTCACACACATGTTGATGTGGCATTGGGGTGATTTTATATGTCTTTAATGATGGTCTTGTGTGGATTGATGTTCATTTTGTACTCTATTGTATTTGTAAATGGAAATATTCATGAAATAAATGAATAATTGAAAGAACATAAGATTAATAAAACACTCTGAAATGCAAAAAATGAATTAATCAATATAAAAACACGCCTGAATAAACCTGTAAACATGGAATCGCATACATTTTGATGTGCCTGTATATATATATTTAGAAATGCCAATTTTCTACTTTTCTTTGTTTTTGAGAGATTTCAAAAATATACATTTTAACAGTATTTTTGATTCATTTGTGTCTTCACTTCTTAAGTAACCATCTCAGATACACCTTTTTTTTTACAGTTAAAATGTGAAAATCAAATATTTTAGAATAAATTGAAATCGAAGAAAAATCTTAAAATGCATTGCAACAAACTAAATATCATTTATGAAATGTCAAATTGATTATTTAAGTATTCAAAAATAAATTCAATGTGATATAAAAAAAAAATTGAAGAAAATAAAGACTATTTTTAAATCTGTCATACTTCATTTCTTGAAATAAACCAGTTCAAAACTAATGCACCAGATCATGAAGTCAGAAACTTTTACACATTTTTTTCCCAAAACCTTATAAAACAATATTCAAAAATGGAAGTATTGGTCAAATGTATTCGTAAACATCCTTAAAGTAAATAAAATGATTAAAAAAAATATTTACCCCAGCAAACATTATTAAATATTGAATAATGGCATATATGTTTTGAGAGCTATTAAGTATGGTAAACAGATTTGAGACAGATTTGCCTTCGGAGTTCTCAATGATTTCTGTATTTTTATACTTGTGTAACTTCTATCAAAGACAAGTCTTGTTATTTTTGTAAAAATGTAATATTGTAATTAGCAGAAATTTCCACTAGATGGAGGTATTTCCTTCCCAAACAATTAGGTTTGAATCATTCCTTATCTTATACCTTTTAAGGAAGTGCAGCATTTTCCATCTCTTTGTCAGCCAAACATTAGAGACATTTACTGTTGATGAAAGCAATCCCTTCATTCTCAACTGATTTCCAGGAGTTATTGCAAACCTAGTTCATGTACATACATTTATTTTGCTTTTTTTTTTGTCATGTTATATGTACTTATTCATGAGATGATTGGATACAATCAAAGAGATCTCATGAAAAAAGGGTAACTGATGCTAAAATGATAATCTGGAATCATACATTTTTCTATTTCTCAATTAATACTTCAATGAACTATTTTTTTCTAAATGATTACCTTCTTCACTTGGTATGAATAGTGTAAAACCTCTTACCTACCCACATTAATATAGCAAAAACAGATGTGGAGGATTGTGCAGAGAAGTGGGGCAAAGGAATCAGCAAGCTTTAAAAACCCACAGCCTTCGTTTCAACATATTCTATCTCTGAAGAACATACAGAGGGATGATGAAACCTGGCAAGCACTGTGCTTTGCTGCTCTGGGATATTGTGTCAAGGCTGATGTCAATATTTCTGACACATAAAGAGAATATATGAGTTTTTGGAAGGGGGGGAAGATACTTTTTTGTGCCAGGCATTCACCTTTGGATGAACTCCACAAAGTAGAGGCTGGGTAGAAGTTAGGAGGAGGAGGAGGAGCAGAAGAATGAAAGGTAACAAAAATAGAGGACGGATGAGGAGGAGACAGCGGGGCTCAGCTCCAAGTAAATCATCTGCATTGTTCTCCTAATGCAGCTTGTATGCACGTACACACGCACTCACACACACACACACACACACACACACACACACACACACACACACACACACACACACACACACACACCATCCTGAAAGTGCCAGAACAGCATCAAACACATACACACACAAAGAGAATCTCAGGCACTTCCTTGTTCCTGTCTTGGGTTGTCCCGCTTGGAGAAAGTCTTTAATGCACCATAATCTCCCTCTTTCCCTTGAACACATAAAACAGATATCCTTCTGTCTGTTTAAGTGTTTCTGACGGCCACCAGCTCAACATAAATACACACACAGAAACCCACACACACATACATAAACACACACGCATGGGGGCTCCAGCTCATCAACATGCAGTTATTCCTTTGGTGCTGGATCGTGCTGTTAATTGGCTGCATAGCAGAATGTGTTGGTTTCTGCCTGTGTGTGTGTGTGTGTGTGTGTGTGTGTGTGTGTGTGTGTGTGTGTGTGTGTGTGTGTGTGTGTGTCTGTACTGCAGAGCTGGGGCTGCTTAGGAATTCCCGTCACGTCTCGGAGCCTCGATTAAGACGTTGCTCCAGTTTCGAACAGACAGACATGTGGGGAGGAGGGTAAGAGAGGAACTGATGGAGAGAGGATGCAGCAGGGGGTAGAAAGATGAGAGAGGGGTAGAGAAGTGGGAAGAGAGAGAGAACGAAAGGTGATGAGAGGGGACTCAGCGAGGGATGAAAAAAGAGGAAAAACAGAGGAGGAGGTGAGAAGGGTGAGAAGTAGTAAAATACTGCAGTGTACCTCAGTGCGAGACCTTTAACTGATAACACTCGTTCCTTTCTTATCACTGCTCTCTAGTCACAAAGCAGTCAAGGTGTGTAAGTGTACAGTTCCACTACCAAAAGTCCTGGTTACTGCCTGCTGAAATAATAAAATTAAATAGATGACATCAAGAACATTGATGTTGATTGAAATGTTTTACAGATGCCACAAAAACAATAGTAATTAAAAAATGAACACATTTCATCTGCCAGACGATTATTCGAGGAGCTTTTGTTCTGATTCTGGCTGAAATTTGAAAGAAGAGTCTTAAAGATGAAATGTTTGGATATCCATGGACATTGGTTTCCAGTTGCAACAAATTTGATCTGGATTGCATCACTTGCTGACCTGAGGTTAGTAAACAAGCTGGGGAATCACACATTTGGCTCAACATTGATGGGTGTGTGTGTGTCTTTTAAAGATCAGTGCATATATATGTTACTCAGTATGTTCTCTTGTGTTTCCTATTTTTAAATGTAGCTCAGATATACTTCTGTTTTCATGGTTATTGACCAGAGAAACTGGAATCATTCACATTTAATAAAAGGTACCTGGAGAAACTTAAAAGGGTAGGGCATAAAGTACATAAAATGCTTCAGTTACATGTATTTTAGGGAAATTGTTAAAGGGAAAATGATTATTTAAAAAAAATTAATTACTTTTCATGGGATGATTTTCTTGACTGAGTAAGTGTACTGTTTCTTTAATAATCTCAGTGTGAGATTGTGATGCAATAAAATAATAAATTTATTTTAAGGCTCATTGAACATCTTTTTTGAATAATTGTCAGGGGTGCTGTATCTATAATTAAATCGTCTCAAAAATGTTTTTTTTACAATATATTTAATAGAAATGTGGAAATGAATGTAGGCAAGAAATTTTTCAGAGGCAACCCAAAAAATAGCAAAAAAAGAGATAAAGATAGAAAGTTGAAAAGTCCAAAAAAAAAAAAAAGACTCAGTAAGTCGAAGGCGGCAGGGTGATAATTTGAAGGTTATGGATTCTGAACTTTTGGATGTGTCCTAATGAAGCCATGAGAGACTGTTGGGCATTTCTGGGTCAGACATACGCATCGAGGGAGACAATACACAAACTTGCTTTCTACATGCACATACTGTGCATGCATGCACGCACACATGTATAAACTGAGACCAAAACTGCTGTTATATAATCATGCCAGAGAGGAAGAGGGAAAAAGAGAGAGAGAGGGACAAGAGGCACTAATCAGACACCAGCAGACACACTCACATTTCTCACAGCTGTCTGTCAGACGCTGACAGCAGCAACACTGCTCTTTCCAAGCTGCAGTCTCCAAATGGCTTTTCACCAGCACCAACAGTGTGGCTGCTATTGTTTTCACTCCATGAGTTTGTCTGTGTGTGTTTTTATATATGTGTGAACATGGCACAATGTGGCGCATAAAAAGACAAAGGAGGCTATGGTTGACATATTCACACTTATTGCATATATTTGTTTAGAACAGGAAAATAATAAGATTCCATAATTTTTCAACAACTTATTGAGGGAAAATCCTGCTATCAATTTTAAACTCTCTCCACCATTGTTTACACGCTTAAGACAAGCGGTTGTTAAAGAGCCTTGGTGACTTTAATATTTTCTCTTTGGTGCAGTTCATTAACATTAAGCTTTAGGTGTGAACTTAAACTCACAGTCCTATGTGGCTCACAAGCAAACTTTCTGAATGTACTTTTGACTCTGATTGTTTAACTCAGAAGCTTGTGTTTGGGGAAGTTTGCTTGCTTGTTTGTTTTCCTTCCCTTTTGGTTCCTTTGAGCCATAGTTATATTGGTTTGTTTGATTATTTTGGTTATTTATTGAGGCTGTATTTTACCCATTTTAGTAGAACCTTTGTTAGGCTAGGTTTTTGTTAACTGGACTGAAGTACACTTCCCAGACTTTGCTTGCTTTGTCAAACCTTTTCTTTGAAATAAACCCTTTCAAAAAACACTTTTTTTTTTCCCTCTGGACACATCCAGCCTTCATTTAGTTGTTGAGAAAAACACAGGTTTGTTACAGTTGTCCCACTGTTTGATAGTGTTCAGTTGTATCATTTTTCATTCAAATCTTCTGAACAATATTTGCATTTGACTTTTTATATATAGTTGAAAGTTTCCCTTTGGATAACTTAAAAAAAAAAAAAAAAAAAAAAATGCTCAGGTTTAAACTTGAAAAAGTAAATCGGTCAGTTTAACTCCAGGTGGCTCAATTTACCCCCTGACGTGGCTTGACTTACCCCTACACTGGGGCAAGTTGAGCCACAAGACAACTTTTTTTTTTTTTTTTTTTTTTGAAAAGTAATTTTTATTTTCCCTTATGTCATAGATGCATTCTTAGCCTTTACATTGAAAGGAAACAATATGAAATAAAGGTAAATGTTTTTTTTCCTCTTCTGTATCATTTGTGCTCACCAAGAGTACAGTGTAAGTACAAAATGGCTCAATTTACGTCACTCTCCCCTATATATCAAATTTTTAAATTTTTTTCAATAAAGTGGTCCAAGCACAATCATGCTTTTGCTGTCAGACTAGACTGTATATAATTAATAGTCGTTATGGTAACAGGCTACATCACGCAACCACTTGCCACCAAGCGATGACGTGTTTGATTGCTGGTGTGATCATATCACAAAATGTTGTAAGCAAAATGTAGATGTCAAACATTTTGATTTCAGACAATCGGTTATAAATAAGCAGTCAGATTGAAACAATAGACAAAAAAAAGTTAACTGCAGTTATTAATCCTTTATCTATACAGAAAAGTCTCTTGAGGGTCATGGTCTCATTTACAATAGAGACCTGTTACATACATTAACAATAACATAAACAACAACAGTGTAACAAACAATGCTGTTTATGCTGATCAAGCTGACACACTGCTCGAAGGTGTTAAGGTCAATGGCTTTCAAGCTTTCCTTTCCCAAAACAATGACAATAGAACTGAATAATTGCAAAGAATTATTAACCACCGATAAGTCCATCTTCCTTTACCGACCCAAAATGTTTTCTGTCCTCCGTTGTGTTCTCCACTCAAAAGTTGCCGACAGGATCAATTAAAGATCTTTGCTCTATTTACTAATTTATTTGTGTTTGCTCTTCTTGAATGACCTTCACTGTTTTTAAAAGTTTCTTTGTTAACAGAAAACTAGCCCTATGCTCCTTCTCTGTGTAAATGTGTGTATTTCTGACAGGTCTAACTAAGCTCATGGTGTGATCGTGTTTGTTTAATGGAGTATAATTGAATAGGCAACAAAAAAACAAAACAAAAAAACAGTCAGCTCTTATCTCTATTGATTAATTTGAAGCACTCAGACACTCACTCACGTTGCGTGTTGGATAACACAAGCACAAGGCCAACACTCCAAAGCTCTGGGTCTCTAAGAGGACATGTCTGATACTCCCACATCAGCTATCAACTTGCTTTCATGTCTCAATGGGCTTCTTTAAACTAATCCATAGAAGCCTTGACTCTTTAGCTCCAGCACAAGTCAAGATTTATATTGAATCCTTTTACTGGAAAATGTTCATTTGAAGGTTTAAGATACAAATAGGACAATTAACAGGTTCTTTCCAGAGAAAAGCCTTTATTATGGTAAAACAGAAAGTTTCAAATCACATAGCATGCAGTCCAATTCTGAATAAAAGTCCAGTAGATAGAGCTAGAAATATAAATAAAGATGCTTTTATTTTACTTTACTAAGCAGTAAACATAAAGCATTAGTCAATTTCTGAAATCAGTTTGATTTAATGATTTTTTAGAACTTAAAAAATGGAAAGCATAGAGCTTACTGGAGGTTGCAGCTGTTGGGAAAATCCCCTCTCAGCAACAGAGATTCCTCCAACTGGAATCACATTTCATGTGGACTGGATGCTAAAGGGTAGCTAGATTTGGACATCAGCTGATATATTTCCAGTACCTGTGATGTTCACATTCAGCTTGAAGTTGTTTTAGGGGAGTAAATATGTTCAGTGTATAGCGAGCTACTGTGCTCACCTTATTACTCTTGAAAAACGCTGATGTAAAACTTGGGTTTGGTCCATATTTCTTTCTCCATTGTCATTGTTGCTAAATAAGAAACGTTAATGTTCCAAAATAGCAGTTTGTAGAGTTAACTGGGAGTTCTCTGTTTAATTTTTGTGTCACTTTTTAAAGTTGCACTAAAAAACGTTGCACAGCATGCATAGCGTCACACTAAACATTCTATATGTGTTCAGATATAAAACAATGCTGCACTTCCATTAAAGTCCTTAGACAGACAGATAGATAGATAGATAGATAGATAGATAGATAGATAGATAGATAGATAGATAGATAGATAGATAGATAGATAGATAGATAGATAGATATACACCTACAGATGTATATCTATCTATACCTAAATATCTATCAATCAGTCAGAATTTCTGTAGATCTTTCATTAAGACTCCAAAATGTCTACATAACCTAACATATAACTCCATTAACCACAACTGAAGACATGTACAATAGTAAGCAGTCATGTTCAATACATTGGAATGTGTGTTCTGCTGAGGGTTGTTTGTCAGATTAAAAGTACTTTTTGAAAATAACCTTTAAACAGATATTAAACATACTTTTTATCAGGCCCACATTTATTTTATTTTTTTTATTTTTTAAGTGGTTTTTTTATTGATCTGGTGTAACATTCCAATCTTAAATGTCATGTTTTCTTTAGCTGTAAGAGAAAAATGATCACAATTAACATAAATAAAGGCTGGAAAACATCAGTCTGTGTGTAATTAATCTACTTAACTCACTTATTGAGTTAAATTACTGAAATTAACTTTTTAAGAATTTTCTCAATTACTGAATATGACTGTGTTCTTAGGCTGATACGTCACCTTTAAATTTTCTATACATTGTTTTAACACCTATGTAAAATTAGGGATTAAATACAGATATACTTTAAGGCAATCATTTGCAAAAAATTTATTAATTGTAGAGTAAGAGTCCTTTTGATTTAAAAACAGTTTAGATTCCATGTTTCTGATTCAATGCCCAAGAACCAACGAGTAGAGATGTAACCATATTATAATTTACATTTAACTTTTTTACATGTGGTGCCTGTTTCAGTAATGAAATGAGGCTCCTTTTGTGTTTGCCTGTTCAAAGTTCTTCATTTGATTTAACAGGACTGTCATAAAGCAAATCATGGCTCTTTGGTCCCTGGTCTCCTTTGTTCTCACCATGCGAGTTCCTTTGTTCTCTGGGATATGTTTTGTTTTTCCATGTCTGTATGACAATGATTAGCTCTGATGGATGATAGTGACCCAATAACTGTGACAAGGACACAACATTAACAGTGAAGTAGGGACAATGGTTGTGTCGCTAGACAGCCACTGCATTATTCAGCCCGGATGGCTGATGGAGAAAAAGGGGAGTGAGAACAAGGGGGGACAGGAAGGAAGCATGAGAGGGAGGAACTGAAAGAGGGAATGGGATGGGTTTACATATGGAGCAATTTATAAAAAGAAATAGACGGGTTGAGGTTAGGGGAAAACATCGATTTACAGTAAAGAGGGTTTTTTATGTAGTGATGATGGGAGATACAGTAGATAGGACTAAGGATAAACTAACTTTTATTAGGATTTGACGTTATCCCAACTCAAAGTAGGACATAGTTGTAAAGGGAAAAGAAAATGCTACATGGTTTTCAAAATCCAAATATATATATATATATATATATATATATATATATATATATATATATATATATATATATATATATATATATATGGCATACATTTAACATTTACCACCCTTCCCTCTGACACTCCTGAATAATATCCAGTGTCATGCAACATGTGTGACACTATGTCAGAATTATGAGACATAAAAAGTCAGAAGCTGCATTGATCCACAACCAGGGAAGGAGAATCTGTCTACACAAACACAATTAGCTGTGTACTCTACAAACATTGTCTTTATGCAAAGGTGAGAAAAAGAAAGCCATTGTTGAAAGAAACCTCTAAGTCCTGTTTGCAGCTTGTCACAAGCCATAGGAGACACATCAAAGATGAGGAGGAAGGTGCTCTTGAGGAAAACAAATGCTGTACATCACTCACAACATTCCTGAAGATGGTGGCAGCATCATGTCATGGGGATGCATTTCTTCAGCTAAGACAGGGAAGTGGTGAGGGAACCATCGATATCATAGTCAGGTGCATTTATGCATCAGCTACATGTATATCTCCTTTTTTTGTATCAAGGGTCGAAGAAGGCTAAAGCTATCACAGTTGATATTAGGCAAGGGCCAAAAATAAATCTTTACAAATTCTGTATGTTCAAACATGGAGAAAGGCAGTATTTTATGCAATTACTCATAAATACAGTCACTCAAAAGATGTGAAATTTCTACAACAAATGTTTCAACTCACTAGCCAGAACTTACTGTGAGAAAACTGTTGTTAGCACAGGATCCCAGTGCCAACAAATCAGGCAAAAAATGAACACACACATGCTACACAGCCCCCAGGCTTTGCTGCGATATGAACGACTGAATAGACTGTGGAGACACTGAGACAAAGTCTCGCTTTGCCAGAATACAGATGCAATCATTGCTGTCCTTTATCAAGAAATAAGACAAATAGGGCCCAGGGGACTGACTTATTGATCTTAAGGCTGTATCTCTTCACTCCATCACTTTGGTGTGCAGAAAAGTCCAACATATAGGGGATTTGTTGCAGTAAAACCTTGGGTTTTATGTATTTCTTAATAAAAACAAGTACTTAACAAGAATATTAAAATATTCTGAAACGATTAAAAGTTCTGTTCACTTTTTCACTTTATTTTTCTATCTGTAATTACAGACTGGTTTTTCTCAACACAGGTGGAAATTGGAAAGTATTTGACAAGCCAGGTAAGGGATTTTGGTGCAGCATTTCCTCCATTCAGTTCTATCATGGTCTATTTTGGGTTGTGTTCATATGTTAAAATTTGTTCCGTCTTGCCTTTGGTGTCAGTGAGTCGATAAAATATGCATGGTTTGGACTTTTCACCTTTCCGATTTTTATTCCTTGTTTAAATCAAAGGAAAATGCAGCCTTTTATGGTTGGAGCTCATCCATGTTTGATGTGCAGCTAGGAGGGAGACCTAGATAATAGAAGCTATCAGAGACGTACCGTGCTCTGTGGGTGTGTGTGTGCACAGAACAGCACGCACAACAGTCTGTCCTCTTTCGGATTCCGTTTCATTTAGATGCAATGATGGACTTGAATGTGTTATGACATACACTTTCAGAAAGTCTGACACAAAGCTTAATGAGTTCATATACACATGCTGATGTTTGTGCATATACACAGGTGTTTTCCTAAACTGCATTTGAATTTTCAGTGCAGTAAAATGTAACAGCATTATGCAGGAGCAGTCATTGCACCAAAAAGAGGTCAAACAGTGTGAAATGTTGTTTCCGCTAAATCATAATCTTGCTTTAAAGATAGATTTGAAATTGTACATTACCTCTTCTTTATCCAGTTCCACATACATGTCCATTCAAATTAATTTAAACAGCCAATTACCCTACCACCAGTGAGAACAAAATATGAAACAAGCACCTCTGGGGCTGATAGGTATGATTACAAATAGAAATGTATGCCATGATCAAAGCAAGTTCAGTGTGTGAGTTGGTTGGTTGAGAATGGTAACTGTCTAAAAGGGTGTCCTTATTGAAACTTCTCTGTTTGTATTTTCACATGGCTCTTGGCACCTAGCTGTCTCTGTAGGAAAGAAAAATCAATAGCCATTTTAGAAACAGGACTTAATGACTTATTAGAGAGCACCAGAATGCTGCAATGAAGGTCAGACCTATACCCATTGTCTGAAATTTATAATCATATTCAGTCAAGGTTTTATGTTCAAGCAACATAAGTAAAGTATGATGTAAATAAATGTTTAATTTACATGTATTTCAGAAATTGTTTCATAATTGTTAGGGGTCTATTGTGTCACTAATGATTTTGTTGAAAATATTTTATTTAACAAAAATCTTTACTAAAATTTTGAACATAATCAAAATAAACATAGAATTGATCAAAAAGTCAATCTGGCATTATGCTCTTCCAATAAAATCAAATAAATTTAATTTAGGGCTTTTAAAAAAAAAAGTTTTTAGTACGGATTCCAAAAAGTTTGTAAAGACCATGAGTAAGGACCTAATTCTTTCTGGCATAATGATGTATCGTTTGGATTTGGAGATATCTTCTGGGAAGAAAAGAACCAAAGGCAAAAGCAATGTGCATGGTTTAGGAGAGCCGACAAGATGTAAATAGTTACACAAACCATATATAGTAACTGGTAAGAAAGTACCTAAGGTAAATACCCCACTTTGCTGAAATGAAACACTGAGCATAGCTTCACTCTTGTACTTACTACAGTCATGTTTGCTTTCGAAAGTCATCACGCATCTCTGTTGAAATTCGATGTATGGATATTCAAAAGATATTGTATGGGACATTTCTCTGAACACATATTTTGCATTGCATCGACATTTAGCTGAATTCACAACTTTGCTGAAATGTGTGTGGAAACAAGCTTAGAATACAAGTCAACACTTAGGTCCTTTAGATTCCCTGCATACTTTTATTGAAATGAATTATCCAGATGATGCATTGCAGTCATTACTGTGTCTATGCTGAGCATGGAGAATATTAAGACAGATGGGTTGTTTTTTTACAGACACCAGGATATTCTCACAGTCATTCCACAGAAAACCGCAAATTCACAACATTATTGAAATAAAGTAGCTTAATGTTCTGTTCTGATTGAAGAACTCCACTTCTCCCTATTGCTGGAAACATTCAGTTACCCTTCAATTGGATTTCAATCTAACTAAATTACGATCAGCTGTTCTTATTGAGCCATAATAAACCTAATTAGTCTCCGCTAAATGAAATTGTGCTAATTTAGGCTAAAAGGAACTGAATTAACTCAGCAAATTTGTGAACATATCAGTCTCCACATCAATAGATTAACTAATTAAATAGTAAATAATGTATTTTTACAAACAAGGCTATATTCCTTCATGCACAGAAGTAATAGTAATGATTGTAAAGGGCAAAATGCCTGTGTTTCTTCAAATCCTAAATCACACTATCATGAAACCAATGAACTAGACAGGCATCATTCCTTCTGAATCCTCTTTGATGGAGGACAAGTAAACACTTACATTTCTTTAACATGTGTAATTATCTTGTTTTTCTTGAACCTCTGATGAAATTGGTCAGTTCTGGGTTCAAGTTTCTTAATATACAAAAAGAAAGAGTCATTCCAGGTTTAAATTTAACATACAGCGTTTAAATGTGCAAAACAGATGTGTTAAAGAGAGACATTTATCACCTGCTGTGCAAGCTGTGGACAGGAGCACTCATGTACAGCTGGGGTTGTGGTGGAAGCTGTTGCTGAGGTAGCTCTTGGAGATGAAAGGATGGCTTAGGGTACTGCTAGGAAGTCCCATTGGAGCTTCCCCCATTGTAATCTTTCCTCTAAGCAGTTGCTGTTGCTTTCTCCATCTCCAGATTCACCTAGTGTAGGAGGCAGTTAGGAAACTAAACCGCAATCAAGTCAGTTGACTGAGAATAAAACTTTTTCAGCGAGATAACCACTTTCTTTTTTATTCCTTCAAAGAAAGAATGACAAAAGTACACTGCAGGTATTTGAAATTTGAATATACAACATTTGCAAGATTGAGTGAAGATGATGTAATACAATGAAAACAGAGTGATTACATAATAAATTACTGTTTAATGAAATACATTATCTTCTCAAAGTACTATATAGATAGATAGATAGATAGATAGATAGATAGATAGATTGATTTATATAGATACACACACACACACACACACACACACACACACACACAACTACAAAACTGTCATTGATTTTTTTCACATCTTTTTTGCAACATAAAACCACAGACAAGTAAATTTCGATCTTCACGCTGCATCAAATCTTTTGTAACCCCTAAAAGGGGTTTCCATGATTGTCCTGTATTTAGCATCAATCTCCCAACTGCTCTGACCATTTTTGCTGTCTCTACTGATGGAGCACATTCCAACAGCATAAGGCTTCCACCACTGTGTCTCACTGTGGTAATTGTCTGTTCAGGCTGATGTACAACCAACTCACACACTGTACATGTCCTCCACACATAGCCCCCCACCCCCATCTAATCCCTTTCATCACTTCATGTGAGAAACAAGCTGTAAAAGATCAAGGTGCAAAAGGCTGCAGGTCCAGATAGCATCAGCTCCAGCCACCTGAGGTGCTGTGCAGATCAACTGTGTGGCATCATGGGACATATGTTCAACCTGAGCCATAAGCTGGAGAAAGTACTACAACTGTGGAAGATCTCCTGTATGGTACTGGTATGAAAGACCAAACATCAGTAGCCCCTACGTTGCATCTGATGAAGACCATTGAGAGGCTGGTCCTCAAACATCTACGACCCCTGGTGACATCTTCATTGGATCTTCTGCACTTCACCTACCAGCCCGGCATCTGGGTGGATGACGCCCTCATCTACCTCCTGCACCGAGCTCTGACCCACCTGGAGAAACCTGGACGCACTGTGAGGATCATGTTCTTTAATTTCTCCAGTGCTTTTAACACCTTCCAGCTAGAAGTTCTGAGGGACAAGCTGGAGCTGTCAGGAGTGGACCACCACATGTCCTGGTGGATACTGGACTACTCCACTGGCCGCCCACAGTATGTGAGGACACAGAGCTGTGTCTCAGACAGGCTGGTCTGCAGTAGGGGGGTCCCAGTACGGTGCCAACACAGTGTGTTGGCACCGTTCCTCTTCACGCTCTACACTGCAGACTTCTCTATCCACTTCCCATGCTGCCATCTGAAAAAGTTCTCTGATGACTTTGCCATAGTTGGCCTCATCACAGGTGAGGATGACTCAGAGTACAAATAGTGGACTCAGGACTTTGTGGACTGGTGACAGAGGAATAACCTCCCGATCAATGCTGCTAAAACCAAGGAGCTGGTGGTGGATTTCCGGAGGCGCAGACCCACTTCACTGACACCAGTGAACTTCCAAGGAGTAGACATTGAAATTGTAGACTTTTATAAGCACACTGGTGTTCACCTGAACAAAAAACTGGACTAGAAACACAACGCTGATGCGCTTTACAGGAAAAGTCAGAGCAGACACTACTTGCTGAGGAGGCTGAGGTCTTTTGGAGTGCAGGGGGCGCTCCTAAAGACCTTTGACTCTGTAATGCCATCAACCATCTTCTTTGAGACTGTATGTTGGACCAGCAGCTTATCTACAGGTGAGAGGAAGTGGTTAGACAAGCTCATCAGGAAGGCACCTCTGTGCTAGGATGCGCCCTCGACCCACTGCAGGTGGTGGGAGACAGAAGGACTCTGGCTAAAATAACATCACTGATGGACAATGTCTCCCACCCCATGCATGAAGCTGTTGCTGAGCTAGAGAGCTCCTTCAGTGATAGGTTACTGCATCCTAGGTGTACTAAGGAGCATTATAGGAGATCCTTCTTCCTAGAAGCTGTTAAACTCTAAAACCATTATTGCTCCCAACAAACTCAATAAGTGTTTATATCTATGCTAGTATCTGTACAACTTTACCATTTTTCTATTGTCACTAACTGTAAATAGTTGTATTTTTAATGCTCAGAGACATGCACATCTTGTACATTTTTAATTAACCAACGAAGTTGCACAATCCTCTGGAATATTTTTTGTAACTACACAGTATTTATGTTGAATTTTTGCCATATTATACAGTATTTTTTATTCTTTATTCTGTTTTTATAAATATTTTATATTCTTTGCGTGAGTGTTTTCTGTTATTGCCTGTTACTGTCACTTTGCTGCTGTTGCGCAGAAATTTCCCCATTGTGGGACAATAAAGGATATTTCTTTTCTGTTCTATTCTGTTTTATTCTATTCTATTTTTCATGAAGACCAACATTTTGTTCTCATCTGACCAGAGCACCTTATTACACGTTTGCTTTTGTGTCCCTTCTTTTCCCCACTACTACCTACTTAGCACGGCTTGACCCTGCTCTACTTGACTCTACATGGTTTGGGTTGTTTTTCATTACAATTGAGTACCACACACTGCACGTAGGGCAACAACTGGCTGGGGGCACCAAAAAAAAAAAAAAAAAAAAAAAAAAAAAAAAAAAAAAAAAATCAGGCTCATGAAAAATCATCATATTGACAGTAATCATAACGATGACACATTTAAAATAAAATTGTGTAAAGCATGTTAATATGTATAAGCAATACATAAAACAGGCATATCTGCTTGAGAAAAATATAAATCCCCTGTATGGCCCTCTCCCAGGTGTTACTTTGGTGCCCCACTCCCCCACCTCCAGTTGTGTGTTCGTTTATGGCTTGACTTGCAAGTTTGTTGGAGTAGGGGGTGGAAAAGAGAAAAAAAAAGAGAGACAGAGGGATGATCGTGCATCACTTGCACTCCTCCCTGTCCAACTCTTCCCCTACTCTGCATTGTTTGTGGAGTGTTTGAGAGCGGTCAGTGAAGTTCAGTAGTGGATGAGAGAGAGAAACAGGATGAACCACCAGAATTATTTTAGACAAAAAAAAAAAAAAAAAAAAAAAAAAAGGAGCAAAGCATCATTTTACATGCAGTTACTACTTGAAGCAGCACTAAGCTGTTTTGAACAAATGAAAAAAACTTGACAGATGATAAGTACAAAAGCAACAAAGTCAACAATAATCAGCCTTTTACAGCTGTCTTACTTCTAAAATTGTTTACTTTGAACAGCAGTGTTAAAGTCAGTTAATCTAAAATATCTAATATGTAACTTAGTGTAAAGTTCAACAGACTTTTTCATTTGTTTTAGGATTTGTGGATTCAATAAGCTCCTCGTAATGAATCTTCCTCTAAAACAAAACTTGTCATGATTATTGGTCAGTTTCTTCACACCCAGTCACACCTTTTAGGGCTTTAAGGAGTTTGAATCAAACAAATGCAACATGTGAAAACAGCATAAAAATAAGTCTCATTCTTACACAGAGGGGGCCTAAGTCCAGTTCTCAAGAGGTATACCATTCTACAACTTTAGATGCATCCTTCTCCAACACATAAATCAAATGGCTCATTACCAGACCTCTGCAGAGCTGACTGACTGCTGAAGAAGGATTTCAGCCATTTGATTCCGGTTTGTTAGAGCAAGGATGCATCTAAAACTTACAAGATGGTAACTCTAGAGGACTGAACTTGGGCACCCCTGTCTAACAGCACTTTACAGGATGAGTCATTGTTGTTGTTTTTTTTCTTGTTGTAATCCCACTTAAGTCTGTTGTCTTTGTGAGCCTTATTTTTCCACCACCAAATACAGAGAAATGCACTGACTCTTCATTCCAGGGGCAGCTGTGGGAGAAACCACAAAGAATTTGTGCTTAGGGCACCCAAATGGCCAGCACTGGTCCTGGTCAAAGTCTGAAAAGTAATGTGACATGATCTGTATGTGACATAAACATAATACAACGCAACAAGCACAAAACGTCTGCACCTCTACATTAGACCACAGGGTCATTTTCAGTATTGCCATTTTCCTTTATGTGAGTTTTTACACAAAGCGGAATTGATTCTTTTAAGGAAGGTGCTCTTGTGACACAACCGACTCCACCCCTAGCCAATCAGTGACTGGTAGTATACTGACGTCACATTTTCAGTCAAATTCGGCATACTTGGAACCCCTGCAAAGTAGATACTTAAAAAAAAGGGCTGGTATCATGTCGCCACATGTAGTGGAAACCCTAAAGCCGAGTCGACCAGCGCTAAGTACTAGTGGAAAACGGCTATTACATGTCTTGTAATGAACTTTTCCTTTAAAAAGGACTTTTTAGGGCTTTCATTCTTCTTCCCACAGTTCTATTAACACTGTGAATCTCTGCAGCTACTCCATGTTACCATGGGCCTCTTGGTATACTTCATGATGCAGTTTCCCCCCCCCCCCCCGCCCCACAAACATCCTCAAACAAATTGCATACAGAATGACATGGTTTCCAAATGGGTGGCTACCGGTCACCTTGGATTCTATTTAGGGGGCTGAAATTTAAGTGGGCTAAATACACACCCAAGTGGCTGGGGAGAGGAAAGTCGGCTGCAACCTGACCCCAGATAAGCAGTGGATGATGGATGGATGTACAGACAGTGCATGTCGCACTTTCCTCTTGACATTAATGATCTGTATAAAGTATGATAAAGTTTAAGGCTGCTATACAGCAAAATGTGAATACATGAATGTACGTCAATGTATGGTAAATGGTTGACAAGTGGAGAGAAAACTGCAACAGAAAAAAACAATTTTAATAATCCTAATTCCACATTTACAACATATGATGTGATCATGTCAAATTAACATGTAATACAGTAGAAACTAACACTCTGATGTCAGTCTGACTTTAGATTTATTACAGTTTTATGAGAACTAAAAGTAAAATCAGCAGGTTTAATTTTTGCTTTTTCAGTGTAAATACTCACATATTGTACTCAAACTCTGGGCATCCACAAATTTATCCACACATGGCACGACTGATTATGGAGAATGTATTGCAAGCAGATGCTGTGGGGGATAATTCCCTTCAAGCTCGCAGCAGGTAATATCAAAATAATTATCAGACAAGACAGTTCATTGGGCAAGCAGCTCCTCTTCATCACAGCAAGGTTGAAGGGGCAACAAAGCTCCAAATGAATGGGTACTTAGTAAAAATGAAGCATCACAGAAAAATCTCCAAACCCCCTTTTAATCATGGCTTTTTCGCAACTCTATTTTGTTTTTCCACTTTTCTAACAAGATATTTTAAATCAGATTTAGTGAATGCTTTCTCTCACTCTTGTTTTTTCTTGGATTGTTCAAAGCAATGATACATTTCATGGTCTTCATGTCATTTTGAAGATAAATATTTTAAAATAATTTATGCCAAAAATGTTATTAGTACAGACTATCCAACCGATACAAGAGATAAAAAAAACAAAACAAAAAACAAAACACAAAAAAAAAAACAGGGTTTGGAAGGTAGTTTTCTTTCAAAAGTATATACAATAATGAAAAGTATTTTCTAATTTACACTAAAAAACAAAGGCATGTTACATTGAACCCTTAAATTTGAGCAATGTGATTATCTTTTCAGTTTAGGACTAAGACAAGAAAATCTTATTTTAGAATGTTGAGATGAGGCATTAAAATAACCCCCTTTACACATACTTATTTTATCCCCATTACACCGTTGCATATCTGCCTTGTATTTCAGTAGTCTGCAAAGATGCATCACTTTTAGTGAATAATACCCCTGGGTTACCCAGGCTGCCGCATATTTTTTTTTGGACATGTAGAAAAATTCTTTGACATCAAAGTCAGTGATGTTATATTTACCATGCTTAGGTGCCACTGGTAGGAAATTCTGTGGAGGTAGCTAAAGGATGACGGCAAGGAGGCCTTCCAACCTCAAAGACTTAGTGCTCTTTTCCATATGAAATATCACAATACCAGTGGAAACATGCAAAAGCCTGTCAGCAACTATACGAAGGGTTTATTTGCTATAACGCTAATTAAGATATTGCCAATCATTAATGAGAACAATATATATAATTTTAAGCTTTGTAAATATATTTTTGTGATTTTAGATTAAAAAAAAATCTACTTTTGCCAAGAGGATTTTGGCCCAAAAGACAAAAGCTTGGGACACCACTGGTCTTGGCAATAACATTACATTCTTAATAATAATAAAAATCTGTTTAAGATTAGACAACAGTTGTGATTATAGCTAAAATTTTTAATAACTTTCTAAAACAGTAAATGACACTTTTTCCATCACAACATGCTATGTTTTAAACATGTTTATTACATATTTATCACTTTCTTGTTGTACTTAGGCAAAAGCATTTTATATTTAGTTTAAGAAGTCACACATCAAATAGTGTTGTTTAGGGATGGAAAAACACGATGATAAAGCCTAAACATACTTCCACAACTGCATTACTTCTTTAATAAATAAAATGTTGATATTTCCAATAAAGTTGCTTTACCAAGCTTGAAGTCAAATACTCCTTCAGTAGAATTATAGGTCAAAATTTCCTACATGAATAAATGACCCATGGGGTGTTAGGAAGGAGGATGGTATCTTCAAATCAATTTGTGTCAAAGTGACAGATGTTATTGGAACAGCAATTGTGGTGTGAGTGCAGTGTGTGCAAAATATTATAACGGTTATTAGTATATTACCTTCCTGCATCTTAGGTCGACAGTGGTTTCATATCACCTTGAATGACCTTTCACACACGCATGAATGCCCATACATATGATAGAACACTTACCTCCCTCCCCCCCCAACACACACACACACACACACACACACACACACACACACACACACACACACACACACACACAGACAGACATTACATTCAAGGGATTTCAAATTAAGGAGCATTTCTGCTCAAATGATTGACTGCCTGGAATAAAGAACCTTGGAAAAACATCTGGGAAGGTGACAAATATGTCCCCTTGGATGGCTTTGTATGAAGGAGAGAGATACCTTGGGCAAGAGAGAAAAAAAATGTGTCTGTGTGTGTGTATGTGGAGTTATCGCTCGTGCTACACAAAGACCTGCCAGACGGCTACCCTGGTGAGGTTTTGTATGTGTGTCTGCGCACATCTAAAATGTGAGTCCTTGCCAGCCACTTGACATCACACAGCCCTCTCATGGCAGGCTTCTCGGATCAGCAGCTGAATGGATAAGGCTATTTACCAGCAGCTTATTTGGTCCAGGTCAGACCTCCAGTAACAGCTTAATAGCTGTTGAGTGTGGTTACGATGGAGAAGGGAGCAGCTTTATCTGTCTATACACCTTGGGCTCGTATCTGCATGGAGAATGATTTGGAAAAATTACATTTTGATAAGCAAGAAGCCAGGAAGCAGATGTAACAAAAACATAATTTAGGAAAGGCAAAGAAAATTCTTCATACACATACATATATGTGTCACTTTTGGTAATTCCAAGGCTCCTTCAGCTTCCTAATGAGAGGATTTTGAATCAGATTTTATAGACAGTTTTCATGTTTTGCCCTTTAACAATTAAATGCTGTGGTAAATATGCTGGAAAAGTAATAAGCAAACAACTGTCAAGGTTTTAACTTCAACATAAAAAATTATGTACCAATGGTAGACTAGGCACAGCATTAGTGCTTCTAAAACAATTAGGATGACGATTAAAAAGCAAGTGTTGGTAGTAAAATGCTCTTTTAATCACCAAGTGTGACTTCCTCTATGAAAACAGACATTTTGAAAGTTTACTTTCCATGTAACTATAGAGAAGCAATTGATGCTGCCCATTAGTATGAAAATATTAACAAGACCATTGTGCTAACAGTTTGCAGTCCATTGTTTTGCAGTGAGAACTGTGCCATAGTTCAGTTCATGCAGTTCTGAACTAGCTCACCACAACACCACACAGGAGCTCCAGCAGACCTCGCCAGATTTTCCACCAAGGTTTGTGAATTACTTACTTGGAGTTTACCTAGTTGTCCACCTTCCCTTCCCACCAGCTACATCCTAGTTTGCGCCTCTGCCCCAATACACACCTGGAAGCTATTTCAACATAATCTGGAGATCAACAAATATCACCACAATGAAAAGATCCACCAACTCTGGACCATGATCATACAAAGATCAGTTTGCAGAACACCAAGAAATGTATATAACCCCCTTAACCCCCCTCGAAGCTGATGCAGTAGGCCAGTTATTTTTCAGATAATAACCCAACTGGAGAAAAGAGCAAGTCAAAAATCATTAACTATTTACTTTTCATGGAATATTTCAGCATTTTGGCCTAATTTCTGTTGAGTGATGTGATGTTTAAAAATTGTGAGGACCAGATGACTTTTTTTTTTTGTTTGTTTTACCTGAATAAGTAAAACCTTTGAACCAATGAATGCTTACTTTTTATTTTGGTTAGGTTTTAATAAAAGAACATTCTAGCAAGCCTTCACATAATAGCCCCCACCCCCTCCAAGTCTTCACTACTGGTGCCTTTTTTGTCACCAATTTCTACAATCTGCACTATAAAGGGCAATTAAATTATAATTAGCAGTAATAAATCAAACAGAAAAAAACTAGGAATATAGATGTACATGCAGCATAATTATGTATGAGTTGTTTGCGAATTAACCTGAAGGGAAGGCTGCCGGTTTACCTCATATATTCACAGACAACCAGACAATCCCACCTAAAGTGACAGTTAAGGTTCTGCTGAAGGTCATTCATGATGATTAAAGAGGCACCTCTGCAATGATTTCCAAATGACCCAGGGGACACTTCGACCACTGACACCTTTTCAAGAGAAAATTACTTCATTGTGCCCTGGGACACCTGACTTTAGTCAGACACTGTGACAGCCTTCAGCAAAATGTAAAGGAAAACAGAGAGAGCCAGAAGGCCCCAATAAAGTCACATTAAATGTCATGTAGATATGGGAAAGCAAGTGCGTATAACAACCAGACCGAATGAACAGGTTAAAACAGAGTAGGATGAACAAACAGGAAGGTTAGTAAAGACATGGAAGGTTAGAGAAGCTTAGAGACTGAGGCCAGCGCAGTCACAAAACTTTCTGTCCATCTGAAAACAATCCAAGTCAGCACCAGTGGGAATATGGCCCCAACACAATCTCAACCCTCATATATGCACACCCCTTGCAGGTCTTTCGTCAAGCCGCTGATACAGAGGTTTTGGTAATAGCCATGCTGATTGTACAATGGCTAATTTCACACTTTCTGACACTTTTTGTGTCTGGGTGTAATAATAACCTTAAGCCACATAGGCAGTGGATTCCCCCAGAGATCAGCTTGGTTTGAATCGACTTATCACACATACATAGATTTACACACATACGCAACAATGCAGGGCTGACATTTGCATATAAACTGCTGTGGCACTGGTTGGGCTTGAATGTCACCTTCACACATTTTTCAAGGCGACTGCAAATATCAAAGATACATTTATAAAGCCAGAGTTAAATGACTGAAATTAAATTAAATATGCCAGAGATTAAAACAAACATTTTGTACAAGGATAACCATCTTTACAGTTTTGGAGATAAATATTAAAAAAAAAAAAAAAAAAAAAAAAAAAAAATCAAAACCATTTCCAACTAGAGTAAGCTTTTTATTAAATGTTGAAGCCCACAAAATCAGCCATTGTCAAATGTTTATTGTTGCCAAAGCTGTCACATTGTCGGCTGTTACATGCGAAAGAGATAACATCACCATATTATTGTTGCCGACATCAGCAGTTATTTTCACTGCATCCAGCAGACATTACCAAGACTTGCATCATCAGATTAAAAAACATACTGCATTTTATAGAACTCCTCAACTCATTATCACTCTGACCTAACAATGAACTGTCTGTTCATTGCTTTCTGTACACTGCAACAGAATCAATGTCCCACTTACATTAAAAACAAAAAATAAGATAAAAAACATCAAGTATAATACAACAGCAGTGTTTGTATTTTCTCTCTAAAATCAAAACCTTTATATTCATTTATTCACTATTCTCCATCCCTCTGTTACTCAATCTTCCTTTAAACAGAGGAAGAAAAAAATCAGAAGTAGCTTCGTTGTTATCCTGACAGATGGTGTCTAATCAACAAACCATGTCTAATTGTATTGCTTGGAAACATTTTTAGTTTTTTTTTCCAAGCACTTTGGGTTCAGTAATCCTACTCAACTTTTTCAGCTTCAATCCCCCTCCCTACACTGGGATGATTTCAATAAGAGTGATGGTATTCTGTGCATATTTGCAGAGTTATTAAAATCAGTAACTTTTACTGTCATTTGTATTACTTTAAAAGAGTAAAGATAGTTGAATAAATATCTTCAACACAGTCTCGTACAAAACAAACTGGCAACTTTTGGTAGTCTGTTTGCGAAGCAGTATAAAAACTAGAAATGCACTGAGAAAATGCCTGATGACTACTTAGATAGTTGGGAAACAGTAAAACTAGGTTCTCAGTCTTATCCTTTTTAACTTGCTAACATCTATTATGGGATATATTGGATTTAGAAATTTTGGCAGCCCTTTATAAAACTGAGTTAAAGGGTTAATTAGATTTTTTCAAAATGTTGTATGAAATAATTGACCATAGTTCCTTCACCTGCAGTAGAAAGAATGGTGAATTCTAACTATTCTGATATACAGCTTCTGTTTTAGCTGATTATTACAATTCCAATAAAAAACTATTTTAATTGAAAATGAAAATCAGAGGGATAGAACACCATGTTAGCAGATATTAGCTTACTATCTCACTCGAGATCACTTTTATGTTTAGTGGTGTTCTGTTCAGACACACATTTGTGCTTATTAATATTTGTGTGAGTTATGTTGGTTGAGCTAAACGTGATTACACCAGTATAATTTTCAAACAACGACAAGACCCAAAAAAAAAAAAAAAGCACAAGAACTGACCATTTTTGTTGTTGCATTGCAACTGACTGATTCAAAATTTAAAAGTTTACATCATCCCTGGCAGAGCTAGAGAGGACTGAGAACTTGCAGCAGATTGATAAAGCCGACATCCTCAATTAGGTCCACATAGGAACACTGATCTTAAGCACCTGAAGAAAAAAACGGAACCTAACAATGGTCTAATATGAAATTGACTATTAATGTCAGCTAACAGAATTATATCTGACTGATATAAATGTTTTGAATATGAGTTGTTTTAAATTTCTACAGTCATTTAAAATAAGCAGTGGATTTCTGACTTTGTGTTAGCTTCCACCTCAGTGAAGATGTATTGGCATTTTTATCTTTATTACAGTTTTGTAGATAAATCTAAAAAAAAAAAAAAAAAAAAAAAAATCAAAACCATTTCCAACTAGAATTAGCTTTTAATTCATTTTTAGCAAACACGCAGTGATATTACATTTTCTGCAAAAGATAAAGGAACTTAAACTAATATCACAAAATCTAAACTATTTAAGGTACAGATCCAAATTTTCTTGAATATACACATACAGACTTAGGGATTTGTATTGAAAAGCAACTAAGATGCTTTGTTTTAAAATGTTAGTAAAACCCAGTTGTTAGGTACTGCTTTCTGATACAGGCAGTGAGATGTCAGCTCTGAAACTAACATAATTAGCGACTACTTAGGCTAGAAAAAAAATATTTTCAATGCTCCTTTTATCTTTTTCCTGTTACAGTTCTTGAAGAGAAATTTAAACTGGCTAAATTCATTAACAGCAAGTCAGAGCTTTATAAAAAATAATTTTAGCTTTTCAGAAAATAGTCTTGCATTGACATCTGGAAGCATAAAATAAGCATAAAGCATAAAATAAGTGTAAGTTTACATATCAAATTGGGCTTTATAAAAATAATTGCTCTAAAACAAGTGGTAGCTCCCTCAGCTTCCATTTGAGGGTGCACATTTAGTTTGGCTAGAATAATTTGGCTTTTAATTGCAAATCAGTTGTCAACAGGTAAAATATGGCAGTATACGTTGGCAATCAAGTCCCAGTGGCTGGGATTTTAAATCAAGTCAGTTTTATTTCTCAAGCACATTTTAGCAACAAGGCAATTCAAAATGGTTTACATAATAAAAAAGGTAACACAATAAACAAACAAAAAACATTACTTTGTAAGGGGAAAATGAAGAGAGGTAATAAAAATGTACAATCCAGACAAAAACTAATGATGTTCTCATTGTTATTAAACAAAGGCAACTTTAAACAAATGGGTTTTTAGCCTTGACTTAAAGTAAGTCAGCATTTTAGCAGTTTTCTGGAAGTTTGTTCCATATTAGAGGAGCATAGAATTAGTATTTTAAAGGCTATTCTCTGAGCTACAGGGAGCCAGTGTAAGGACTTTAGAACTGGGGTGATGAGCTCTATTTTCCTAGTTTCAGTGAGGATACAAGCAGTAGTATTGTGGATCAGCTGCAGTTGACTGACTTTTTCAGCAGTCCTTAGAAGACACTGTTGCTGTAATCAGTGTGACTAAACATAAACACATGGATGAGTTTCACAAGATGCTGCTGGGACATTAGTCCTTTAATCCTGGAACTGTTCCTCAGGTGATAGAGATCCAACTTTGTAATTGTCTTTATGTGTCTCTGGAGGTTCAGTTCTGAGTTCATCACTAAACCCAGATTTCGAGGATGACCAGTAGTTTCTAGCTGTAATAGCTGAAGCTGTGTGCTTACTCTTGATTGTTCCTCTATAGGTCCAAAGATAACTTCAGTTTTGTTTCTATTCAGCTGAAGAAAGTTATGGCACATCCATGCATTGATTTGTTCTATGAACCTGCTCCGTGCTTCATAGTCACCTGTTGACATCGTAATGTAGAGCTGTGCATCATCTGCATAGTTATGGTAACTAATTTCATTACTTGTCATCTGAGGTAGTGGGAGCATGTAGATATTAAATAAAAGTCACCCCAACATGGAACCTTGAGGTACCCCGCATGTGATTTTTGTCCACTTTGATGAAAAATTAGCTTTTGACACAATAGTTCCCATTCTTTAGGTAAGAGACAAACCAGTGAAGTACTGTACCAGAGAGTCTGAACCAGCCCTCCCGTCGATTCAAGATCATGGTCAACAGTGTTGAATGCTACACTGTGGTCCAACAGGACCAGCACCATGGTTCTTCCAGTCTGTATTTATGTGGATGTCACTGAACACTTTGACACGGGCTGTCTCAGTACTGTGCTGAGCACAGAAACTGAGTTGAAAGACACCAAAGCGGCTGGTCGTTGTTAAAAAGATACTCAACTGTTGAATGGCATCAACAGTTGAGTATCTTCTCCAAAAAGCAACTTTTCCAGGTTGTTCTTTTTTAGCAGTGGTTTGATATCTGCTGTTTATAAAGTCAGGGGGAAACACCCAATAAGAGGGCTGAGTTTACGATTTTAATTAGATCAGACACAATGATCTGCAAAATTTTCTTAAAGAAAGCTACGGGTAAGATATCGAGAGTGCAGGAGGAGACGTAATTAATATACAATTTGTTCTAAGTTTTTTATTGAGTTGGTAGATTTCAGTCATTTTCTCTACATTTGTTTTGACTGGACACCACAATGGTACTGGATTTGATTTTGATGTGTAGACTAACCCTTCAATTTTTGGAATTTTCTTTATAAACAAATTAGCAAATTCATTGCAGGTGCTGGTAGAGTGCAGTTCAGAAGTTACAGTCACAGGGGGGTTTGTTAATCTGTTAGCCATGGGAAACAAGTCATGAGCATATGTTAATGTTTTTGCTAAAGATTTCAGAAAAAAGATTTACTCACATGCTTTAGTTGTAAGTTATATCTGTGAAGTCTCTCTTTACAGATGTTACAGTGGACCTAGAGTCTAGATTTTCATCATTTTCTTTTAGCTTTTCAGCACTACTGTTTTTCCATTTCTCAGTGGAGCGTTTCTTCACAGAGATTTCTTCCTACCATAGACAACCTTCACCTAAGTGGGAGCAATGGAGTCAATGATGTCTTAAATTTTAGAATACAGTGGAGGTGGAAGAATAAGCTTAACTAAAGGTTTCAACAGAGCTGTCCTTAAAAAAAAAAAAAAAAAAAAAAAAAAAAAAAAGTTTTGTTGTATCTCTGGCTAAGTGAGTCAACAGAAATGATGCCTTCAAAGACAACAGACAAATGATAAGATGGGGGACATAAATTACAGAGACTGTTATGGTTATGATTCTAAGCAATAACTAATCAATCACCTATTTACAAACAACAGCAGTGCATTTTTAGACATAGATGGTTACATTACATAAGTTTTTTTTCAAGTTTTATTGCAAAAATATAGAATTTGATAGGACACTACAAAAACATCAACACAAACATAATACACAATACAATTTCCAAGACAAACCAATAGCACGTCAAAAGCCAAGAATTTTTTTTAACTGTGCTTTCAATGAAACAACAATTATTTAGTTGCTCAAAACCATAGTATGTGAGTTACTGATTATATAATTGATGAGTTGCAATGACATGAGCGCAAAACTATTTTTGTACACTTTGAGAGAAAGCTGCACATTATTCCCCAATGACCACACACAACATATCCATTTTCCACTTCCTGAGAGCAATAAATGAATGGGTGGGTCTTTAGCACAGAATCTTTTTTTTTCCAGACTTGAAACTTAAATGTTACCTTTCCAAAACACCTGATTTTCGTTTAGCCCCCAGTATATGTTTTGTACTTCCACATTATTTCTTTACCTGGGATAAACTACTATGATAGCCAACCACCTCATTCGCAATTGGCGTGATAAAGTTGACCACTTGAAAAATCAATCCAGTTCCAGCTTATTCCACACATCCTTGCAACAGGAGCAAGTTTTAGCCTTTAACTTGATTCACTATTTTAATATAAATATGTAGCTCAAAGAATTTTCATTATAAATGGGAGGGCCCAGGAAGCAAGTCAAATGCAGCCTTTAAAACAGAAAAAAATGCTTGTACTATTACTCCAATAACCCTGTCCCCTGATCTAACCTTGTTCATTTATTTTTCAGACAATGTTTTGTTCAGGACGTTCAAGTATTAAAACTGTTCAGATGTTAGTGCAATCTTGTTGTTCCCCATGTGTCTGTGTATATAAACAACATTTTACCTGATACTTGTCAACATTATTGCTTCTGCACCATCACCACCATCTAGTCACCCCGCATTTCCTTTCAGGGCTTTTATAAGAAAGAAAAAAAAAAGCGTTCCACCAAACCCATATTTGTATAATTAGAAGAACCTCCTATTCTGATGAAAATTACCTTATGAACTTGAAATACTGTGATTTACAAATTTAGGTTTGATACATTGATGTTAAATACTTGACTACTGCAAACCTACAAAGTCAGAGAAATCATATTGAATTTAGCCTGATTGTTGAGCAATTTCTGGATTTTTTTTTTTTTTTAATCTCCCAGCAAAGGTAGAACAATAATTTAATTGCAGAAAGAAATGACCAACAAAAAATATTTGCAGAATAACACCAACCATCTTAACAGTGCAGTTATATATGCCCATTTTTAAACTTTCTTCAGTTTTGCACTTTATGTTGGTGAAATAATTCTACAATGGTAAGTCAAAATGCCTGGAAGAAGTTTGTTGACATCAAGAACTTGTGGTAATGATCTTTTATAAAAAGTCATGATCCACATACTGTCCAAACAGGTTTTTGTAAAACCTTATGCTTGTATCTTGAAGGTGTGATGTGCCATACACAAGAAAATGGTGCTCTATATATTGACAGTTCCATAGCTTTAATTTCTTTGAAAAATATTACCAACTCTTTGTGCTTAGCTGTCAACTTTTATGTCCTGGGAAGCATTGACAGTATAAAGTGATATCATCAGGAAATGGATTACAAAGTAAATAAGAAAAGAACTAAAAGGCAAGTCACCTATAGACATTGTAATCAAAGAAAAACTAATTTTCCATAAAGTGCAAATTAAATTAGTTCCAACATACACATTGTCTGACATTCTTCTTATTGCCTGTAGACATTGTTGGCAAAGAATGAATATTGTACAAAGTTGGGGCACAGTTAGGACATAATATTTTGACAGGAGAGGAAACAACAGTGCTTAGAAGATGCGAGGCACTTATAAGGCTGAATTATTCACCAGTTGTTCATGCACCACGCGTGGGATTCCAGTTGAAAATTAAGCCAGAAAGAGTAGTTATAAAACAGCTGAAAACATTACAGTTTGATTTAAGATATTCAACACTCCTGTATACACTATTGATGCACTATAATAAACAAATCTGCATAGCCACTGTAGTCTACGAGTGTGTGTTTACTGCATTTCTTGAATTTCTTAAAATAATGTTTGTAACTGCCATTATAAAAAAGGAAAAAAAAAAATCTTGTAGTTTAAAAATGTTATGAAATAATAGTTTGGAAAAATTCTACATTAAAATTATAACAAAAGACTAAATCTACAAGACAAAAAGCTACACATCTAATGAGGAGACTAAAGAGACTATGCAGATGCTATGCTTCCTGTCAGAAAACGTTCACTTAGACCATTTTTACTCTTAGTAACACTATCAACACTTGTAGAACTTCAAATGTGAAATAAACCCTCTTACATTCAATCAACTGAGACTTTTACAGCAGTACGTTGTCCATTTTCCACTATCAACACTTGACCTGTGTTGACCAGTGAGCAAGGGTGTAAGTGTTCAAAAGTTAAACATGCTCTTCAAAAAAGTGGAACACCCCTTTAAAACCTTACATTCTTGTAGTGTGCTTTCATATGGTCAAGTAAAACCATCTCTAAACAGAACAAACTAATTATTCCTAACTTTATGCCAAAGGTTTACAGTACATGGACAAAGACGTATAGAAGCAAGTCATCTGCAAACATAGATATAGAGTGAATATTTTCTGTTGTTGTGGTCAATGCAGTCAAAGGGGTTGAGTTTTAGTAATAATTCACAATGAAATTATTCCCTACTGAAGAGAAGTAAAGCACAGGCTTGACTAATTACTGACATCATTTACTTTTAAACCATACAACAGAAGAAAATCTATCAGTTCAAGCAAAAGTATGTGTCCTGTAAAAATATTCCTCCACTTTCCACTGGAACTTTAAATAAAATGCAACCACCAAAAACAAACAAACAAAAAAAGGAAAAATCTGCTCTTTCTGCACATCCTTGTTGAAACCATTGGTAGAAGATAAATGTGCCGTTAGTCTCCACCAGGACATTCAAGCAGAAATGCAGCTTCATAGTATGTGTCACCATTGACTACTCTGCGACGTATAATCAATGTCAAGTTGTCCACATGATGGTAAACAAAGGAACAATACTCCCTGCTTTAAATGTATAATACATTATTTACATGAAAAGACATGTAGGCAGAGCTGCTCAGTCGTCCATGAAAAAGCACAATAAGAAAAACTGTCCACACAATTTTTTTTAAACAAGTACAAATAAATAATTGATTATCAAGTTTATCGATATTGCCTTCTTTTTATTGTTTTTTTTTTTTTTTTTTTTTTAATTTTTTAATTTAATTTAATTTTTTACAGCAGTCCTGTCAGAGTGAGGTTTATTGCGGTGTGGCACACAAGCATGGAAGAGATACTCTGCAGTGCGGTGAACTAAAAAGATTATTGAGGGTTTTCTGTGGTACCTGAAGGTTATTGTTTCTAAGTGAAGGCTTGGTAAAGACCGCTAAATGACCTCCTGACCATTGAAGGCTGCTTTGGGATCTTGTAAAGGTTTCAGACCAGAATACCAATAAAAGATCCCATCAGATTCATTAGACTCCCTTGGGAAAAAAGTCACAGATTATGACAGGTAGCTCAAACAAAAAGTATGCAATATTCCAGTGAGGATTTTCTGAACTTTCCATGAAACTCCTAAAAAGAATGATAAATCACTCCATTTGAGTTTTACTGGTAGTGAGATGTGTCTCTGTTACCTCTGAGCAAACAATGAAAGAATGAGCAAATGTTCTGGTAGGGGTTGAAGATATACAAATTATGTATGCTGTTATGGCTAGGGCTTTCAAAATCTACAATATTTCATTAAAACATGCATTTGTCAAGAACCTAATTTTTGAAATAAACCAACTGAAGATTTGAGTCATTTGCCCAAATTTAATAAATAAATTAGCTTAAGAGGAAACTTTAAGTCTTTAAAGACTTTTGGGCTTGTCAGCTAAATATTTTTTACAATCTCTGGCATCATTCAGAAGCTGGTTTTAAGGACTGGAAAAGTTATTGCCATATTCTCCCAATGTTTTACATTCAGGCAAAGGTACATTTCTAGAGTATCCGCATGCCCAAAGAAGGCCTATTTGTTGCCTATGCAATAACCTTATGTCAACCTTATCATAAAGTATATCATCTTTAATCCATGAATATTTCTTTCATGACTTGTTTTACACTGAAGGATAGTATATGAAAGTAAATGAGTTATACAGCAAGACTGTTGGTGTAGTTCTGTGGCATCAAGACCTCTCAAAGACAGGAAAAAATAAGAAAAAAAAAAAACAAATAAGCTCAATATGCTAAACCAACAACTCACACTTGTAATAATTATGCTCTTGGTCCAATATTTATGCCCTGCCGGAGATTTTCTTTTCAACTCTGTGACTTGTAAAAGGTAGTGTACGTCCAAAGTTATGGCTAGTGAATAAGTTCTGTTCAGATCAGGTGGGCTCGTCTCACCTGAGACAGATAAAAAAGTTCAATTTTGAACCCACTTTATGAAAACTTCCAATGTGGTACAGCCAAAAAGGGGCCAAATTTTTGTTTCTCGTTTGTCCCTCAGTCCTTCGCATAGCACCATTCAGTCCAGTTCAGTTTGGTTTTAGCTCTGCAGTGTATTATACCTCCATGAGCTCCACACACAAAACTCACTAAATTGCAGATCATCTAGTGTAGATCCATAGAACATAGGGTTTCCTTATCTCCAGAAAGTGCTAGCCGTTCTAGGTCCAACAGTTCTTTGATTTCATGCTAGGTCCATATATCGGTTTTAACTCATGTGCGCATATGGATGTCTGATTTGTGTGCATGCCTGTACATATGCCTCAGATGTTTACAGTAGAGTTGGTGCTGTTCATATGGACTCTCATCTCCTGAATACTTGTGATAATTTTTTTCTGGTGTCCAGCCAGGTTTACTCCTACTCTTCGAAGGTCTCTGCAAAACAGTGAACAAATGATGGAATGATATTTACCATGTGATGAGATACAACTTTAAGACATGAATATTGTTTTTAACATATATATCTTTCAACCCCCTGCCCTCCACCCACCCACCCACACACACACACACCAAAAAAGAACATTCCAGTGCCTTTCAGTATGCAAGTGGTCTTACTCTGATGTCATCTGAGCAACTGTTTCAAGCGAAGAGTAGCCTCCCTCCATGAAGAGCTCTGTGTACCGGCCCATCTTGATGGAGTCAAGCCACTCTCCTATAGTCTTGCCTCGAGTGCTGCAGTCCCCCTCCACACTGGCATGCTCCACTAATAAGTTGGAAACCCTGGAATGTGGATGGAGATTATATTTAAAAAAACAAAACAAAAAAACAAACTCAAGAAACAGTATTAATCTGCTACAAACAACATTTCTGCAGGGAATCAGTGCATGACCTACTCAAAACCCTATGATGCAAAACAGATTACAGTCAAACAAAGAGAAATTCTTCAGATAAATATGTTTAAGCACCATGTGGTGCAACTAGACAAAAGGATGTGTTTCATAATATTATAAATTGTAAGACCTGGACACACACTCTCAGATTTTATAGCCCATAGCTCAACCATCAGTCCCGACAGTTACCTGTGGGGCTTCACAGATAATGCAAGCTATGCACCATCACACAAAGCTGCAAATGCTTTTCCCCTCAAAAGTCTTTATCATTCAGCTCACTCTTGGTGCTGACAAATAGAGCTCCCCATGCTATCAAATGAAACATTCACAGTAGGTAACAACATTTTCCATGCTACAGCAAGAACGGGAGGCTGCTGTGGAAAAAGGTCTGGGCTTATAGGCAGGCCTTTAATCTTGACAGCTGTCACATGTCATTGTATATTAGACACGGCACTAATTTATTAAGCACGCTCCAATTTGTATGCACGTAGAGCTCCACTTTAGATCCTTACAAAGAAAAAAAGCCCATTAGGTGTCTGTATGGGACTCATAAGCAACTTTATGCCATTACACAGAGATGCATTATACATACATAATAGGAAATACTAAACATTAAACTGAAGTAATGCTTTTTAATGAACTTTTCTAAATTTTTTACTGAAATGCATAAAATGTCAAAGCTGATTTAATTAGCAGTTTTTGTCATAAACTAATTTATGGTTGTGAGCAAACTGTCCTGCCATACCTGTGTGAGGAGTTGACCAACTTTTTTAATGAACTGGGGTTGCGAATAAACTTGTCAAGTAGACAAACTATTTCATCAAACTTAGGTCGACTGTTGCGCTCCCTCTGCCAGCAGTCCATCATCAGGTGGTACAGGGCCTCGGGGCAGTCCATTGGGCCAGGTAACCTGTAGCTCTCCTCAACTGCTTTTATAACCTGCCGGCAAATCAAAGAGAAAGAGACACATGAGGGCAGTTTTCTACAAATAGTTGTCGGGATGTTCTTAACAGGATTTAGTGTCTCTGATACCAATCAAAATCATTAAAGATTAGTAGTGTTCTGATACAAAGTCCCAGTTGGGACTTGGAAGAAGAAAGGTATGTTTAGAAATAGACAAGAATGTCTGTTGGTTATTTGTTTTTTTAAAACATTTATTTCTCAATTCCAACCTTCCTCACTTATATGGGCTTGGGACAACCAAAACTGAACCAAAAGAGAAATACTGACAGTGTTTTAAAAATACTATATTTCTTCATTTATTATTTGATGTGGTTTTTAAGCTTATGGTTGACTTAGGAGCCAACAACATGTCACAGTAAAACATTTCAATACAACAGCTTAGGCTACAGAAAAGTGCCCACATTGCAGCTGAAATGGGTAACTAACTGCGGTTAGAGGTGTAAAATGGAATGGTTTATATTATTGTAGGGATTTGCTATAGTCATTGAAAAAACGACTACAAAACAGCAGCATTCTTGAATGACTCATTCGCCATTAAGATACAGATGTGAACATCTGCTCTGACTGCAGCTGGGAGGAACTAGCACACAAGGACTGGGCTGCCTGAGTTCTAATTACAAAGTCAATTAGTTGGCAACACTGGTGAGTACTTTCTGATGACATCGGAGCACAGTGGGCAGGATAGGTCAAAAGACACAGAGGGAGCTGCAGTAGTTAATACAGTCTCTTCTATCAAAGTGTTTTTCATCAAAGATACTGATACTAATCCATTTAAAATACTTCACATGCTTAGGATATGACCGGGACATCCTAAAAGTGCAATATCTCAGGAGAATCACAAAGACTTTTCTGAACCTTTACTAACTGAATTTATTTACAATTCTGTCAATAAAATATTGGAGTATTTTGCTGTGAGGCAGATGATAAATTTAGAGAGTTTTGATTTAAATACAGTACATACAATATACATACATTTAGGAATTTCAGTGTGCAAATTAGTAAATTTAGGAATAACTCGCCATATTACTGACAACTAGATGGAGGCAATATGCTCTCAAGATGATCCTTGGCATTTGTGAAAAAGTATCTATAGGCATTAGTAGGATACATGCTCCACCTTAACTGCATTAACACCAAAAATGGATTTTAGGCAATCGAAATGATCCACACTTCTTTACTTTGATGAATAAATGTTGAGGACACATCATGCTCTAACACGGAACACGTACTAACTTTTCCACAGCAGGAATGTGACACATTTCAGCAAACTTATTTTGAAACTGACGTTTCAAAATAAGATTGCTTATTTTGAAATGTCAGTAAAAATCTTAAATCTTAATACTTGCTGAAAGGATGTTCCTGTACTCTCTATCTGACCTTAATTTAGACTCCATGAAGGAGCAACCAGCCCTTCTTGAGCATAAAGTAACACATTGAATTACTTGTTTATTCGAAATGCCGCATAGCCCAGTTATTTATTTCTGCAACTAAGAAGATGCAGCACTAAATCATTTTTTTATTTAAAGGGAAACAGAGTTGGATGAATAATAAATAAACCCCAGCTCTTTCTGTTGGAGCCTGCAGTAGAGAGCAGGCAGGAGTTTTCAGCTGAGATCTACCAGTGCAAGACACTGCAGGGAATTGATTTGTTGAGTTCATGACAGCCTTTACTTTGGTTAAATTCACACAAAAGACTTGTATGATAACACTCCAATACACACAGATGCATTAAAGTGCATGCATACACTCCAACTAAGGCGTAAGGAAAAAAGCACTGCATCAAACCGTCACTGCTAGCTGAGAGGGAGAACGACAACACTTCACATGAGCAGGGTGCAAAGATCAGAGACCGAGGAGGGAGAAAGAAGGAGAGGGTGGACGAAAGGCAAAAGAGAAGAATAGAGATAAAAACTGCATTTTAGAGAAACAAGAGAGGACAAGAAACTGAAAGGGAGAGGGAGAGAATGGGAAACAGAAGGAGACAGCTTAGAGAAAGAACGTTCGAGCCTCCACTTTCTTGTGCAGATCAGAGAAAATCCCGCATAACGCTTTCAATTAAACATCAAACGTCTTCTCCTCTCCTTCCCACTCATCCTCATCTTCCCTCCTCTCCTACCCTTCTTTAGTCTTTGAGATAGACAGCCTAATAACCAAAAGGAGGGAGGAGTCTAGAGAGGTCACTAAGAGGCTATGCGCACATATGTTGCCTGTATAAATGAGTGGGTGGCTGAGAAGTGAGTGCATATGTGGTGTTGAAGAGGAAACACTCTCTATCCAAGCACATACTCTGTTTTTGTTACAAGCCAGAAACATGTATCTGTAAGACAGTTTTTCATGAAACTTACATCTTGATTGGACATATCCCAGTAGGGCCTCTCTCCATATGACATAACCTCCCACATAACAATCCCATAACTCCACACGTCGCTAGCGGAGGTAAACTTCCTGTATGCAATTGCCTCAGGAGCTGTCCAGCGAATAGGAATTTTCCCTCCCTGTAACAAAAGGAGATGATATTTAATAGATGGTTTATATAGGTCTGTGGAATTGAAGACCCGGTTGTTTTACACTGAAGCAACAATATGCAGATATCTTAAAAAGAATTCATGAACTTAATGCAATAAAGAACAGAAAAAGCAAATCATAGTAAATGCCTCACAGTCCCAACTGGCTGATGTCTCATCACTACCAGAAGTAATGCAAATAGTAGTTTAATATGGCATTTAGAGCAGGATTTATTAACACCACCTCACAATGTAAAAAAAACAAAAATAAAAAAAAACTGTGTTCAAGAACCGAGCTGGAAATATCACGAGCAAATTCAGCTCAAAATAGGGGCTGTAAGCGCAGTTCTATGCGGCACACTGACCTACTTAACATATTGATAATGGAGTAAACAGCACATAGTACATAGTTGCGAGAGTCTCAGAGATACCATTCCATCGTAGTTTTGGCTGTATGTTTATTGTCTTTCTGCTGGAAGGTGGACCACCACCCCCATCTCAAGTCTTTTACAGCCACTAAAAGGTTTTCCTCCAGGATTACCATATATATCGCTCCATCTTTCTATCAGTTCTGACCAGCTTCCCTATTCATTTTGAAGAAAGGCATCCCTTTAGCATTACTCAGGAGATGGTGTGTTCAGGCTGTTGTGCAGGGTTGCAGCGTTTTGTATGTAGATATTAAAAAAAGCTTAATTTTGATCTCAAATGACCAAAGCAACCTCTTAGAAATACTTTCTCTGTCCCCTATGTGGCTTGAAGAAAACTGAAAATGGGACTTCTTAATATTTTCTTCATGTCACTCCTTCCATGAAGGCCAGATTTATGGAGAGTATGACTAATAGTTGCTCTCTCTACAGATTCTTTCACCTAAGCTGTGGATCTCTGCAGTTGGACATCCATGTCTTATAGAGCTTAACAAGATATTTAATCACAATTATCAGCACAGTCTCAAGTGTATGTAATATCACAATTGCAAAGGATTGCTTGGATGCAATATATGTCATTACATTTCAAGTGTCAGGCATTCACACTTAGCATATTCATAATATACTTAGCTATCTGGATGGACTCCAACTGTTAATCCCACACCTATATATATATTTTTTTTTTATTGGTTGAGATGCTGAAGCTCCTGCCAGTGATGTAGACATTGTTTAATGGTAAAAAGAAAATAGGCAGAAAACTACTGGTAAATCATTCATTCACCATCACTAGTTTTTAGCAGTAATATCACAATTACATATTTTCCTCATCTTATGCAGCCATGTTTCTTAATCTTTAAAAACAAGGCATACATTCCAGATTTCCTCTTTTTTACTATATAACTTGTAAACCAAAAATCATTTTCCTTCTGCTTCAGAAATACACACAATTTTGTGTTGCTCTGGCACCCAAGATCCAAAGTAAAAACACTGAATTTCCTGGCTGTAATAAAACAAAATGCAAAAATGTCAAAATTCTTATACAGTTCAAGGCACTGTATGCATTTTAAATGTTGATCCTGTGATTACCATTTGCAGTAAAATAAGTTGGCACATATTATAAACCTTGCTTAAAAGAAGCATGGATTAGATCATGTAATCTCATTCTACCAGCCGTTGCTCTACAGTTGTTTGAATAATTCCCTAATGTTAGATAAATGCATTTCATGCCCGTGGCTCCAAATAATCATTTGATAAGTACAGCTGCAGACTGAAAAAAATAAAATGTTTCGTTACATTCAGATTGCAACCAAGAACAAACTGTAATTGAGACACTTCCTATGCTAATGAATACAGATTTAGGAACACCACTGCAGTGACAACTTTCACCCACTTGCATGAATTCCCTATCTAAACTGTCGGGGGCCTGAGATTGCTCTACTCATTTCGCCTCATCTTCATTATAATGCTTCCCGAGTAAAGATTAAAAAAAGGGTTCACAGGAACACTGCTGAGTTCCACAGGAAAAATGTGTTTTCAGCTGATGAGAAGTGAAATTAACTTGATGCAGTATTGATGAATACAGCAGCAGGATATCTCGGGGTCTGATTATTTCAAGGATGTGAATCATGTTATTCTCACTTGTCAGGGAATGGGGAGCTTGATAACGATAGAACGAAAGAGACCGAGAAGGGATGCGGCCTGGCAGTGAGAAGTGAGTGACAGGATATTTGGCGCCAAGGCAGAGAGACTTGGTGCTAATTGAGTGTTGTGGAGACCAAGTCGAGTACTAATTGGTCCTCCTCTTGCAGGAAGACGCCTGTCTCTGGCTGGCAAGACGACACTCCGCTAAGAATGTACAGCTCAATTTAAAGCCTGCTGCTGTCAGCTGTGTGAGTGCATGAATATACACATGCATATTTTAGCTGTGTTGTGTCTGAGTTTCTTATTTATTCCAAAGTTTGACATACTCGAGATGCACACAAAATGTATGATTCATTTGGATTGTTCTCTGTCCAGGGTGGGGTGAATATATGATATGCAGCTTCAGTGATTTTGACAAACAATAATTGACAGCACAACTTTGAATTTACTGGGAACTTTTCTCACACATTTACTAAATTAGACATACAGGTTTGTGGCACATACTTGACTTTAAAACATAGTGCATAGAATTTCAAAATGGTTGGGACCATTGTAGAAACTTTATTCCATATTGCTTTACTCCAAAACCAGCTTCGATGTGTATTTATAAGCATTGTCCTGTTTTTTTGGATATTAGTTGTTTCAAACACCCAATTATGTAAAGGTTTCAAGCATCTTACCTGAACTATCACCATTAGATGAAATAAAAACAAAGGGTAAAAATGTTCAAGAACCCAGGAACCACCAAGGTTCAAGTTTATCACTAAAGATGTTGGAACACCAGTGTCACGTTCCACAGTCAAGTGAGTTTGACTTAAAAATGTGTAAGAGGCTGCAGAATAAGAAAGAAACCCCTTTCCAAAACTGACATCTTCAATCACAACTGAATTTTGTAGATTACTTAATGTAAGTCATATTATACTAAGTTATAATCCAACAATATTGAAAATCAATAAACACAGAATAGAGTGCTAAGTCTTACCCGTGTAGTGTATGCTGCCTCTGGATCATCTTCCAGGACACGGGACAGACCAAAATCAGACACTTTACACACAAGGTTGCTATTGACAAGGATATTACGTGCTGCCAGATCACGATGGACATAACCCATATCTGACAGGTATCTGAAATTATTAACACAATGGTTAGAATAAACATTAAGCATCATGTATGGATGGCAACTTCAACAAAGATGTGTGTCTCAGGACTACGTTTACCTCATGCCAGATGCGATGCCCCGCAGCATACCGACCAGCTGGATAACCGTAAACTGACCATCATTTTTCTAGAGTGAAAAAAAGGCAGGACACAGGGAGGCAAAAACTTAATGACATTCAGGTTCCATATCTTTGTAGTTTGTACATACCAACAAAAGTGTTGAATACATACAGCTGTTTTTGTACAATGTTAAAATGCAGAGGATTAAGAAAAAAGTTGAAGAAAAGTCCTTCGTGTGTTTCAATTAAGGAATTCTTAGAACAGCATATCTCCATGGCTTTGTGCTGAAATTGAAGAAATCTGGTTGAATTTAATTACATGTCATTTGTTCTATAAGTCCAAAGGTCAGCAGTTTGTAGAAATGGGCCAGTAAAACAAAAACACAAAGAAAGAAACTGGCAGACACGGGATGGCCATGCTACTGAAAGATAATCTGTTTTTTTTTCTAGGCTGCCCTAACCACAGTTAATTAACCTACAGTGTAGAATCAATAACAAACACCACTCTGCATACCCAGCTTTAACCTTTACAACTCAACTTTTGTAGGGAAGATTTCAAGAGTAAAGAGTCATGCATTTTACTATTGACTTCTGTACATTTATTCAAATGTAGTACAGCTTTTTCCATCCTTCGGAAGAGACTTAAATTTCTCTTAAGGCAGGACATTAAATATGAGATGTATGACATAAATGCTTCAGAAAATTTTTAAGCAATGGAAAATGCTTTCATGCACAACACCTATCACTCTTACTGCTCCAGGCATATTTTAAAAAAAAGCAAAAGGACACTCAAATAGGATTCAGCCTTATCATCTTGTCCAAAGCCCATTCTCTATAAAGGTATAGGCTTGTGTCAGAGCCTTTAACATTGAAAATGTACCTTTCTGTAGGGTCAGACCTATTAAAAAAGTGATTTAAGTGCAACATGTGTTGCCTTCTGACTTTGTTTTTCCAGTTCCGAGCATTATCATGTAAGACAGTGTGCAGACATTCCCAAGGCACAGGTGTTAGTGAAGGTACAGGTACAAAATACTGACTCGAACTCGAAGTCAATTCGCTCCGTTCTCATTTTGTAGCCCCATTTTTCACTCATGTGTTGCCATTTTGTATTAACCTACTTCTATTTCATACCCATAAAAAAAAAAAAAAAAAAAGCAGAAACATTTCAAACCCAAATACTATATTTTTGTTTGTTTAAATTATTTCTTGTGAGCCGACAACAGTACCTTTATTTATTTTATCTTAAAGATATGGAGAAATAATGGAATATTTGAGCTAAATGGTCAATTAAATTAGGATTTTATGACATTTCCATTGACTGTTATGATCTCTGTTTTGGACAGCTGACTCTTTAAAACACAAAAGATTATGACTCTGACTGATCTGTTGGTAGATATCCTTTATTGAGTCAAATATGAATACTGCAGTCGAGATGAATACCAACTAAACAAGCTTTGTTTGAAGAAAGAACAGGACAGTATTTCCCAAAAATGGGCACTGGACAATTCACTTTTCAACAACTTGTACCTTAAATTTGTATTTGGCCTGGAAAACCTGAATTTTCTACAATCTTCCATTTGTCCACAGTAAGGAAATATTTTGTATCTCCAATTACTATTTACTTGCGCAATCTGCCATGTTTCATTATCACTGGCCCAAATAGGGATCGGAACGTTTACATTGTAGACAATGGGTCCATGAGGACACAGGTGTCCTCATGACAGTTGAGGGGTTTTAAACAATATATAGATAGTCAAAACTACTTTGTACCAACTAATTTCTAAGAGCTGAAAACTTATGAAAATAAAATATAAAATTAACCTCCCGACAAATTATCGATAGATTGGTTATGATTTAAGCTCAAACTGTTATAGCTGATTAGGAATCTAAAAGCTGCCAAAAGACTATCGGTTTCACTGAATTGAGAAGGAAAGTAATTTTAAGGCACATATCTGAGTGTCTTTTCACCTCCAGATTTTTAGCTTTCCAGAGTTTCCTTTTTTGGATTTGAAACCGGATTATACAGGGTGAACAGTCCTGGTTCTGACTGGGTCAAGTCCAGCTTGTTAATTTCATAAAAGCATCTCTGGTTTGGTATCTTCCTGAACACAGCACAGCCTCTTGCTAAGCAAAACTTCTGGGAGAAAAGTCATCTAAAAGGATAAACAGCCAATTTTGATCCAGCTACAACAATGTATTGACGCAAGAAAAAAATAATACATTACCAAACGTAGACTTCCTGTCTGTCATCTGAGAGAGGGAGCTTGTGCAGAACAAAGTATCACAATCAACACTGACCTTGGTCACAATAATGTCATCAGTTTTGTGGCTCAGAAAAATATTTTTAGAAAGCAGCCAAACCCAGGTTCAATTTGGCTAAATCAAAAAAAAAAAAAAAAAAAAAAAAAAAAAAAAAAAAAAAAAAAAAAAAAAAAAAAAATATCCAGCTGGCCAGCTGAAGTACAAAGGAAAGTGAAGAGTCTCTGATGAAAGACCAAAATTATAAGGCATGATTTTCTACAACTGAGACTCAACTTCTGTCTAGACTTAATGACGGTTTAGTGTTTATAAATACAGTAACATGACTGTTACATGACAAAATCATTCCAGTTACATTAATTTAAGACGATGCTTTAACTTTTAAGTTGTGAACATTATGTACACAAAATGCTCTTATTTTTTGTGGTATGTCAATTTTATTTCTTAGGAACAGCTTATTAACAGTTCAACTGTTAATAAATGTCAGACCTAACCACAGTGGTTCAAAAAGCGAGGACAATAAATCTTCCATTGTGTTGTAACACTGTTATTCTTTGGCACTACACTAAAATGCCTAGCATTTTTAAGTATTTTGGAAGAACTGAGAAACATAAAAATGTTTAAATCTCAGATATAATTAAATTAATATCTATCTTTTGTCCAAAGTTTTTATATTGCACCAGATTTTAATTTAGATTTGATTGTTTTTCACTACAATGGTTAGTGAAATGGTTAGTTGTTGATGTTGAACTTTTTCCTTCAACTAATATTAATCCTGGGAAAATACAGAAATTTAACTCCAATGTTAACTCAGGCAAGAGGTAAAAAATTAATCCTTCAGACTAGTTTGGTAGATTATGAGATGCATAGTATTTTAATAGATTATGAGACTTATTTATTTAAGCAAAAGAATATAGTCAAGTTTATTTATATACCACATTTCAGCAGCAAGGCATTTCAAAGTGCTTCACATAATAAAAAACATCAGTCAAGTATACAGCAAAATCATAAAAACATCAAAATCGTTGCGCAAAATCATCAAAATTATCGAGCAAATATACATGAAAATCAGCAGCAAAAATATTGATCAATGATTCACTTACTTTATTTAATTGATTCACACTCAAACTTCCACCCTTTGGAAAACCAAACTTATTTTACCCAGATTTGTTTGCAGATTTATGGTCCAGACTACTAATCAAAAGCAGCTCTAAAGAGGTAGGTTTTTAGCCTTGATTTAAAGGAATTTAGCATTTTGGCTGTTTAGCAGTTTTCTGGGAGTTTGTTCCAGATTAATGGTGCATAAAAACTGAAGGCTGCTTCAGTTTTAATCTAGCTATTTTTTAGTTTTAATCAAGCTCTCCAATGCTACACTGAGCTCCCACAATGTCATTTTACCTAAACTGTTTCCAAAATGTATGATTTGCTTTTTGTGATACAGTAAAAAGGGATTTATTGCACTATGTTTGTTATCAGCCTGACAAAAAAAACAACAAAAAACAAACATATATTTTCACTTCACCTGGGAACACTGTCACAACTGTCATAACTGTGTGTGAGGTTGAGTTGCAGCACAGTTTACAACTCCATTAAGTCCTTCGGGTACCACAGTTTTCTCACAACAATAAGCCACATTGCAAAAACTCTTTATGCCAGCCAAACAAGCAAACAGTTGTGGAGATTATACCTCTCAAGAAGATGGTGTAATATGGTACTTCTTGTGGTTTACAACTCATTAGGGCTTTATTGAACTATCAATAATGTAGAATAATGTCAGGAACCAAAGCAGTGGTTCTACTTTTGTCACAGTGAAAACTACGATGTCGGAAAGTCTGCAAGGTGTCATGTGAGTACTCAGAGGCTGATAAATGTATCATACTAGATCTGACCCAGAAAGACTGTCATTGCAGATTGTTTTGGAAAAGCACCGGGATGATAATTCAGACACTTTGAGTTCCTGCCAGATTAATGGAAAGCAGCAAGTGTCTGAAAAGGAGCTTTGGTTTCCCCATCCAATGACAGCTTCCACTGTTAGTTCAAGCTTCAGCTCCTTCCAATCCAAATGTAAACTCTTCAAACTTCCTCTCATCCAATCTCCATGTTTCCACAGCAGGCATGTAGCTGAATCACAACACTCCTTTTCCCAAGATGATTTCCAGCTTTAGTTTTCCTCAGTACTACAACTTTTTCCATCCATCCACAGCAGAACATCCCACTTACATGTGAAATGAGATGTTAAGCCAAAGATGTGAGTTATGAGGGGTACAATGCATTGTCCCAAGCTCTGACAGCTAATCCAGGGCCAGCCCTGGCCACTGGTTTTCTCCTGACTGTGTCATTTACACCAGCCTCAGTACACCAGCCATCCATGTAATTACTTCACAGGGTTTTCTGTGGCCCTTCAACTGCTGGTTCCCAATCTTCTCTGCTTTCCCCTTGCCATAAAAGTTTATAGCCAAAGGCACACCATACAGTCATGTCAGCAGTTTCCACTGACCATAACCCTGTCTCTGAATACTGTCTCACAGCATCCTCCGTTTCTACAGAGTAACACTAAGAACATCATGTTTGGCTCTGATCTGTTTTACCATTAAAGCACAACTACGCCTAAAAGCATTACTATCACCAAAATCACATAACCTCATTTTGAACATTACTCTATTAGCCACCTGCCTCAGAAATTTACCCTTTTCAGGCAGAATTTAGTCCTCTGTGCCACCTGAGAATTTTGGTATTGTAATCACTGAATAGACTAGAAACGGCTCATTGCATTCAGAGATTTGCCGGCCTGCTTCTTAATTACAGTTCATTTTCTGCTCTCAGTAAAGACTAGTCTTCACAGCCCAGGCACTATTCTGGAGTTGAGTGCTCAGATAACTTTAAATTTTCTGGTAAAGTGATCTGTGACACATTTAAAGTGAGATAAGATGCTAAATTAGGTAGACTTGTTGAAAATGTATGCAAAGCACATTCACTCCACCCTCTTGGAATACTTAATATCACTGGATGTTATTATATCAAGTTTTCTCAGCTGACAAAAACATCAAAATTGATTACACTTAAATGAGAATATATTAATCATATTATCAATAACTGGTAAATACTGCAACATGTTTAGCAGAAAGATCATCTCTTGAACAAACATTTGAATGAATGCATTTTCTTCTTAAAACCTATCATTGCTGTACACTGATTGTCTAAACCTTCTGTTTGTGCAAAAACAACCTACATAAACTTTAAAAAACATTTATATCAATCACATATTCATTCTTGTTAAAATGTGTAGAATAGAGTTCCTTCACATATCAAAATTAGATCATTTTCTGGCTCAATGTTTCAGTAAGTTTACCAATTCATGAGTTTGATTAGCATTGCTGTGGTAGCCTGATTTTACTAATCCATCTCTCAACAGTATGAAAATCCACAAGCTGAACAAAATAGCAAGGCTAGCAGAAAGAAACCAAACTTTTCCCTATTAATCCATGGTCTAAATCCAAGGCTTCAACTCTTTTTCAAAAGAAAATAATTTTCATAATTAGAGTTCAGTATGTTTTAGAGCTTGGCTGTCATTTCACTGCCAAGTTCTGCATATTTATATGGCATCTATACACATAATCAGTTTGTAATGTTTTAAAGTGATCTTGATCAGTACTTCATTAGGCTTACTGAAGGTAGTTCATTTTATTTAGTTAGTTTTTGTTGTCGTTTATTTTAGTTGTTTGTTCCCCACTCATTTTCAGTTCAATCCAATTTCTAAAATCTTTTGAAAAAAAATATAGCTTTTTTTGTTAAGCCACTTTACTCTCACCTATGAATCATTGAGCCATAAAAATAGGTTTCTTAACACAGGAAACAAACTAGTGTTGTTTGTACACACTGTGCTACTGTGAGTAACACAAATGACAAGGTACTTATGACTCCAATTATTATCAGAATCGGCTCTCTTCACACTTGTTTTTTTTTTTTCATCCTCAGCTCCCCATGACCCTATCTTTTGTGAATTCTGATCTTTTTCAACACCTACCTTTAGGAAGGTATCTAGTGATCCGTTCTCCATGTATTCAGTGATGATCATCACAGGCTTGCCTGAAAGGTTTGAAAAACACATTTTAATAAAAATATTATGTAAGATATAAAGGTGTGATGTCAAAGCATAAATGGAATAGCAGAAAATAGCAAAACATTTTGTTTAAGCATTCTACTCTTGTCTGTTTTAGTACTCTAAATTATTACTATCGACTGTAAATTGACTTCAAATTCCTCACTAAATCTCAAGCTTTACAGTAGTAACCATGCATTACAGATGGGCTACAGTTATTCAGTAATTCAGTTACTTAAAAGGTTCTGGTTTTTTAATAAAAGTGAAGACAGGGACACCTTTCACCAAAGACTTACACAAGTGAACATACAGTCTTCTGCAAAAGTAAACATAGAGCTTGAAGTTTGTCGCATTACGTCACATTACAAACTCAGAGTCAATGTTTGTCACTGGGATAGAGCAAGATAAAACAGTGAATAATTGTCAAGTAGAAGAAAGAGAATACATGTTTTTTTTTTCCACAAATAAAAATCAGAAAAGTGAGGGGGATATTTGTATTCGCGTCACTTTCTCGAACCAGGATTCTCTGCAGTTATAGTTGCAAGTCTTTGAAGCATGTCTTGCCTAACTTTACACATCCAGAGATTTAAACTTTTGCCCATAGTTCCTTGCAAAATAGCTCAGTCTGTGTCCGTTTGAATGAAGAGTATCTGTGAACATCAGTGTTCCAGTCTTGCCACAGATACTCAATGGGATTTAGACTGGGCCTTTCTAATACATCAAAATGCTTTGATCTAAACTATTACACTGTAGCTCTAGCTTTCTGTTTAGTGTTGTTGTCCTGGTGGAATGTAAAAACCCTGCCAGAGTCTGAAGTCTTCTCTAAAATATTTTCCTTAGGATTGATGTGCATTTAGCTTCATCCATCTTCCTTCAACTTTGCCCAACTTTCCGCAATATGCTGAAGAAAAGTATCCCCATGGAATAATGCTGCCATGACCATATTTCATTGATGGGATGGTTTGTTCAAGGTCATGTGCAGTGTTTGTTAGTTATAGTTTTTATAGATTCCTTTCAACAATGGCTTTGTTCTTACCGGTCTTCCATAAAGGCAAGTCACTCTGATGGCTGATGAAAACGCCAAGCATGAGTGGAGGCTTCATAACAACAAGAAAGTGTGGGAGTAATGGAAAACTTCTACACTTTAATAATACCTTTTCTTCAGTTTGCATTTTTTGCACTGCAAGGAGGGAATTGCACAGACTCAGGGTGGGATCAAAAGTCAGATTTGGAAATTATTCAGATGACTTACTCTTGGTGACGACTCCCTCCAGGCGGATGATGTTTGGATGGTTAAACTGGCCCATGATCGATGCCTCCCAAAGAAAGTCCCGTCTCTGCTGCTCTGTGTAGCCTGCTTTCAAGGTCTTAATGGCAACCTGGATCTCTCTTTTGCCAGGTAGCCTCAGGGGTCCACTGCACACCTCGCCAAACTCCCCTGCAGCAAAAGAAGAGACTTCCTGTTTGGCCTAAAAAATGATCTCCTTTATTTTAAAATGTGAATACTGTCAAAGGAAAAAAAGTGAAAAAAAAGGTGGAATAAATTCCAAAAATCAGTTGCAATATTTTACCTAAGCCAGAAACTTGGCATGCCACTTGCTGTTAGTTAGTTAGATATCAACATATGGAAACTAATTAGTGGCTCCAATCTATTTTTAAATGTTAAGAGTAACAGTATATCAAATTCAATTCTTTTAGCTATTGATAGATTTCGCAGCCAAACAGAGAAGCTACCTTTGTTATGTTAAAAGATTCATCAGTATAGGGTG